>CM031238.1:575293404-575771172 GCA_018340775.1 Taxus wallichiana var. yunnanensis | reverse complement strand
TAGGCTCATTTTTAACCTATCTTCTAGAAAGACAATTATTTAAATCCAATATTGCTTTTGCTAGAACAAATTAGAACTACTAAACACTCATAAGAATTCAATCTCATTTTCATGCAAGCTTTCATTGTCAATCACAAAAGCATCCATATTATACAATGATAACAATGCCCCTTCGTTACATAAACCGAAGAAGGTCAACTTTCAGAAATAGAATTCAACACATAAGTTTCAAACACTTATTTCCATTCCTATCAAAACTATACAATTACATTTTATGCAAACAACATACTTGATACAATGCTCAACTGAAAAGAGACATCTTTTCTCATATAGTACATCTGTAAAATCAAGCTGTAATTCATTATAAATCAAATAAACAATCTGATCAGCTTGTCAGATCTGCATTGCTTTTACCTCTTACGGTAACCATCTGCAAAAATAGTCAACATGAGTCAGTTCAATGAACTGAGCATGATAAGCACTAACTTTTAAAACAATTGCAATCCATCAATTGTTTTCATTAAACACCCTGTTTAAATGAGATCAGATATTCACATAAGTAAACATAATCAGACTATGCCCTTGTAATACAAAATGATTACAAATATGTAACTCTGTCATTGTTACAAAATAGTCTTAATCACTTTCTAATATTTCATCAAATATTAAGAAACAAGGAACGAATGTACACAAACAATCATTGAATCCAAAATCACAACATTGGTCAGATTGTTTCATTCTTCCAAAAAAGGAAATAACATAACAATTCGGGATTCCACCAATATGTTACAAAACAATTTCCCACTGTTAGACAAATATCATCTAATAAGCAAAAGAAGAGAAAGAACTAAATCAATCATACTTCCTTTCACATAAGTTCGTTCGCACTGCCTACTCAAATGAAATACATTCATCCAAAGAAGCATACGAACAAGTCATTCAAACAACAGGAAGAATCACTGTCATAATAAAATTCGAACACAACAAGGCTTTACGGCCCAAATTCGAAATCAAGAAACCCAGTAATGCGGTCAGCAATAGACCATATTGCCTTAGGCAATTGGATGTTTCCCAAAACTATGCCAAGACAATCACTCAAAATTTCCGAACATGCTCAGTCTCAATCAGACAGGAGTGAACGGAATAGAATACAACAAATCTATACTTACCTTGGCGCATGCAAATCTAAAGTTTGATATTCACGGTTCACTTCAGCAGAAGCTAGAACACGAGACAAATATTCATGCTCAAGGATCTCAAACAGTGACAAAGACAGTGTCCAAATGTCAAGTTCAGAAAGAGACAGAAGTACCAGTTACCTTTCCAGAATTCAAATGATTCAAACAGAGGTAACAATTCAATAGTTGCATATGAAATTCATACTGATATTCATCAACGAAGCATAAAAAGAATCAGACAAACAAATAAATCTCTGATTTCAACCATGAACAGTGACTTAAACACGTAATCATTCAATCAACTCCACGAGTCATTCAAATCGCAACAATTATAAATCAGTATAATCACACCGTGCAGTAATCGTCATCGATTTTAATACCCATAACCGTTGACCCAACAACATCTTAAGACAGACTTTGTTGATAAATCCTTTAATGCCATCCATGGTAATCATTGATTTAAACAAGTGTAAGCCATCGAATACCCATTTCAAAGCAAGGAAATCAATCGATTTGCTTCAAGCTTTCAACAAAGCACTTACAAAAAAAGGATGCAAATGCATACTCAGGAAATCTATACCCATTATTTATTACAAATAACCGCGGCCTCAAGACCTGTTTTCTCTACAAGGCTTCCACAAAAATCAAATAATAAAAATCTGAGATGAATCTACATTCTCAGCAGTAGATAGCAATATACGATTTAATCATGGACTCCACTGAGTCGTAAAAATAAAGTATAGATGTATCAATATTGCACACAGTCAACAAATAATCCCGTTACCACAATAACAAGGAAGAACAACTTCCACTGGGTCGTTAGACTACGGTAACACAACAGTTGCCTGTTCCCAAGCCAAAAATTAGAAAACAAATAAAACCCAAAAGTATTATTAGTCACTGCAACAAAACCACGACGAGTTTCCAAAATTTCCTAAAACACTAAACAATCAAACAGTATACTACAAGATCCCTCCCTCTTGTTTCACAACAGCATTGACGATCAAAAATCGACAACAAAACAGTGGTCTATACCCTACACAAGTATATTCGACGGGCTCACGCCAAACAGGCCAAGCATTCATACCTTTAAATATATAAATATCTCACATATTTAAACCAGAAAGAATACACAAGGGAATAGAGCCGAAATTTGAATTTAACAAATACCCATCTAGAGGAAATTGAAAAATCGAACGTAAGAAATACAAGACTAAAATCAAACAAGATCTCCATAGAAAATCATCCATTTTCTCAAAACATTTGAACAGAGTTGTTCTAATGAAATCACTTGAAAGACAGCAAGCTATTTAAAGGTTAGGGCCTAACATGCCTGTATTTTTGATCAAATTTCCGAAGCAGACCACAGGAAGAGCTCAAACTTCCTTTTCTTTTTCCACGATAAAGCGACCAACAAAATTTTGCTGTCTCCATCACATATATATCCTCCATGACAGAGAAAAGAGCTATGGCAGTTCATACTTGCCATGCAACTCAAAGAGAACTGGTGCGAAGAACCAGTAAACAAGCAGAGAGAGAGAAGACCGAAAATCGCGACAAGCCAAACAAACCCCCAAATTTCCGTTTGCATGCCTTCTCGCGAGTTCCGAGCTCGACTTCCGAGAATATTGAATGCCATTAAACCAACTTTCCCGCTTAAACTCAACTTCCACCGACCGCCAGAATTGGCGACAGTCCAACTAAAACTCAAGTTCATTTCCAAACTTAGCAATTGCCACGTCTGCACGCACAGTTAGCCGCCGCTTAAGCCTCCGACATGACCTGTCCTTCATCCTTATCCCCAACATTAATTGCCATAGAAAACGCCGCCCATGGTTCGCACCCCTCCATAGGCCCCTTTACATCCTCCTCAATAGTTAGGTTAGTAACTTAGGTTAGAATTTAGGGTAATACCCATACTAACCAATTTACACGTAGTTACTAACTTAGGATATTAACACATAGCCTAGGTCTAGGTTAGATTAACAATAATCTAACCCCTAGGTTAGGTTTTAGTTTTAGGTTACTAACCATTAATAATTCCAGTTAGGTCTTTGTCCTGTAAACTCAGAAAGACCTGTATCATACCTTCTCGAACAGAGTTAGCTCCAGTTCTGCTGCAGAATTGTATGTAACGAGTTATTACCCGGTCCACAATCGAGACCTTCCAGATATACTTCCATATCGGGACCCAATTTTATTTCACAAGATCAGCCCGAGTCATACTCCTGACCAGCTTAATCAATGCTTCCATACCTTGTAACCTGTTCAAGGTCTGTGATCTAATTCATCACAAACAAACTTAAAGCATTACTTGGATCAATTCCACTGATCCAAGACTAGATATTATAGATGAATAATTCTATAATTCATTCCGAGATCAGATTAATACTCAGATACAAAATGAAATAAATAAAAGAGTCTAATCATATTCTGACTCAGTCAAGATCTGCAATCTGCAAGGAAATTACAATACATATCAAGCATGATTTCTAAATCGAGGAACACATCCTTATACAAGAAATCACATATCAACACTTGTATGTCCAGGAGAAAGTAACAACAGTTCAGGGTGTTACATGCTTCCCTCCTAAAAAGATTCATCGTCCCGATGAATTACATATTAAATTAACCTTCAGGTCAATCAATTTATTAGTACACAAACAATGTGACTACTTCCATATTAAATAGTTCCAGAAATCAATGTCACAACACATTTATTCAACCTGAATAAAGTCTGCCTTAATCTGGCTTTCATAAATACTTAAAAACAATCAGTTCATAAAAGTATATTTTTGTCAACAGTTTTCATTCTGTTGCAAAAAGAGAAGGAAAAGCAATTTTCATCTCTTCCAGGTTTTCCCAAGTTGCACTTTCTTCGCTAAACTGGTCCCACTGGACCTTACATTGCTGTATATCACGATTTCTTAAATGCAATTGGTGAGTTTCCAGCACTCGTGTGGGTTTAACCACGATTATTCCTGGGTCTTGGACCTGCAAGGAATTCCAATTTAAAACATGTGACAGATCTGAAACGTATTTCTTAAGCAAAGAAATATGGAAAACATCATGCATGCGAGATAAAGCAGGTGGCAATGCTAAACGATAAGCTACAAGATTGATTATTTCGACAATTTTAAAAGGTCCCACAAATCGTGGTGACAACTTGGCAGCCTTGCCAAAAGTTATAGAACTCTTTCTGGGTTTAACACGAAGAAAAACCTTATCACCAAGCTCAAACTTTCTATCAACCCGCTTAAGGTCAGCATAGCTCTTCTGTCTATCCGCTGCTTCCTTTAATCGTTCACGAATCAGCCTTAACTTATTGTTCCATTTTCGTGAGAATCTCTGGTCCAATTACCACTCTATCCTCAACACTGTCCCAACTTACAGGGGTTCTGCACTTTCTTCCATAAAGTGCTTCAAATGGTGCCATCTTAAGAGATGAGTGATAAGTGTTGTTGTATGCGAACTCAACTAATGGAAGATACTCTTCCCATTTATACTGTTGATCCATGCAATACATTCGCAACATGTCCTCCAACACTTGATTTACCCTCTCGCTTGCCCATCCGTTTCGGATGATATGCGAATCAAGTTTAGTTTCGCTCTAGGGCTGCGTTAAGCGTTTGCCAAAACTCTGACGTCATTCTAGGATCCCTCGCTGATATAATCAATTTACGGTACACCATGCAATCTGAAAATTTTGTGTACGAACCTCTTGGCCAGCACTGGTGAATCATCCTTTAGATTTCCAGCGATGAAATGAGCTACCTTAGTCAGTTTATCTACAACTACCAGGATAACATCATGTTTATTCCTGGACATAGGTAGTCCTTGTACAAAATCCATGGTTATTACTTGCCATTTGTACTGCGGTATGCTATGAGGATATAACAGTCCAGCCGGGTGCATATGCTCTGCCTTCACCCGCTGACATTCCAGGCAATGAGTCACAAAATTTATCACATCCTTTTTCATACCTTTCCAGAAGTATTGCTGTTTCAAATCAGCTAGCATTTTTGTGATACACGGGTGTCAGAGAAAGGTGAATTATGAAATTCAACTAACAACTTCTTTCTCAAATCATTCAAAGATATGTACATATACCCTATTTTCATAACGCAAGATTCCTTCATTATCAAAATGAAAACCTTCATACCCTTTATCCTTAGGTTCTGCAGAAGTTACCGCTTTTACTTTTGAAAATATGCATCTGATTCTGAGGCACTTTTTACCTCGTCTTTAAACTGAGTTCTTAATGTTATAAGAGCAGAAATGTGCCTCCTACGACTTAGAGCATCAGCTACTCTATTCTCCTTCCCTTTGATATAGCTGATATCAAAGTCATATTGTGATAAAAATTCTAACCACCTTCTTTGTCTGGCATTCAGATTGGGCTGAGTAAAAATATATTTCAGTCCCAAGTGATCAGTTTTCAACTCAAAAGGTTTCCCAAGTAAATAGTGTCTCCAGACTTGAAGTGCATGAACAATGGCAGCAAGTTCCAAATCATGAGGGGCATAATTCAGCTCATGTATCTTAAGTTTTCTACTCTCATAAGCAATGACTTGATCATTTTGTAGCAAAACACCTCCAAGGCCTTCCCCAGAAGCATCCGTTACAACAGTAAAATTCCCATTAGGATCTGGTACAGCCAATATAGGTGCAGAAGTCAACTGGTCTTTCAGACTTTTGAAAGCCGCTTCGCACTTGTCATTCCACATGAATTTCTTATCCTTCTTCTGCAATGAAGTTATTGGTGCAGCTACCTTAGAAAAATCCTTTACAAATTTCCTATAGTAACCTGCAAGACCCATGAAGCTTCTTACTTCATGTACATTCTTTGGCGCAGGCCATTCAGTTATTGCCACTATTTTTGAAGGATCTACAGCAATTCCTTCTTTGCTTATGACATGACCCAAATAGTGAACTTCTGAATCAAAGAAAGAACATTTGGATAACTTACCATACAACTTTCTCTTTCTCAAAATTCCCAAAACTATCTTCAGATGCTCATTGTGCTCCTCAACGCTCTTAGAATAAATGAGAATATCGTCCAAGAATACAAGTACAAACTTGTCCAGGTATTCTTGAAAAATATTGTTCATTAAATTCATAAAGGCTGCAGGTGCATTAGTTAACCCGAAGGGTAGAACTGTGAATTCATAATGTCCGTACCTTGTTCGGAAAGCTGTTTTATGAATATCTTCCTCTTTAATTCTTAGTTGATGATAACCAGATCGAAGGTCTATCTTAGAATAAACCGCTGCTCCACGCATTTGATCAAACAGATCATCTATCCTTGGAAGTGGATATCGGTTCTTGATTGTTGCTTTATTCAACATCCGATAATCAATACACAGCCTTAGTGTTCCATCCTTCTTTTTCACAAATATTACAGGTGCACCCCAAGGTGAAACACTTGGTCTAATCAAACCTTTTGTCAAAAGTTCATGCAACTGTGCCTTAAGCTCGACTAACTCTGTAGTAGTCATCCTATAAGGCGCTTTGGAAATAGGTTCAGTTCCTGGTTTGATTTCAATGGTGAAGTCAAATTCTCTCTTGGGTGGTAACCCTGGTAATTCCTCAGGAAAAACATCCCTGAAACCTTGTAGCAGTGGAATTTGCTTCATGTAATCACCATCTTCTTCTGAAGACTCAGATATCTTTACTGCATAAAGAGTACATCCTTTATTCTTAGCCTTTTTAAGCTGCATAGCTGACAGTTTTCTAACTGAAATTTCCCGTTTCACACCTTGAATCTCTGCTGATTCCAGCTGATCATCTAAACATTTTATGTTCTTTTCATAGCAATCTACCTTTGCTTTATGGTCAGCTAACCAATTGACACCAATAATAATGTCATACGATCCCAAAGGTGTAACATAGAGATCAACTTCCGTGGAGAAATTAGGTAAATCAAGGACTGCTCCAAAGAGACACATACTCACTGTATGAACAGAATTATTACCATACTCTACAGTCCAAGATTTATCCATTTTCCCAACTTTTCTTTTAAGTTTAGAAGCAAGTTTATTAGAAATAAAACATTCAGTAGCTCCTGTATCAAAAAGAATAGTGACAGGTATGCCGAATAACTTACCCGGAACTTCTATAGGTGTTGCTTGCTTTTCAGCTTGCTTGTCTGCTACTGCAGCATGTATCTTATGCTGCTGATTACGATCATCCTTCTTCAAAGGACATTGATTCGCATAGTGGTCCTTGCCACAATTGTAGCAGCCTCCTACAGGTCCCTTCTTAGGCTCAGCATTACCTCCAGCCTTGTAATTGTCACGCTGTCCTCCATAGGGCTTCTGCCCATTGTTATAATTTTTAACAAAATTATCCCTTACATTTCCAGCAGGCTTATTTACTGCTGCTTTCTTATTGTTATCTCCTGGAAACTTACTCTTGTTTCCAAACTTTTTCCATGGTCCTTTTCAGGGTGCAAGAGAGGTTGAAGAAGGGTTTGCAGTCTTCTTCCGCACTTCCTCCTTATGAGCAGAAATAGCCTTTAATTTCTGTTCTTGCCTTATGGCCTTTTCAACAACTCCTTCCATAGTGGTTGGACTGTGAACATCGACCTCTCCCCCTATCACTGGATTCAATCCCATGATGAATTTCCGTATCCTGAACTTTTCGTCAGTTTGATACTGTGGTACATACTTGAGGAGTTTTGTAAACCGCTCCCAAAGTATTCATTTACCATTAGCTTCCCTTGAGCTAAGTTCTGAAATTTCGTCATTTTTCGATCATAGAAAAGTTGTGGCAGCCACCGTTGCCTAAAATAGCCTTTAAATTGATCCCAAGTAATATTGGTCTCATCAATGTTTAGCTCGGCTTTTCGGCTATCCCACCATGAAGACGCTTCGTGAGAAAGGCGATAGGCTCCCAAATAGCTTTGGTTTCTCCGAGAAGTTCCTTATTGCAAAGTACTTCTCCATTTCACGAGCCGTTCTCGGCTCCATCTCCTAATGTGGTGCCATCATACTTAGGTGGACTTATCCTTTTATATCATTAGTGAGTTCTCACGCTAATCGGCCTTTTTGTTTTCGGTTGGACGGAGTGCATTCACAAAGCATTAACATCAACACCCGTGTCGGGGTTGTCCTCAGGAGGTTGCTGATTATTATTATCAGCTTCTTCATCCTCCTCATTTCCCATCACCTGCTATTCAAGTACAGCCAAGTGATCTCTTGTGTCCAACAGGGCAGCAAGGATCTCATCAAGTTTCTGGGTTGTTGCCGCTCCTCCTTCGGGAGGAGCATTATTCGCAACGCTCCCTCTTGTTCTAACCATTTTCTGTTACAAGAAAATTTAGGTTTTTATCAGATTATGGACTCAATAGGTCCAAGAGCTGCAACCTTCAGCTCTGATACCAAGATGTAACATCCTCATTTTAGACAATAGAACAAGTCAATTTTATTTTTTTGATAATTGCATACTGGTTCTAAATACATAATTTAGAACTCACAATTCAAATAACCATTCATATAATCAGACAACCATATGCAGTGTAATGACTCGGAGTACCTCCGATCTATTCATTCCATGACTCAGTAATCTACCGATCTATTCATGTGTAATAAGAGTCGGTGTTTTTAATTAACACATTACTCTTGCGGTTCTCTTCCCTAACTGGGATTGAGAATGCTCTATCTAAGGAATCTAATCGAATAATTGTTACTATTATTCATCGGCATCTCATCCCTTAGACTAGGTGAATTAGGACAATGCAATCAGCAGCTTGCGATACTTTGGCCAAAGATTTGAAACATACTGTTCATGTCTCGTATTCCTTAACGGCATACTCGTCAATCTGGAATACGTCCTTCACCCCATTCATATGTTATATAGAATGTCTTATACTGACTACTGTCAGTCCTTCCTTTCACAACTGAATCACTCGGAGGCAGATTAACAAGGTGATAATGTTATATGGATGCCCACGAGGATTAGGGATATGATGACATACTGGTTCAACCTTGCAGTTCAACCAGTGTGTCATGATACCCCAAATCTCCTAGGCAGCCTTATAACATGACCACGTTCTTAATCGGTCCCTGGGTAACTCGTGCGAAATCAAGTGTAAATCTTAGTGATCAATGCAAAGGGTGTCGCCATAAGTCATCTGCATTATTGTAACTTCGAGAAGATCCTAATCTTCTCGGAGGTACAACTCTGCAGTTGACTTATGTCGTCAACCTTTAAATCCGCCTCGAAAAGATCTACTCAGTAACAAGCGTTACGCACTTGAGTTTAAATTACTTTAAAGACTTTTCCCTAAGGTTTAGCCTTTCCGATCCCTGGATTCTTCGTCTTAGGACGACCCTCCTCTATAAAACCCATTACTTGGTAGAGATATTAAGGTCAAGTTCTTCATCAAGGAGTCATTAGAATACACCTGATTCTAAAGCAACAGAATCGGACAATATCTCATAACCTTTGCTTGAGATTGCCAACTGAACTCCATTTGATTGTATATCAGTTCTCTTAACTGAAATTATATCATACTTTTAGTATAAAGATATAAATGATTAAGAATCCAATTTAATATTGTCCTGTTATACTTAGGACTAGGGATTAGTAATTTAATCCAGCTTGTTTAGCGTTCTCTTTTAGGCTCATTTTTAACCTATCTTCTAGAAAGACAATTATTTAAATCCAATATTGCTTTTGCTAGAACAAATTAGAACTACTAAACACTCATAAGAATTCAATCTCATTTTCATGCAAGCTTTCATTGTCAATCACAAAAGCATCCATATTATACAATGATAACAATGCCCCTTCGTTACATAAACCGAAGAAGGTCAACTTTCATAAATAGAATTCAACACATAAGTTTCAAACACTTATTTCCATTCCTATCAAAACTATACAATTACATTTTATGCAAACAGCATACTTGATACAATGCTCAACTGAAAAGAGACATCTTTTCTCATATAGTACATCTGTAAAATCAAGCAAAGTAATTCATTATAAATCAAATAAACAACTCGATCAGCCTTTGTCAGATCTGCATTGCTTTTACCTCTTACGGTAACCATCTCGCAAAAATAGTCAACATGAGTCGGCCAATGAACTGAGCATGATAAGCACTAACTTTTAAAACAATTGCAATCCATCAATTGTTTTCATTAAACACCCTGTTTAAATGAGATCAGATATTCACATTAGTAAACATATTCAGACTATGCCCTTGTAATACAAAATGATTACAAATATGTAACTCTGTCATTGTTACAAAATAGTCTTAATCACTTTCTAATATTTCATCAAATATTAAGAAACAAGGAACGAATGTACACAAACAATCATTGAATCCAAAATCACAACATTGGTCAGATTGTTTCATTCTTCCAAAAGGGAAATAACATAACAATTCGGAATTCCACCAATATGTTACAAACAAATTCCCACTGTTAGACAAATATCATCTAATAAGCAAAAGAAGAGAAAGAACTAAATCAATCATACTTCCTTTCACATAAGTTCGTTACTGTACCGTCTACTCAAATGAAATACATTCATCCAGTAAGCATACGAACAAGTCATTCAAACAACAGGAAGAATCACTGTCATAATAAAATTCGAACACAACAAGGCTTTACGGCCCAAATTCGAAATCAAGAAACCCAGTAATGCGGTCAACAATAGACCATATTGCCTTAGGCAATTGGATGTTTCCCAAAACTATGCCAAGAAAATCACTCAAAATTTCCGAACATGCTCGGCCTCAATCGACAGAGTGAACGGAATAGAATACAAGACAAATCTATACTTACCTTGGCGCATGCAAATCTAAAGTTTGATATTCACGGTTCACTTCAGCAAGCTAGAACACGAGACGAATATTCATGCTCAAGGATCACAAACAGTGACAAAGACAGTGTCCAAATGTCAAGTTCAGAAAGAGACAGAAGTACCAGTTACCTTTCCAGAATTCAAATGATTCAAACAGAGGTAACAATTCAATAGTTGCATATGAAATTCATACTGATATTCATCAACGAAGCATAAAAAGAATCAGACAAACAAATAAATCTCTGATTTCAACCATGAACAGTGACTTAAACACGTAATCATTCAATCGACTCCACAGAGTCATTCAAATCGCAACAATTATAAATCTGTATAATCACACTGTGCACTGTCATCGATTTTAATACCCATAACCGCTGAACCCAACAACATCTTAAGATAAACTTGGTTGATAAATCCTTCAATGCCATCCATGGTAATCATTCAGATTTAAACAAGTGTAAGCCATCGAATACCCATTTCAAAGCAAGGAAATCAACTGAGCTGCTTCGAAGCTTTCGAACAGGCTTACACAAAAAGGATGCAAATGCATACTCAGTGGAAATCTATACCCATTATTTATTACAAATAACCGCGCCTCAAAACCTCGTTTTTTCTCTACAAGGCTTCCACGAAAATCAAATAATAAAACTCGAGATGAATCTACATTCTCAGCGGTGAAGAGACAAAGCAATATACGATTTAATCATGGACTCCACTTTGAGTCGTAAAAATAAAGTATAGATGTATCAATATTGCACACAGTCAACAAATAATCCCGTTACCACAATAACAAGGAAGAACAACTTCCACTAGGTCGTATAGACTACGGTAACACAACAGATTACTGCTCCCAAGCCAAAAATTAGAAAACAAATAAAACCAAAAGTATTATTAGTCACTGCAACAAAACCACGACAGAGTTTCCAAAATTTCCTAAAACACTGAACAATCAAACAGGTATACCAGTATCCCTCCCTACTGTTTCACAACAGCATTGACGATCAAAAATCGACAACAAAAACAGTGGTCTATACCCTACACAAGTATATTTGACGAGCTCACGCCAAACAGGCCAAGCATTCATACCTTTAAATATATAAATATCTCACATATTTAAACCAGAAAGAATACACAAAGGAATAGAGCCACAATTCGAATTTAACAAACACCCATCTAGAGGAAATTGAAAAATCGAACCAGAAGAGATACAGTACCAAAATCAAACAAGATCTCCATAGAAAATCATCCATTTTCTCAAAACATTTGAACAGAGTTGTTCTAATGAAATCACTTGAAAGACAGCAAGCTATTTAAAGGTTAGGGCCTAACATGCCTGTATTTTTGATCAAATTTCCGAAGCAGACCACAGGAAGAGCTCAAACTTCCTTTTCTTTTTCCACGATAAAGCGACCAACAAAATTTTGCTGTCTCCATCACATATATATCCTCCATGACAGAGAAAAGAGCTATAGCAGTTCATACTTGCCATGCAACTCAAAGAGAACTGGTGCGAAGAACCAGTAAACAAGGAGAGAGAGAGAGAAGACCGAAAATCGCGACAAGCCAAACAAACCCACAAATTTCCCGTTTGCATGCCTTCTCGCGAGTTCCGAGCTCGACTTCCGAGAATATTGAATGCCATTAAACCAACTTTCCCGCTTAAACTCAACTTCCACCGACCGCCAGAATTGGCGACAGTCCAACTAAAACTCAAGTTCATTTCCAAACTTAGCGAATTGCCACGCCTCGCACAAAGTTAGCCGCCGCTTAAGCCTCCGCCATGACCTGTCCCTCATCCTTATCCCCAGCATTAATTGCCATAGAAAACGCCGCCCATGGTTCGCACCCCTCCATAGGCCCCTTTACATCCTCCTCAATAGTTAGGTTAGTAACTTAGGTTAGAATTTAGGGTAATACCCATACTAACCAATTTACACGTAGTTACTAACTTAGGATATTAACACATAGCCTAGGTCTAGGTTAGATTAACAATAATCTAACCCCTAGGTTAGGTTTTAGTTTTAGGTTACTAACCATTAATAATTCCAGTTAGGTCTTTGTCCTGAAAACTCAGAAAGACCTGTATCATACCTTCTCGAACAGAGTTAGCTCCAGTTCTGCTACAGAATTGTATGTAACGAGTTATTACGGTCCACAATCGAGACCTTCCAGATATACTTCCATATCGGGAACCAATTTTATTTCACAAGATCAGCCCGAGTCATACTCCTGACCAGCTTAATCAATGCTTCCATACCTTGCAACTGTTCAAGGTCTGTGATCTAATTCATCACAAACAAACTTAAAGCATTACTTGGATCAATTCCACTGATCCAAGACTAGATATTATAGATGAATAATTCTATAATTCATTCCGAGATCAGATTAATACTCAGATACAAAATGAAATAAATAAAAGAGTCTAATCATATTCGACTACCAAGATCTCGCAATCTGCAAGGAAATTACAATACATATCAAGCATGATTTCTAAATCGAGGAACACATCCTTATACAAGAAATCACATATCAACACTTGTATGTCCAGGAGAGAGTAACAACAGCTCATTCGGGGTGTTACACTTGTTATCATCTTCTTCACTCTCACCTTCTCTTTTACCCATATACTTCTCTAAGCTATCGGTCTCCTCTGAGTTAGCTTCCTCTTCCACCCTCTAATTTTTCCTGAGAGGTGGCTCCTTGACAGGGGATTCACCTCTTCCTCTTCCTCAGGTGACTTTTCCTTGGTGAGTGGTTGCCTAGGTGCCTCCACTTCTGGTGTCTTCTCCTTCACCGGGGACTTCTTTCTCCACGTGTAAGTACTAGGCTTGGCACTTGTTGTTGGCATGCTCACTATCTGAGCAGTCTACACTCTTGGTGCTTCTTCATCTTCTCTTCCCCTCTTCTTGGGTGTGGGCTTCTTCCTACCCATGGGATCCTCAGGTATGGAGACATCATTCTCCAGGTATGCACCCTTTTCAAACTTTGGCCTTATATGGAGGTACACACACGTTGCGGATCCTCCTGCAATGGGTAGTGTCATCAGCCTTGTCATCTGGACCTTATGTGACACATACCTTTCTACGTACGCACGCTTGCCATTAGGGTAGTTCAATCTTTTTACATCTCTCTATGCTCCCAGTCCAGACTACCTAGTTCTAGTTTTAACTTCTTTGATTCCTTAAATCTATTTACTTCTGCTTGCAAGTATTGAGCAGTGAACATGAAGGGAAGTTTACACCAAGAGCTCCTTGATTCATCTATTAGCGTGAACCTGCCCAGGTAGAAATGTTGATATACAGTGAATTCAGCTTCCCCTTTAGTGGTTGCTAGGGGTTGTTAAGGGATTATCCACTCTACCCTAAATGCGCTCCTTAGGTGCGTATACCATTTCTCTAGTCGCGCCTTATGGGGTGTTGTCATTGTGTCACATGAATACTTCTCGAATCTCTTCGCAGGTGAAGGATCCTCAACAAGGTACTCCCATACAAACTTGTTTGGTGTGTCAGCACTCCAATATTTGAAAATAAAATGGTCAGGAGGATGTTGCCAAAGAGGATTCTATCCCCCTCCTTTGTGCAACTGAAAATCTCCTCTGCAATGTAAGCAGACAAGTTGTATATGGTGCCTTCTATAATTTTTCTACAAATATGTAACCAAGGCTTATTGACCTGGGTCCATCTCTCTTGGCCATTCAACTTTGTTACTAGATGTGTAGCCATTTTCATCACGAGGTCCTTGATGTCTAAAATGTTGTAGTACCTTGACCCCTTTTTGTAGGCATATTCATTTATGGTCTCCTAAATTGCCTCCTTGTCACTCAGGTCATCCTCCAAGTTATTTCCTTCACATATAAGGCTTGTGAACTGAGAGATAAGCTGGGGAGTAATGCGCATCTTGCACCCTACAAAGTGGAAGTAATATTCGTGTACCCATGACATTAGCCATTGATACAGGTGCTCTGGTTTCCCAAAATAGGGCAACTCATAGAGTTACAACAACCTTTCCTTCTCCATTTTGACCTTTACGTCATCATCGTAGATTGACAAGCCCTCTGGTGTTCATTTACTCATGGGGCACACTAACTCCAATGCCATTTCCTTCTTGATCGTGTTTGTTCAGTGGTTATAATCACTTACAAGAATATTTATCAGGTGGGATTCCCACTCCTTACCCATCATCACCCCATCTGGGTATTGCATCTCTGCATACCATTCTTCATTTGTGTTCACGTCGGGTTCTTGTTGTTTAGCCTTACCCTTTCCTTTCTTGGGTGCCATTGTCAAGGTCTTCTTATCACTCCACTCCCTCCTTGTTACTTTGTCCTACTACTTCTTCCAATCTCCAATCTCAAATCTGTGATATAAAATATCTTGGACTTGTGCCCTAATTTATCGAACCCTAACTGGGATAAAATTTCCACAAGACAGTGGCCTCACAAATTTTTTCACGCCCATGTAACCCCTTCCTTCTAGTTTGCAAACTCAACTAGCTACTCACGCTTCAATATCATAGATATTTCTTCACTCAATTGAATCTAGAAACCCTAATTTATAAAACTCACTTCTTTCTCTATTTCACAAAGTGAAAATGAAAGTGCCTCAACCCTTTACTTATAGTTTTTCTCTTTTTGAACATTAAATGCGACTTCACCTACCACCGTAATTTTTTTCATTTAATGTGGCTTGTTCAAACAAAGCCTGTCTTCAACACTTTCACTCATGTGCCCAACCTACACAAAAAATCCTCCAACCATCTGGCGCGTAACCAATCCAACATGACAGAAGACTCTTACATGCATGTAACCTGTGCCGAAGATACTTCTTCTATCCTGATTCTTGCTCTCGCCTACCTCTTGTTTCTTAAATGTGATTTTTCCTCCTTAGTACATGGGATCTACAAGTAGCTTTATCCTAGCACCAACCATTCTTCTTCCATCTTTTCTCTTCATATACCTCTTTCAACTAGGTCATTCAATAGGGATTTTCAACACAACTTATGTGGCACTCTAATCATGTGCTCCTTCACATTTCTCCACCCCACACTTAAAATGTTGTTTGGTCCTCTGCATACTCACAAATTCTCCAAAATAGCAATAAGGTTACCGATGCCCAAGGTGCAAAACAAAACAACAATGCGAAAGGGAAACACAAGAAAGGGAAATGCATAAAGGAAACTTCTAAACTAACTAAAAAAACTACCTTATTTACAAACACCAAGAAGACGTATTTATAGTAGGACTTCATCCTACTCCTATTGAAGTGTCCAGAAACTTCATCCCATCCAAGACTTCAGAATCGGCACGCACCCGAATCAAGGATGTACAAGATTGTGTAAGGACCCAACCAATGGACTTTCAATTTCCCAAGATGGTGTAGAAACTTAGAATCATATAGTAACACCAACTGCTAACCTCAAACTTCTTATTTCTAATGTGGCGATCATGCCAAGCCTTCTGCTTTGCTTTTTTTGCTATTTGGCTCCACGGAAAGTGATCATCTTTTATCCAGCTTCATTAACTCATTAATTATTTCTTCCAGTGCTTGTTCATTGGCTAACCCTCATATGTGCACTATTCGCAGAGAATGCAACATAAATTCAATCAAGCAAAACATCTTCTATGCCAAACACCAACTGAAAAGGTGTGGCTTTGTTCATCCTTTTATACATTATCATGTAAGCCCACAATAGTACCGATACTTTTTCATCCCAATCTTGTCTTCGACATCATTTTTGCTCAAGGTATGACTTAGTATTTTGTTGAATTCTTCTGCGGTTCCATTTTCTTGTGGGTGATAGGGCGTAGTCTTGTGATGAGCTACCATGAACTCTGATAAAAGGATCCTCATAGTCTCATTCAAGAAATACGTACCCTTATCACTGGTCAAACTCAACGGGCATCCATACCTTGTGATAATGTTCTCCCATAAGACCCTTGCCATGGTTGCTGTTGTGTAATATTTAGTTAGAGCTACCTCTACCCACCTTGTTAGGTAATTTGTGCAAGTGATGACATAACGTGACCCAGTCCTATGCACCGCTAGTGTAATAGGTCCTACAAAGTCTATTGCCCACTTTTCAAAAGGCTTTGTGCTAGGAATATGGTGCAAAGGCATTTCATCTCTCCTTCCTGGTTTCCAAGGCACTGACAATGGTCACATGCTTTACAATAGTCTCTACAATCCTTGCACGGGGTTTCCCACTACAAACTCCGCCATTGATATCTTACGCATGGTGGCATCACCTACATAATGTCCACCCACACTTCCTCGTGTGCCTCCTCCATGATGGCTAGGCACTCATGCTCTAAGACACACCTACGCAAAACTTCATCATGTCCCAACTTGTATAAGTCTCCACTGATTAACATGTAGGGCGCGACGTGTATGACCAACTAATTTTTCTCTAAGGTCTTCATTCCTTCCAGCACCACACCTTCCTTTAAAAATAATGAAATCTCTTCCAAATCCAAGGGCGCATGTCGTAATCTAAATAGTTACGCATCTGGAATTGTTTCCTAAATACTTTGTGCATCCTCCCTTGAATCAATTCTTGACAGATGATCAGGCCCACAATTTCTTTTTCTAGGCTTCACTACAATGGTGAATTCAAATTATTGAAACAAAAACACCCACTGATGTATGTGCCCTTGTAGGACGGGCTTGTTCACAAAATATTTTAATGCCATATGGTCGGTGTAAAACATAAAGGGTATTGCCAGCATATAATGTCTAAACTTGAAAAGCATGTAGATCATTGACAATGCCTTGCACTTAGTTGTGGTATAATTTTGCTCTGCTAGTGTCAGCTTCCTACTTACAAAACATAGAAGATGATCAATAATCCCCTCACCTAGTTGTGCAAGCACTGCTCCGATGGCGGTCCCTGAGGCATCTACATGGACATGAAAGGGCTTGTCCCAAGAGGGAAAACATAATATAGGTGCGGTGATAAGCCTATCTTTTAATGTATCAAACGCCCTCTGTTGTGCCTCTCCCCAATGAAAGGAAATTTTATGTCTAAGAAACTCCTCTAAAGGCACGGTGATCTTGACATATCCCTAAATAAATTTCCTATAATATCCTCGTATGCCCAAGGAATCTACGCACTTTGCTCGCTAGTAGGATCCCCTAACCCCACAACAACTACAACCTTAGCGGGATTTACCAAAGAAGCCCTCCTTACATATGACATGCCCCAATAAAGTCCCAAAGGGTGTAGCAAACACACATTTCTTGATGTTCAGGATATCCTCAACTACCTACACCTCTCAAAAATTAACCTTAAATTTTCGCAATGGTCTTTAACCAGACCATACACTATCCAATCATCTAAATAGACCTGAAGAAACTTATGGATGAAGTCCTAGAATGCTTGCACCACAATGCGTGAAAAGACAACAGGTGAATTCTTCAACCCAAAGGGCATGACCGTATATGTGAAACTTCCCACTTGGTGGTGAAAGTTTTCTTCTCTTGGTCCTCCTTTGCAATCCAGACTTGGTGGTACCCTAAAAAATCCATCTGTAAAGGAATAGATTTCGCACCCAGTGACTCCTTCCAAAATTTCTTTAGTGAAGGGGGTCAAAAAGGGATCAATGACACAAACTATGTTCAATTCCCTATAATCCACATAGATCCTAATCCGCCCATCCTTCTTGATGTTGATTACCATCAGACTTATCCACTTTGATTCTTCCACTACCTCAATGATCCCAAAAGCTATCATTTTGTCTATCTCCTCCTTAACCTTCATGTGTAAATTGGGATTCATCTGGTAGGGTCTTTTCCTAACCAAGCATGCACCATCCTTCAGCTTTATCTTCATCTCCCCCAAGGAATGGTGAACACCTTTGAGCTCATGGTACCTATGTGGGAATAAATCCTCAAATTCATACAGTAGATCAATGATCTTAGATACTTCCTTCTCCGACTAGTAATCTCCTATAATAGCTTCCTTAGGTTCTTCTCTGAACCAATGTTAACTTTATTCATTTTTAAGTGATCATGGTAGGGCGTGTGTGAGTATCTGCACTATCTACTACCTTTACATCCTACTGAGAATGGATAACATCTAAGTTTTCTGATTACTCTCCATCAATCACATATACCAACTTTCCTTTTTCTTTTTCCAAACACACACGCTCAAGCTGTAGCTCTTTTATTTCCTCTACTTCTTCTTCAAAGCGCGCCCCAACCTTAGTTCACCTAGTAATTCCAAAAACCTATCTTCTATCTTGGCATTGTCTCCCATGGTAAGGTGCTTGATACCTTACAAGTCCTTATCAATTGATGGTTTGGTACTCCGATACTCAAAGGTTTGAATAAGGTCAGTCATGAGCTCTTGCCAATTCCTTGTTTGTAGGCGTGTCTCTCGAATGAATCTACCATACATGCACATAACCCTACAAAGTGTAGAATACAACTTGTGCACCCAGAGGGATGGTGGTAAATCTTCCCCACCTTCTCTCTAAACCCATTCACACTCCTAGATATGGAAAGAGGTGGGCTCCTTCCCATGGAACTTCTTGATGATGGTGGGTACATTGCTCCTAGAAAATTTGACAAAGAGAGAAATTCTTACCTCACACCACTCTAAAAGGCTCTCCTGATGTGTAGCCCACCACCATGTTGTTGTGTTAAGCAAGACATAACTTAACATCCCCCTCCGTTCCTTCTCATCCTTCCACTAAGCTTCCACCTCCTACAGAAAGATCTCAGGGAAGGATCCTCCTGAATACTTGGGTAGTTATTTTCCTCCAAGGCACCAAACCATGTGTGCCTTTGTTACCTTGGTCACTGATCCTCTCAACTTCCATCCCATCAATTCATAAGTCCCATGCACCCAATTGTCACATGCCAGGATAGTGGTATCACTCACTGACTAAGCATCTTCAAATTGGATAACCCCGTTAGTAGGGTGTATCATCTCAAGGTCTCTAATTGAGCACACATATATCCTATCTAGAACTTCTTCCCCCAATGGTTCAATATAGGGTGTCAACTTCCCATCAGCCAGGGGTATAATGACTCATTCCTCCTTGTTCTTGAAGCTAATGTACCCTTTGTTGAACCGAAGGTCTGCATTGTTCTTGTAACACCAAGGGCACCCAAGTAGTGTTGGGAAATTGTCCACCTCGGCGAGTGCCAAGACTTCGAAGTCCCCAATAAACTTGGCTCCCTAGATAGTAATAGTTGCATCCTTTAAGACACCGATGGGCATTACCTTAGTCTTTTTTGCCATATATAGCACATTTGAAGATGGTTGTAATGCAGGTCTTCCCATCTGATGCCATGCATCCAAAGTTAGAACATTAACCTCCATGCCTGTGTCAATGAGGATATTACTAAGGAGCCATCCATCTACAACTACATTCAATGTAATCTCCTTGTCATAATCAAGGCTATGAGGGGGAAGGTTCATGTGTAATACTTGTCTCTCACGCTCTCCTCTGGTGTGTGGTACCTTCTCTCTCAACCATGATCCTAGCAAGGGAATGATATTCTCCTGCCTTAGCATTTTACACACCTCCTTGACCTCATCCAGGTCATCCTTTTGTGCCTCGACTCTCCTTCCTTGTTCCTCCCTCTTGGATTGCTCCTTTAGACACTGGATTTCCCCTTATAAGCTCCGAATGACATCCATGGTGTCCTGATATATATCCTTCTGATGCGTGGGGTCTGGATACTTTCCATGAATGACCTCCTCCCTTAAAACCAAGTTATTCTATCTTGGTACCTCTCTTGTGCACATGGATTCTACCCTTATTGTTACTAAGATAGGCTCCAAACCTACATCCCGTGTTACTCGAGGCATCCACTATATGTCTGCATTCTTGATATTGACCATTATAGTGCCCTTGTCCTTCTAGTGCTGCTAATTCATATGCTCAAACAATTCTAGGCACTCCTCATACTTATGCTTCTTTCTGCACCACGAGCACTACAAGTCCGGGCATTCCCATTTGTAATGTTCTGTAGATCCATAGTTGAAACATGTTCCATGTGGGAACTCACTCCTTCTTCCTCCATGGTTACCATGACAATGGAATCCTCCTCAAAATGTCTTCTATGTGTGCCTCCATCTGCGTGCTCCTCATAATGATGATCATCACCCTTGGAACTACTGACAACGCTGGTTTGGTGTACCCCATGATCAATGGCCTCATGGATTTGATTAATAAGCCTACAGTCCTTAGTATCATGGGTTGTATAAGTGTAAATATTGCAATAACAAGATACATTTTTCCCGATTGTGTCTGCAAAGAAAGGACATCTACTTGCATCGTGGTCCCCATGACAAATTTCACACTCTACCGCTATAGTGTGTACTGTCCTCTAAGGGAAATTATCCTTAACGTGCCCCTCTATTTCACAATCGTGCACCACAAACCACTGTGAGTCTCATGGGCTGAGTTTGTAGATAATTTTTCCAACTACTTGGCCATAGCAGCAATCTAAGCCTCCAAGAATGGGCTAATGCCAATATCAACACTACCAATAGCCTCGACGTGTAGGGCAGCTTCTAATGCCTCACGCAAGTCTGTAAAAGTTTTATGAGATAAGGCCCTTCTAAAAGGGGTGATCAATCCTCCAACAAACCATTGAGCATGCTATGAAGGGTGAATATCATATGATAATTTAGACAAGAGAGTTTTAAAGCACGCATCATACTCTCACACACTCTCTTCCATTCCTTGTTGATTCTCCTTCAAAGCGCCGATGCTATTTTCTCAAACTCAAAAATGTGGAACTCGCAAGAATGCATTCTTTAAGGCGGTATAATCCACTACTATCTAATGAGGGTCATACTTCCTATACCAACTATGCGTACACCCTTGTAACATGGTTGTGAATCGACTAGCATTCCATTTTGGGGTTGTGACACCCTTCGCATGCCATAGCAGTTCACACTTTTGAACATGTTCCATGTCATCCTCAATACCTCTATAGTCGAGGCAAATGTGGAGACATTTCAAAGAAAATTTTGGGGGTGGTTGGGGTCTAAATCCTCCTCTGCTAGATCCTTGGTTTCCGCCTGTGTTTCCTCCACCACCTGATCCACCAGGTCCACTAGGTCCTAAACCACCAGATCCACTAGGCCCACCAGGGCCTGAACCACCAGATCCACTAGACCCACTAGCTCCTACTCCTCCTGAACCACCAGATCCACTAGGCCCACCAGGTCCTAAAGTGGTCGTGTCAAGGGTTCCCACAGTTCCACTAAGCTACGCACCTATAGTCTGTGACAATGCCCCACTACCAATAGTATACCCCGTGCCACTTCCAGACGTGATACCAAATGCTTGTGTGCCTATACCTTTCCTGAAAAGTCCTAACACTGGGCTGGTGTTTGCAGCCATAGAAGTACCAAATGAGAAATTATACCTCCTAGGCATAGAATGATCACCTCCAATGTAATCAACTAGATTAGCAATATTATCCCCCGATCTAGAAAACCAAGTTCCATGGTCCGATCACTAGGTGGGCTCGAGATGTGCACCAATGGTTCTTCTTTCTCCACATGATGAAATATCATTAGAAGCTGAAGGGGTTTCTCTCACGTGCTTGCCAAGATGGGGTCGCATAGACTGCTCAGGCTCCACGTCCTCAGCATGAACCTCAAATCCTTCCTGCAACATCTGTCATCTTCCTCCACCCTAGCTTCCTCACCTAGTGCTCAGAATGGTTTAGCCGGCCATTGGGAAAGCCTCTAAAATCATGGTAATCATCAAGATCTTTAGATCCAGAGGGAAATAACATAGAAACAATCATTTGGGCTCCCTCAGAAACTCAAACTCAGCCACCTCCAGACAATAATATGTGGAAATGGCATACTCCAGAGTGTAGCTAACCAATACTCCTTTTCACCAATGATTCACAACACGGGTCCACGTCAAATCTGCATCCTGTAGCCTTTGGTACTCTTCTTGGGTCCACGGATGTGATCTATAATGCCAACTGGATCTAGATGCATACAAGATAAGAGCCATTCATATAGCTCCATAGGGAAACATCAAAAAAAAGTTTCATACAGATCATGGTAGAGATTTTCTTCTACACATCTACGTGCATTAAAATCAGGTCCAATGTTGAATCTTTGAGAAAATTCATCCTCCATGCTTTTGAACCATGATTCAACACTCTCCAACGTTAACCGTTCTGTCATTACTCATTACATAGATCATGATGTATGCTAAAATCCCACTACAACTTCAAAAAGAGGTCCCGACAATGGAACCAAGATGTAGTCATTTTACTCCTATCATAGAAGAAAGGAACCCCATGTGCGTCAGCCTATCACCTAGTGAAATTTGAGTGCTCACCCAAGGAACGTGTGGGGGTGCAGAGTCTCTCTTTTATGTGAGTTTAGTGGGATGCATCATCTATTATTAGTGTAAGATATTTCATAAGGGAAGTTAAGACATGCAAGAGCCATAGGGCTCAGAATGGCCTCTAAATCCTTGCATTCATTTTAGATCGGCGCAATGTAATCCAGAACATGTATTGTGTGAAAGAAACATACAAGAATTCATACTTAGCATGACGGAAAGAGAAAGCATAAGAGATAAATATGCATAAGAACCATTGATATTCATGTATATATTATAACAGTAACCTTATTACATCTATGGAATCATTACAGAGGGTCACGAGAGAAGCAGCATCAGTCATGCGGTCCACTAGGCTTAATTTAATTAAGTTATCCAAAAGAAAATTTACAACCCCTAGGCCTAGTGCATTCTCTCTCAAATGTAACTATTCACTCGTGAGTCCTCACAACATTCTGCAGAGCTCCGCTCACTCTCTAGGTGTCTATATGGATATTTGTATGTATATCTCCATGTGTCTCTATGTCTCTACAGTACTTGTATTTATAACTTTCTGCACTACTAACTCGCCCTCCAAAGGTGCCCTCGGATCCAGTGCAAGTGTCCGAATGTGCTCCTCCATGCAAGCATGCTTCTTGAGGATGCGCTCTCCACTTCATTCCATGATGTTCTTTTAGAAGATTCCATCGCAAGCATGCTCCTTCCTAGGCCAACCTATCACCAGGCTAGCATCTTATCCATGCACAATTGGGTCATGCTTTTCACGTGTTCTGCTCCGGATGTCCAAAATTACTAAGTCCCGATCCTTTCGAACGTTGCGCATGCTACGTGCTACCTTAATTCCTTCTCTTGTGTGCTTTTTCCTTGTGTGCCATTCCATAACTGGGACCTTGCACAACTACATGCCTTCATACCTAGTCAATATTCTAGGGTCCAACAAACCATCATTTGGGAGTGACTTCAAGAGTATAGGTTGCCCTCAATTAATGTGACCTAATGCAAAAAGTAGAATGAAATACAATGATTTTTAAACCCAAATCAAAATGTAGAATTTGATGCCACAAATAGATGAACAAGAGAAGGGATGCTCTTTCACTAATGTGATACTAATGAAAGGGAAGAAATGTTTGTTTTAAGCACCAAAATATGATTGCTTTTAGACAATAGAAGAGAAGAAGATTCCAGGGAGAAAGTTTAATGTAAGAACTTTTAGAAAAGAAACAAACATACAACGTTTTCACCTAGAAATGAAAGAATGCAAAGAACCCCGAATGGGTCCCACCGGGTGTGCCAAAATGTTTCACCTAATTCTAGATCATTTCTTTAAATGTTGACAAAATAAATAAGGGTAATGGGTTAGGAGGAATACCTATTAAAATGTTGGTTGTAGGTTGTTGCACATGTATGACTTCTAAATCCACAACTGATTGTGAGAGATTCTTTTTGCTTGGAGGAACTATTGTTTGTACAAGCTTGATGCCTGGTTGGTAATGGTGGGTGATCAAATGGAATGAACTTGGTGTAGTGCTGGTGCTTCCCTAGATGCTCCCATGAAGGTAGATGGCTATGTGATTGCTTCAGGTACTAGCTATGGATGCTCTGATGTGTATACTAACGTTGGTTCTACTTGCATGCAACTCTAGTTTCATCACTTGTTCTCAAAAGATGTGATTATCTCTCAGAAAATGTGTCAACCCCAAAATAAGGTTTTTTTGGGATTAAATGGTAACCGACGATGCTTCCAAAGCTTAATCGGTGGTGGCGGTTAGGGTAACCGACATCGATTAGGGTGGGATTTCCTAGGTTTACTAAACTAGGTAGATCCCCTTGATTTTCTGGGCTCTTGTTCATTTTCTCCACAGATTAGAATGGAAACTTCCTTCTAACACGCAGAATATGGTTAGAGGGATTTGTAGGCTTTTATTTTTAGGGTTTGGGTATGTCTTAGTTGGTTATGGCAACATACTAAGAATAGGTCTTAGGGTGAGGTGGCTAGATGAGGTGTCTAGGTGAGGTGGATATGTAGGCATTATCCCAATTATGGTACTTAAATAATAAATATTGTGAGGATAATGAATTAATTTAATTTAAATATTTAAATTAATATTATAGTGGGGTGAAGGGACTATGGCTAGGTGGATGTGTTCAAGGTATTTTTTTATTGAGGGACCAAGGGAGTGTGACCCAATTTTGGTGTCTACACCTTCTTCCCTTACCTTCTTATATTCGACAAGATTGATGATGACACACCTTCTATAAACATCATTCAATGTTAGGATGATGATTCTATTCTCACCTATCTAGGTGTGGAGGATTCTTACATTCACTAGTCGTTACCTTCTGAGACACAAACCATGCTGAATGAATCAACCATCGAGATCAACATTCACACTCAGGATGACCCTCAAATTCTAAAGATAGGCCAATCTTTATATTCCACTAAACAGGAATCCTTCACCTCTTTCCTTCAAGATCATAACAACACTTTTTCTTGGTCTTACGCTGATATGCCTCAGTATTGACCCTAATATTGTGGTCCACAATATTGTAACTATTCCTGATGCTAAACCTATGAAACAAAAGCTATGAAAAATGCATCCCCATATTTCCCTTCTTGTGAAAGAGGAACTCCAGCACCTCCTTTATGTTTCTTTTATTCTACCCATTAACTATCCCTAATGGATTTCTAACATTATTCCTATTACCAAAGCGACAGGGGGACTCTGCATTTGCATGGATTTCCATGACCTTAACCTTTCTTTCCCTAAGGATGACTTTCCTTTGCCTAGTATCGACCAAATTGTTGATCTTACAACTGACCATGAGATGTTATCTCTCATGGATGGGTTCTCGAGTTATAATCAAATGTTACTCATGCCAAAGGATCAACACAAAAATTCCTTCATCACCCCTCGGGGGGACCTTATATTATCAAGTCATATCATTTGGCTTGAAAAAATCTTGTACTACTTATCAAAACACCATGACCTATATCTTCCATGACATTATACATGATATACTGGAAGACTACGTAGACGACCTTCTCGGTAAGTCCAAAAATTGTTCCAAAACTTCCCTGTTATCAAAATCATCTTTGATCGTATCATCAAATATTAAATTTTCCTACAACAAAAGAAGTGCTTATTTTTGTTCTCTCTAAAAAAAAAATTAGTTTCATTGTCTCTTTACGAGGTATTGAAGTCGATCCCGCCTAAATCAAGGCTATTCTTGAGATGCCTCCACATACTAACCTTCCTTTGTAGTTTGCAAGGAAAATTACAATCTATTCGACGTTTTATTTCCCAACTTTCCGACCGATGTCACCCTTTTCATCATCTTCTTAAAAATGATGTCTCCTTCAATTGGAATGATGATTTCCACAAATCCTTTAAAGCATTGAAGAAATACCTTCTTTAGCCACATGTGTTCATCCCACCTAAAGATGAAAATCCTTTCTACCTATACATTTCTACCACTAACCATTCCTTGGGTGTCATGCTTGTTCATCATGATGAGAAACACAAGGAGTAAGTGGTTTATTACATAATTCATACACTTTTAGACTATAAGATGAGATATACCCATGCTGAAAAGATTTGTTTATCCCTAGTCTTTTTCGCCGCTAAACTTCACCACTACCTACTCAACCACAAGACCTTCGTCATCACAAACAATGATCCTCTACATTACATGTACACCAAGCCTTATCAACAACAACATACTTTGCACTAGCTTATGCTCCTTGCAGGCCTAGATCTAGAATTTGTGCATTTAAAGTTTGTTAAGGGACAAACCATTACAGATCAGCTTTCTGACACACCACTTTATAGAAATTAATCTTCTAACTTAAATTTTCCTAGTGAATCCATTGCTACACTCTCCCTTAATGAAACCATTTATCATATGACCATATTCTTTGAAGGTTCTAAATGTCAACGTGGGGGTGATTCAAGGGTTATCCTCATTCCTATTGAAGGTGAGCCTATTACTTTATCTTTCAAACTTGACTTTGATTGTACCAATAATGTGGTTGAATATGAAGCACTCATGTTAGGTCTCCAAACTGCCATTTCCCTAGATGTTAAAACCATTAATATCTTTGGTGATTCTTAACTGGTCATCAACCAAGTCAATGGTTTATACCATTTTTTTTAAATAATTCAAAAATATAACCATCACATTGACATGATTTTGACTACCTTTGATAGTTACAATATTCAAATTATTGCATGATCTACTAACAAATTTACAGATACCATGGCCTGCCTCACCTAACAAATACCTACCTCACCTTCAAAATCTAAAATATTTTTCATAGTACAATGATTGCAATCACCTTCTTATCTCATCCATGACATAAATTTTGTGGGAAGAATTGAAACCAACCCACGTGACATATGGTATAAGTAGTTCGTTGACTACCTTTCCCTTTCAATCCTACCTCCAGATTGCCCTCACAATGGTAAGTGAGATTTCCTCCAAAATTTCTCTCATTACGTCATCATGGGGGTCTTCTTTACAAGTGTGGCTTTGACGGTATCCTCTTACGGTGCCTCACTAGTTCTGAAATTTCATACACCATTAAATAAATCCATGACGGGATTTGTGGTGGACATTTCAGTGGTCACGTTGTTGCCAAACGTATTCTTCACCTTGGCTATTATTGGCCAACCCTTAACCAAGATTATTTCAAATATTTCAAATGTTGTGTGAAGTTTCAATAGCACACTAACCTTCACCACACCCCAAGTCATGCCTTACAAGTCACCAGAGAATTTTGGCCTTTCTCTCAATGGGGTTTGGATCTTCGTTGGAGAGATTAACCCTCATTCTTCTCAATGTCATCAATGGATCATCACAACAACCAAATACTACACTAAATGGGTGGAATTCATCCCTCTCATTTCTACCAAATTTGAGAAAATATGTGAATTCATTAACCATCACATCATTTTTCATTTTTGTGTTCCTCATCGCCTCATCATTAAAAATGGTAAACAATTCAAAAATAAGACCCTACACAAACTCGTGATACCTTTGGCATTCAACTCAATTTTTCTTCACCTTATTATCCTTAAACAAATGGTCAAGCTGAATCAACTAACAAAACTCTTAACAAAATTCTTATGAAATTGGTTGATGATACTAGTAAGGATTGACACATGCACATTCCTTTCACCTTATGGGATTACCGCACTAGTATTTGCACCTCAACCTCTACCACACCTTTCTCTTTGGTCTATGGTACAAAGGTCATCCTGCCTCTCAAATTTCAAATTCCATCTCTTTTTATATCACTCAGAGATATGCTCAATGATGATGAATTTTTCTAAGACCGTTTAGAACAACTTGAGTGGTTAGAAAAATGTATTTTAAATGCTCTCGATCACCTTCAAATCTACAAAAATGCAACAAACGTGCCTATGAAAATTTTTTCCATGAACAAACCTTCAAGGTTGGGAACCTTGTCCTAAATGAAAAGCAACATGTAACCAAAGCTAAGAAAAGTAAACAAGGAAAGTTTGCTCCTAACTATCTTGGACCTTATATCATCACTCATACCTACGGATCAAAATCTTATCGTTTATCTTCTCTTGAAGGTAAACCCAAACCTAAGCCCCTTAATGCCATGTATCTTTGACCATTATATTGTTGAATAAAGTACTACCTAACTTTCTATCACCTATATGATTTTCCTTTGAGTGAACCACTCCTTCCATATACCTTTTCTTAAGGACCAATGAGTACACGTAACTGTGTGATTATCCGTCAATATTCAACCTTTTCTTCAATATGAGTACCACATCTCTACTCATGGTATGATTTTCATGGATAATTTTTCATTCTTTTCAGGATGGAATCCCATGGTTTTTTGTCACTTGAAACCCCTCTTTCATAGCTAATATTTTCATGTTATGGTTATTCCTTCATACAAGAGGCCTATACTCCTTAATAGTCTTGTCCATGACTTAAAATTCCAAAATGAAACAAAATATATATGGGATACTAAAAATTCAACTCCTTGAGTCAAAATTCTATAAATCAGATGATTCCCTCAAAAGGACATTATTCTTTCTTTCTTCTATAAAGAGACTCGCTTCCCATAACAACTATAAAAATTTAACTATATTGTACAAAGTCTATCAAAAAGAAGACTATTTCTAAAAATGCAAAATAAAAATTATCCTGAAGCTTCCCACATTGATCAGCTTCATGAAGACCTCAAGGAGATATTATATTTATCCCACATAGAATTCCCACATCGATCAGTCTATGAAAGCAAAAAGAAAAGAAAAATCAAGAAAAATAAAAAAATTTTGGTCATGGACTTGCCTATTCTAGTTTTGAGTATCTTGCAGAAGGGGCATGTTGTCCCACAATAAGGTTACACAAAACACACACCACATCTTACCTTCATTTTTTTCTTTATCCTACTCAAGGGACATGCCGCAAATGTGACACTTTGTGATCATGCAACTTATTTCACCCTTAGAACTATGAATTGTGTAGGATGTCTAGGGTTTTATGTTCATAATCTTGTCTTTTGGTATGCCTGTTATGGTCCTTTCCACTTAGGGGGAATTTCATCTCTCTTTTAGTTCACCCCTTTGCTTACTTATTGATTCTTCAATACAGGACAAAGCCTTTGACATCTAATATTTGGGTTCTCTTCTTGTCTCATCTATACCTACCTCAATCACCTATATCAATCATTTACCTTTGAATATTCAAATCCAATAACATCTTTAACCTACCCTACCTCATCAACTTAAAAACAATCTACCTGACCAATCATACCTTACCCAATCACCTTCACCACAATCCAACCTAATTTACCTTTCCCATTCAACCTAAACCAATATACCCTACCTACATCAACCAACTTACCTACAACCATCCTATTCTTCCATGTCCTATGGGATAACTACATCGGCATGAGGCCTCTTTCTCTAGAGCTATGTAGGAAGCACTCCAAGGGCATGGGGACCTTAGAGGTTAGCTTAGCCACTCTTTCCCTTTCCTCATTTTCCACTCTTTCCCCCATCAAATTAAACCTCATTTTTAGTTTCGGTGAAACCATAACTTGGAAATTAAAATCATAGCAACATCCATCAAACCATGCCTACAACTAATTTCCATAACATCAATATAATGGGAATGAACTCACATCATGACCACATCGACTCAACCATGCCTAATCATCTAGTTTCCATAACATCAAAACAATAGAAATTAAACCATTCAATATTCTAATCATAACCAAATCATGCCTACATCTACTTTCCATAACATCAATATAATGGAAATGCAATCAACCATACATCATCATAAATTCATGCCTACACATCTAGTTTCCATGATAACAATACAATGGAAATAAACCACGTCCATCATCTATAAATATCATCATCAATATATACATCAAAAGTTTATATATCAGTACACTAAATATACAAATATAAATACAAGTATCTAAAAACACTCATATAAATCTCACATCTTCGGCACCTGTGCTAGTATATATACTCCTATACATCTCACTTCTTCAACACACATGCCGGTATATATATATATAAAATATAAAATACAAAATGACCATATCATTTGATATCAAATCTAGGAAGGATCAACACCTCTATTTCTCTCCCTAGTACCCTCACCTAGCCTCTCGTCATCGTGAGCTAGTAACCTCTCACTCAACTTGCCTATGTCGCATTTCACTCTCTTAGATATTAGAACTATGAATCCATTGATGGTCCTCGGACTAGTTTCTGTTGTGCTCTATACTCTCCATAGGTCACATACTGGATACCAACCTCTATCAATCGGTCATGATAATACCAAGCCTCTAACACAACATCTTTGTAACTAACCATAGAAATCACTTCGCTGGTGCCATAGCTCTTTCACCTACCTATAGGTCATGTACCTATACCAGTGGTCCCTTTCCTTCTATCTATAACACAGGAACATGGATCGGTCTCTATGCTTTTCCAACAGAGCCCTATCATGGTGTCGGTGTTTGTGTCTTTGCTTGTACATGTGTCGGGACATGTGCCAACTATCCTGTAAATGTTTCATGTAATGTGGCAATGTATACTGTATCCTTTGCAACCCACCCCCATCTCCTTTACGTACTTATGCCTAGGTTGCTACTAGAGGGCCCTATAGAGTATCAATTTGAGCTTATAATACTACTACCTATCCCTCATCCCCTCTTGGTGGGCTGTGCAAGAGCTTGAACCTAAAGATGACCCTATGCCTATGTCAACCGACCTGTAATCTAGTTTCCTATCCTGAAGAGTGGTCACCTATGCTCGTATGCACGAGTAATTTGTAGTTTCAACATTGTCACCCGACCTGTAACTGGTCCCTTTATACTATAATCTTGTGGCTAGATCGGGATATCTTGGCCTTTTTGGTGATGCTTATAGCTAGGATATCTAGTAATGCTTGTATCCATCGGTAATACTAGTGTCATCTATTTGCCTATCACCACCTACTCCTCCTTTCCAGTAGGATCTACTAGATGTGGTGGAGATAATGGTCTCTCAACATCATCCTGCGGTACTATGGAAATGGTGGAGGCACATCCTTCCTAAGCCCAAACTTCTGTCTAACCTTGAGTCCACTTGAATCATTTCATGCTCCCAACCCGTTGTCCTAATATCCACCTAACCAACTATAATCCCGCCAACTCCTCGGTCATGCCCTGTAAGAGATAAAAGGAGCATACGACTGTCATATAATGTCCAAAGCATATAACCCCTTTAGTGTCCACCGATAGTAGGTCATATCTCTTCATGCCTCCTCCACTCGCGGATGTTCCCCTACTAGATCCCAACTCCGTATCCACTCTATATAAACCTTGTTGGTACCCAAACTTAATCTCCTTCACAACTCAAGTAGCATCATGGATTTTCACAAGACACTCGAGAGGTAGATAAATGATTTTTATGTCATTTGTAGTTGGGGAGACATTTATCGACTTGTTACCACTTAAAATTTAAAGGAGTGGGTAGTACCTCAGAAGGATTTTGATCTAATCCTCACTATTTTAGGTTGTATCTTTCAACAAAGGTAAAAGAACCTATGTTTGTAGCCTTTGTTTGATGAAGGAGGTGTCGATATCCTTATACTTTGCACATTGTATGGGGATGGCCTTGGGAAAACATGATCAATCTTCCATTATTCAAACTCAAAAGAGTTGTCACTGCTAAATGATGGAAATGTTTTCAAAACAAGGCTAAGGCTGCTATAAACATGGTATGATCCTGATATGATTTGTGCACTTTTGTAAATGGATTGTATTGTAACATCCCCATTTAAGTACATTAGAACAAGATTTTTTTTTTGATAGAATCATTCTAGTTCTAAATACATAATTTAGAACTCTCAGATCATAACAATCATTCTTATAACAGATAACCATATGCAGCTATGATGACTCGGAGTACCTCCAATATATTCATATCATGACTCGGTGATCTACCGATCTATTCATGAGTATCAAAGAGTTGGCGTTTTTATTTTAACACATCCCTCTTGCGGTTCTCTTCCCTAATCTAGGATTTAGAATGCTCTGTCCAAGGAACCTATCTGAATAATTGTTACCATTATTCATCGGCATCTCGTCCCTCAGACTAGGTGACATGGGACAATGCAATCAGCAGCTTGCGATACTTTGGCCAAAGATTTGAAACATACTGCTTATGTCTCGTATTCCTTGACGGCATACTCGTCAATCTAGAATACGTCCTTCACCCCATTCCTATGTTATGTAGAATGTCTTACACTGACTTCTATCAGCCTCCCTGTCCCCAAGTTATTCACTCAGGAATGGATTAATAATATGACAATGATATAAGGATGTTCTCAAGAACTAGGGATACGCTGACATACTGGGTCAACCCTAGTTAACCCTGTGTGTCAAGGTACCCCGAGTCTCCAGGGTAGCCTCATATCATGACCACATTCCTAACCAGTCTTGGAGTAAAAACTTGTTCGAGTTTAAGGTGTAAATCTTAACGATCAATGCAAAGGGTGTCACCATAAGTCACCTGCATTGTTGTATCTTCGAGAAGATCCTAATCTTCTCGAAGGTACAACCCTGTAGTTGACTTGTGCCATCAACCTTCAAATCCGCCTCAAAAATATCTACTTAACTTTAAGGTGTTACTTACGTTGAGTTAAAGTTATACTTTAAGATGCTCCTTTTAGGGTAGTCTTTTCCCAACCCCTAGGTTCCTCACCTTAGAATTGCCTTTCTTATTAAGACCCATTTCACAAAGAGAAGTTAATAAGATTTGAGGTTTCATTAAGGAGTTCTTTGTTACACAATGATCTAAATCAACGAAATTGGGCAAGTAGCCCTAAGTCTTCTCATAAGGTTGCTAACCATACCCTTATTAGGTTTATATTAGTTCTCAAAACTGAAATACATCTTACTTATTAGTATTAAGATATAGTGATTTAAAATCAAATTAAGGCGTTGTCTTGACTTAGATCAAGATTAGGGAGTAATAATTTATTCATCCCGTTCAGCTTCCTGTTGAGGTTTATTTTAACCTTAGCTTCTCGAAAGACAGTGATCTAAATTCCAATTTAGCTTTAGATAGAACATAACAGAACTACTAAACATTCACAAGTATTCAGTCACATAATCTTTGCAAAGCTTACTTAGAGAATCCCAAATGTCTCCAAGGTATACAATAATAACAATGCTCTTAAAATCATTCAAACCGAAGAAGTTCAATCCATCAAGATACGAATGCAAACACATAAGTAACAAATACCTCTTTTCATTCATTTCTAAGCTAATCAAATACATTTAGAGAATCAAGTAGTAAATTTAGAGAATCAAGTTGGAATTCATCATAAAACCAAATTAAACAATCTAAACATCATATCAGATCTACGTGCCTTTACCACTTACGGCAACCATCTCGCAAAAATTGTCAAAATAGGTCGGGTTCGTTGAACCGAGCATGATAAGCACTAATTCTTAAAACAATTGCAATCCACCAATTGTTCTCATTAAACAACCTATTTAAATGAAATCATTTCTTCAAATTCCAAACATAAATCAGGCTATTCATCTTATATGTTAGAGACTAAGAACAAATGAATACAACCATTCTAAAGACAAAGCAAAACTCCTACAAGAATGTTTCTAACAATTACTCAAAGGTAGTTTATAACATTCAACAAGCTCAACTGTCATAATTTCCTTTCAATCATACATTATTTTAATGGTATTGACGAGTATACCTACTTATACAGCAACACACATTTTATACCAGTCTCTCCATACAATACCACAGTCTATTCTTGTTATGCCCTTACCGTAGAGATCGCATAAGGATACAAGGAGAAAGCACATAAAGTTTCCAGACTAGGAGAGAGAGAGTATTTTCTTATTCCTCTTATTACACATCAACATATAATTTACAGCTCAGGAGAAGGAAACAGAGTAAATCAGATTCCCATTTCAATCATGTTCTGGACTATACCGACTCCTCTAGAATAACGCAATTACTTTTACGCATGCGATTAAAATCGAGATCACAAGAAGAAACTACAATTTCATCTAAATTCATTAATAAAAATCACCTGTAGCTATTAAGCATTACAAGAGCTCTCGCAACAAAGCAAAAGAAAATAATCCAACCATGAAAGACTCAACAAATATTTTCCATATCATTCATCAACATGAAAATACCCAACGCCATCGCCTGACATGGTACAGCTAAGAGCTCTTTGTTTCAGTCAAACTCGAGACAAGATAACATTAAAAACAAATAATGTTTCCATATGCAAATACAGTGACATTCACACTGAGTCGAAACAAAAACATGCACAACTTCATTCAACTTAAACAAATCCCTACAATTATACAGCAAGGACTTATATTAGAAGCCGATTTCAAGAAAAATAATCACAACAAGGTCTTCACAGAAGCCGAATTCCATAACAATAATTTCCTCAAAGTTTCATCTGAAGTCGAGCTACTATGAAATACAACAGGGTCTCAAATAGAGTCAAGTTTGTAAAGAAAACCCATCCTTTAATTCCACAGAAGCGAACTGAATATAACACAACAATGTAAGAAAGATTCTCAGTATGATATGCATGCACAGCGAGGACTTAATTCGAGAATCGAGCCAACAACATATCAAGGACTCCAAGAGTGTCAAATACAACTAGTACTCACAACCAGGGCTTTGATTGAATTCGAATTCATATGACAACAATTCAAGGACTCCAACAGAGTCAAAACCAATAAGTAAACACAGCAAAGCTTCTACAGGAGTCGAAAACATACTATCCAATTCAAGGATTCCAATAGTATGCACAACAAAACTTCTACAGAAGTTAAAAACATAAGTTATGTTTCAAGGACTCCAATGGAGTCAATACCTTATAGTATTTTCAACTATACTTCTACAGAAGTCGAAAACATATGTTACGTTTCAAGGACTCCAACAGTAATCACAACCAAGTTTAGACAGAAGACGAAAACATACGAAACATTAAAAGGACTCCAACTGAGTCATTTTCGTATATAATCCCTGAAAACTTTCAACGGAGTCTAACCCAAAATTGTAAACACAGTAAGGATTTCTACAATAGTCACATTCAAGTAGTATAATCATAGCAAGCATTCCAACTAGAAGAAACTTAAAGTATTCTTAGCAAGATTCAACAGGATTCAACAACAATAAAAGCACAGCCGGTCTTCAATTGAAATGAAACCAAAAGGAAGAATAAATACAGTAAACATTCCAACAAAGTCTTCGAAAAACCCGAGATTCCTAATTCCACAGGAAAAGAAGAACCAATACATTGCTTCAAACCAACTGAACTGAAATCACCTGAACAGAGTTGTTTTAATGAAAGCATTTGGAGTAAAGCAAGATTTTTAAAAGTCAGGGCCTATCATGCCTGGTAATGTCGCTTAAAAATCCGAAGAAGACCTCTGAATGTGCTTGCACCTTCTCCTCTTCTTCCACAATAGATTAAACAACAATAATTTGTTACCTTCATGCCTTATAAACTTTCCCCGATAGAGAAAAGAGCTAGATATTCTCATAGTTTCCATGCAACACCAAGTAGACTGGTTCGAAGAACCAGTGATCAAACAGAGAGAAAACCAGAGCGTATGGAAAACCAAACAACCAACTAGTTTTCCATTTACATGCCTTCCTAAGCAATCCGCGCTCGGGAACCGAAGTTCATCAATGACATTAACTCCAAGATTCCCGCCTATTTTCCATTGCCACCGACCACCAAAGTTGGCGATTGACAAATGAAAACAAACGACCATTCCCAGATTTGGCGACTCTGCCACGTCAGGTCTCAATAGCCGTTTGAAATCTCCACCAAATCCCTTGTCCTTCATGCTTATCCACTTCATTTAATGCCATGGAAACCACCGCCCATGACTCGCACCCCTTCATAGGTCCCCCTTCATCCATGATCATTAGTTAGGTTAGAAACATAGGTTAGATCATAAGGTAATACTTTAGTCTTACTTCCATAGTGCTAGGTGGCTAACCTTAGGAGCATTAAAGCTTATAGTTTAGGGCTAGGTTAGATTAGCAATAATTCAACCCATAGGTTATAGTTTAGGTTAAGGTTATTAACCTTAACGAATCCATTCTAGGTCTCACAAGTAGGATCATTCAGTATAAGAACCAACAGGGTATAACATTCCCGAAATGGATTCTATCCGGCATTGATAAAAAGCTTGCAGTATACACCAGAATTTATTACCTGGCTCAAGGTCTAGGCCTTCCTGATATTACGATATCGGGAACCAATTCATTTAACACAATCAGCCTGAGTTAGACTCCGGAATTGCTTATTCAACACATTCAGACCTTGCAACTTTCGTAAGGTCTATAATTTTTGTTCATCCAGAATAAACTTAAAACATCTCTTGGATCAATGCAACTGATCCAAGGCTGAGTCATAAAGACGGATAAATCCACAATTCCTTTCAAAATCAAATTGAACTCAGGTGCTAAAAATGAAAGAAATAAAAGAGTCCAAGCATATCCTGACTCAGTCAAAGATCTTCAAGAGCAAAGAAGATACAATCCATATCAAGCATGACTTCACAATCAAAGGAACACATCCTTTTACAGAAGAAATCATATATCAACACTTGAATGCTTAAGAGGTAGTAACAATAGTTCAGGGTGTTACATGTATTATTTTATTGACACACACCGCAATGTAGGGGTAGTATGGGTAGGATGAGTTATTTTAAATGAAGTTCTATTGGGAGATTTTTGGACAAGACCAACCAAAAATTGCCAAACTCTTTGAGGACCTTTGCAAGAAATTTTTAACACCTAAACAATGAAATGTCCCAAGGGGTTTAAAATACTACTTCAATTAGGATATGCACATCAAATGGAGGCCCGGATATACACTCTTCCACATAATCTTTGATAACTTGCCACAAAATATTGAAGCAAAATACCAACAAAGTATCCAGAAATCCCTATCTTATCATGACCTAAGGTGCACCCAAATATTTACAAACAATCTCAAGATTCAAGGACAGTTAAATGATTTTAAATTTGTTTATATTTTATTAGATGTAAGCTCTTCTGAATATAAGACTTTAGATGCCATCAAACCATCAACAAGAAATAAGACCATGTATGATCAAGAGAGATCCCAAACACAAGCTTACAACATGAGTAAGAAACACAAATTGAAATCATTCGAGACATAAGCATATGCAAATTTTGCCAAGAGGTAACACCAAATAAACCAAAATTGATCAAATACATTGGAAGGGGAATACTGAAACCAACTCAACATGATGAAATCTGATATAAGAAAGAATTAAAAATGGTTCTCAAGCGGTTTTCTCCAGAGAAATGGATTTCTTTCAGTTTTTTCCTTGAAAATACTATGTCCCTTTTCTACTCTCTTTTCCATCTCCAAAAAAATATGACATATACCTTATGCCAGCTTGGAGTCTTGCTTCCCAAACAAAAAATATGCTTATGGGATCAAATTTGTTACAAAACCCTCATGATTCCATGAAAATGACATCAAACGTGAAATCAACTTGCAGGATGCATAAAAATTTTAAATTATCACACAAATGTAGATCCTTATCCATCCCAGGGTCACGTTTTTATCATTCGAGCATGCTAGCATTATTATCAATCATTTTTCACATTTTTACCTTTTCAATTTTACCTCTTTAACTTTCAAATTTGAATTTTATGTTTTTTATCGTGTCTCGAGCAAAAAGTATCAAAACACCATAGATCACCAAATTAGGTCATGAAAATAGTGCCATTGCACTCAGAAGGTCAAGACGATGCAAAATCATATAAGGTTCGAAGAAAATTGATGAAGAAATCGTGATTCCAAGATTCTTGGAGCTCCAATGGTGGAAAGAAGGAAGAATGTACAGTTGCCGTTGATTTTGTATCGATGTTAAATGTCCACCCTCCACGTGGCAAATGAGATCCATGAATAAGCTAAAAAAATACCCTTTTTACTCTGGATAAGGTGGAACACATGTCAAAACATGATTGGATTGGGTCCCCATCTTTAAAAATGCATTTGCGACCCTTTTGAATTTTGGAAAATTTTGTAAAATTTCCCCACTTCTCCCCTGGACCCACCACGTGTCCATATGTGGGCCCCATTGAAAATGCGAGCCAATACTATCAATTTTGACACTTTTTTTTAAAAAAGGAATTTTTTCAACAATTCTCCACAAGCCCAAACACCTGGTTTCTTTCCTGCCACATGGCGCCCTCTGATTTGCCACGGGGCCAAGTCTCCATTCTTTCCTTCAAAATTTTGGAATCTTCAAAACTCTCTAATGAACCGCGCTCCTCTTTTTGACTTTTGAAACATGCTACGTGTCACTCTTGGATTGGCTGCAGGCCCTCAGCTCAAAATTCACCTTTAAAAATTTTAGAAATTAAGAAGTTTCAAAATTACTGAAACCTCCGCCCTTTGACACTGACCCCTCCTGGACACGTGTCCACCTGTGGTTGGCCGAGGGCCTTCAGGCCAAACATTTACTTTGACATTTTGAGCTAAAAGACATCAAATTTCTCCAAGTTTCTCGGCCACCCGCATGCCCTTTGAGCCACGTGTCCACTTCCCATTTACCACGAGCCTTCGGGCCAAAACGTGACTTTGAAAATTTTGCAAAATGAAAGCAAAATTTTTCAAGGATAACCCACCACCCACCAATCCTCTGACCAATCACAATGTGCCACGTAGGCACCTTAATATAAAAGGCGGAGCCCCGGATCAAATTTTTCCCTTTTGCCAAATTTTTTAAAACAACAAAGTTAGAAAATTTTCTCGCATATCCCCGGCCAATAGGAACCCCCTCATGATGCCAATATGTTGCGATGATGAATTTGACGGGAAAATGACACCTGTATGACCGTCAAAACATCAAAAATTCACAGGATGCCCTAGAAATTGAAATTTTTAACAAGGAAGGCAAATTTTTTAATTTTAAACCAACTGAATCATTTTTTGACATTTTTTCTAACCTTGGGATTGGGGTAACACCTGTACATAATCAAGATTCGATCAATTTCGAGTTTTTACATGTTTTGATAAAGGAAAAATGACACAGCCTGGCCATTTGAAAAAACTAGGGTACAAAAAGGGGGAACTTGGATTATTGTTTCAAATTAGGGAAAAACAATAATATTATGGGCATTTTGAAGGTATTCAACTAGAGAGATCGAATCATAGACCACCGATCTCAAGAAATGAAATTTTTTTGAGAAAAACTAGACATGGAAAAATTAGGGCACATTATGCAAGCTCAAAATTTGCACTAACATTGGCTCCTGCTTGGGGATGGGCACTCCTAGTGAGTGCCACAAGGACAAAATGTAGACCAAGTGCCAAAACCATTGGGCAAAGGAGTCAAAATATAAGGAAACTCAAAAACTAGAATTACCACCAAAAATGAACTGAGAAAACCAGCCAAAAGTGGTTGCCAAGGACAAAAGGGAAAACCACACACCAACCAATAGCAAAAACAAAGAAAAACACAAAAACTATACAAATGTACAATTTGTGCATACCTCAATTTGGGGATTTAATCCAAGAAATGTTTTAAATGTCTGTCATTAACAGGAAGCACCAAGAATTCCCCATCTAGATCTTTAAGAAAAAGGTATGTTCACCAATTTTGATGTTAATGGCATAAGGGCCCATCCATAATGCATCAAAATTGCCATGTTTTCCCTTGTCTTCATGCCTACTATCCCACAACAAAACCAAATCTCCAATATTGAAGGCTCTAGGAGTGACCTTCTTATCAAACAATCTCTTCAATTTCTCTCTAAATCTGACATGCCTTTGATGGGATGCTCTTCTCTCTTCATCTAACTCAATGATCTGATTAATCCTTGATTCATATGGGCCATGCTCTTGATCTTCCAACTGTTGGGAAAACTAAAATGAGGATAATTGCAGGTGTAAGGGCAGCAAAGCTTGAGTTCCATACACCAATTCAAATGGGATTTTACCAGTTGCTCTTTTAGGAGTTATTCTATCAGCCCAAACTGCAAACTTCAATTATTCTCCCCACTTTTTCTTGTTCATTTCCAAGGTTCTTTTAATGATCTTCAAAAATTTCTTATTACTGGACTCAGCTTGTCCATTCCCTTGTGGATTGTAGTTTGAAGAATAAGTTAGATTTATCCCATATTCATTACACATTGCCATTAAAGGTTTGGCTCTAAAGCACATGGCATTATCAGATACAATCTTAACTAGAACTCCAAATTTGCATATGATATGATCCAACAAGAAATCCATTACCACTTGGTGTGTTTCCTTCTTAGATGGAATTGCTTCAACCCACTTTGTAAAATAATCAGTGGCTACAAGAATCCATTTATGACTAGCACTAGAAGGATCTGAAATCTCACCAATGAAGTCCATTCCCCACTATTTGAAAGGGGCTTCAATTGATACAGGATGCAAAGGAAGGGAGCCTAAAGCTTTCAGTCTTCTAGAGAAATGTTGGCAACTATCACACTTTCTAACCAGCTGGGTTGCATCCTTAAAAAGAGTAGGCCACCAATAACCAGCTCTCAAAATCTTATGTGTTGTCACCCTCCCAGAAAAATGTCCTCCACAAACTCCCCCATGGAAATCAGCAACTATTTTGGGAGCTTCATCTTTAGTTATGCATTTCAAGAGGACACCTTCAGGGTTCTTCCAAGCCAGCCCAAGGTCTGTTATGATATACTTTTGAGAGGCTAGCTTGAGGGCTCTTTTCTAATTTTTATTCAAGTGACTAGGACAGCATAGGTGTTCTGAGGTAGAAGATCACATCTTTGTACCATTCAGAACTCATCAATTTCTCAAGAAGATCTGCCCTTTCTTCCTCTAGCTGATTCACTTCTACATTTTGCAAGTTGCTCTCAGCCATGAGCTTAGCAAGACCCAAACCTCTTACTAACTTTGTGGTTTGGATATCCATATCATACTCTTGCAATTTTTTCACCCATCTACATATTTTTCTTGAGATCTCCATCTCTGATAAGATGTCTTTCACCATGGTGTGGGGAACATAAGAAACAACTTTTGAGCTCAGTATATAAGGCCTAAAAATCTTTGTTGCTTTCACCAAGGCAAACACTTGTTTTTCCATGATTGTATACTTCAATTCAGTTGCTTGTAAAGCCTTGCTAAAGAAGGCAATAGGCCTCTCAACCCCATTCTCATCCTTTTGTAACAAAACAGAAGCAATGGTATATTCAGAGGCAAAGGAAAAGATTTGGAAAGGCCTCTTATAGTTTGGAGCTGCTAAAACAGGTGCATGCTTAAGTGCATCCTTTATTCCTTCAAAATATTGAATGGCAGCCTTCTCCCACCTGATAACTTGGTCCTTCTTTAACATGCTTGTGATTGGAAGAGTCAGCTCAACAAAATTGGAAACAAACCTTCTAATAAAATTGATTTGACCAAAGAAATATTGGATGCCTTTCTTGGTTCTTGGGATAGGTACTTTGCTGATTGCTTCCACTCTCTCAGGGTCTATCATAACACCATCCTTTGATACAATGTGACCAAGCTTGGACTTTTACATGCCAAAATGACACTTCTTTGGATTAAGAGAAATTATATGCTCCATACATCTGATCAACATTTTTCCAAGTTCTAAAATGATCACCTCGCTGCCTTGAAAATATAGTCACATCATCTTGGTAAACTGTAATGAACTCATTGATGTAACCATCAAAAGCAACATCCATTTCTCTTTGAAAAGTGGCTCCATCATTCATCAATCCAAATGGCATCCTAACAAAAACATATGTCCCCCAAGGTTTAGTGAATGTTGTCTTAAAACTTTCTGATTCTTTGATAACCACTTGATTATATCAGGATAAACCATCCAATGTAGAAAGCAATTCTGACCCTGTCACAAGTTGTAACATATTTTCCATATTTGGAAAGGGATAGTTGTCCTTCATGGAGGATTTATTTAGATTCCTAAAATCCACACAAAGTCTAATGTCTCTATTCTTCTTTCTGACTGGCACAAGGTTTGCAACCCAAGATGAATATCTAGTGGGCTGAATAATACCTCCATCTCTCAACTTCTTTAACTCTTCTTGCATTTTCATGGAGAGAAGTGGATTAATAGGACTTTTCCTCTATCTAAATGATTTTGCATTTTCTTGAAGAGGGATCTCATGCTAAAATAAATCTTCTCTATATGCTTTCATTTCTCGAATAGGACCAAGCAAGGCAGTCTTGATATTTTTTCAAGAGTTGGGCATAAGACTGTTTTTCCTCTTTGTTGAGATTGCTGCCTAACCAAATCTTCCTTGGTCTATCCTTTGTTCCCAATTCATGCTCTTCCACATCCCTTGAAGTAGACATCTTTCTATTTATGATGCAATCAACATTGTTAAAATTTGACTCAAGTGCAACGAGACCTCTAGGAATGGTGTTTGTTTTCAATTGGATGATATATTTTCCAAACAAAGTTTCTCTTCCTTCAGTCATGCATACCATTGGCTCCCAATAAATATTCTAATTTACAAACTCACCTTGGTTTTGTAAGAACCTGAGCACTTGAGTATCATTGTTAAAGACTTGCCAATGTTTCACATTATCAGGGACAGCTGGCCTAGTCAAGACTTCAATGTTGTATTCACAATAAGGTGAAATGGTGTAGTTTTCAAATCTAGAACCCAACACTACCAACTTATCAGCAACAACATTAAGACCTCTGTCATGGTAAAAATTTAAAGGAATCAAACATTTCAATTAGATCCCAAACTGCATGCTTATACTATTTCATATGCTGATTTTTTGTAGCATACAATTTTCTTATTTGTCTGACAACCAGCTCTGAGTCTCCTTTTGCAACAATATCTCTTACTCCATACTTCCATGCAATTCTTAACCCCAACAACAATTCCTCATACTCAGCAATGTTGTTAGTGCATTCAAAATTAAGTTTGAAGGAAAAATCATACTCTTCTAAACTAGGAGAAAGCAGAACTATACCAGCACCATTTCCAAATTTGGAGCAAGCTCCATCAAATAGCAAGGTCCAAGGAGAACCTACCATATCAAGGCACTTTGATCTATCCATCTTGTGTTCTTTTCCATCAGCAAATCCAATGAAATTGTTAGCATCTACATCAGCAAATAACACTTCATAGGAAGCATTGTTGGGATCTTCAATCAAGTGCAACATTTTATTTTCACCATAGAGTTTGACAAGGCTTCCCTCAATGGGAATGGTGGCAAAAGACATGTCCATATGAACACTACCACCAACACTTATAGCCCATTTCCTTGACAAAAGCATACCCCATTTGGTAGGGAAGTCAACAATTACAACATCAAGTTTCAAGTTCTTACCCGGATAGGCTGCAAGTTGCACTACTAAACCCTTCACACAACCAACAACTGACACTTCCCTTGAATCCATGGCAGTACACTTCCCATAGGCTATTGTCACTTTGATATCCAACTCATTCATGACTTCTAGAGGCATGACATTACATGATGCACCAGAATCAAACATGCAATTGTGAAGTAGCCTATCTTTTATGAGCAAAGTTGTAAAGAATGGATCAACATTCAATTGGGAATCAACCAAGGATGTCCCCAAATATACCTTAGGTGCCTCTCCAAGATCTTCCACTGCTGGTGGTGTTTCAAGGCCAGCAATGATTTGAAGAGGAGTCTCAACAACATTTACATTTCTACTTGGGGTAATCTTCTCTTCTTTCAATCCCAAGTACTCAAATGCTCTCTTCTTATGCTTAGGAATTCTAAGCAACTCAATAATTGGAACACTCACTTTAATTTGGCTCAATACTTGGGAAATATCATATGGAACATTCTTTGGTAAGAAAACATTGGAAGGGAAACAAGAAGGTTCATCAGATGGAGAAGTATTCTTAGCAGCCTGGGAATGAGAAGGACTGTAATTTTTTCTCGAGACAGCAGAGTTTTTAGCAAGTGTTTCTTTCCTAGGAGCTTCTTTTGGAATGCTTGTGAGCAAGGGTGTTTTAGGTTTTAGCTTGAGACCCAACTCCCTTAACAACTTTTCTTCTAGTGTTATAGTACTTCTCTTGAGCTATAACAACATTCATCAACAATTGTCTATCTTCCTCGAGAAGGGATACCACCGTCATACTTCTTAATCATCAAAGGTCTCAAGTATTCAAAGTCATTGTTAGGAATTTCAAAAGCTTACACTACATCAACTTCAAGAGCATGAGGGGGAGAAATAATTGTACCCACTTGATGCAATCCCAAAAGGTAGCAATAGTCCTAGCACTTATCACTTTAGTAGATGTTGCTCCTCCTTGTGAGCTTGAAGAACATCCCATCATGCAAATATCATCATCAGTTCCATCCTCATTTTAAGCTTCATCAATTTGTTGGTCCACTTCACATGGAGGATGAGGAATAAAACATCTATCACAATAATCCATATCAGCCACTTCATCAGCATGAGTAACCCTGATAGTCGGAGGGTTAGGAACCAATCTATTTTCATGTGTTTGGGGTGGTCTATTTGTAGATCCAACAGGACCTTTACCCTTGTCATCAAACCTCTGCTCATTCTTATGGTGATTACAAAATCTATCTTGTGCCCTCTTGCCTAGGTGACCTTGTGAAGTCTCGCCCAATTCCCTTCTCGGCTCTTGCCAACTTGTATGATATTTCTTTAACAGCCCATGTCAAAGTCTTCATAACCTCTTCTAAATCAACACCTTTGCTAACTTGAGGTTTTTCAGGGTTTATCAATTTTACACCATATCTCTTGAGAGATTTCCCAATAGCCTTGATATTGTTCTCAATTTGAAGTGCCATGGTGAAAGCTTGTCTTATATTGGTTGGGTTCTTATCTCTTAGGTAGTAGGCTACCTTTTTATCAAATGCATCTGTATATTTGATTAAACAAGATTCATCACAAGGCCTCAAACCAATAGGAAGCCTTCTCAAAGTTTTGTTAAACCTTGTGTTGAAGTCATGGACTGATTCATTAGGGTTCTTCTTGATATTCTCAAACTCAGACAAAAGAAATCTAGGATCAGTCATGTCTCCATATTGCAACCTAAATGCATTTTTCATTTCAGTCCATGAATCAATAGAGTTATTAGGTAGAGCCTTGTACCAATCCCTAGCATCTTCTTCTAGTGTATGAATAAACAACTTAATATACACATCTTCAAACTCTATCTCAAAATATTCCATCATATTATCAAAAATTTTGAGATGTTGATCACTAGTAATAGCATTGTTACCCTGGAATTTTGGCAACCTATTTTTGACATCTTGTGGGACAGCATTTGGGTAACCATCCATTCCTCTAAAATTTATAGGACCAAAGGTGTTAACAACAAATGGAGGTCTAGGCTGAGCCATATTGTTTGGTGGGGGTGATCTTGGAGGTGAAACAAGCTGGTGAGGAGTACAATATCCTTGGGGCTCAAGAATGTGATTCACAAGACTGGTATCCTCTAAGTGCTGATTTTCTTGGAAAGTTTTACTCGAATTAAAACATAGAGGTGTAGATTGGAGAAGGAACTTACCAGGTATAGTAGAAGGACCTTCACTAGCTGAGGAAAAAAAGTTTATGAGAGGATTTCTTGAATCAGAATCACTTGAAGAAGAGTGATAGTCCTCTATCAAAGGCTGATTTCTCTCACCAATGACTATATCTTTCCTAATGTCTAACCTTTAACCACCTTCCAAACTCTTCTCCCTTCCAACTCTGAATTTCTTAAATCTGAGAACAATTTCTTAGCAGAGTCTTTAAGGAAGAGAGATATTCTTCCCTCCAATTTTGCAAAGATCAACACAAAAATAAATGATAGAAAGCTCAAGACACTGGTATTTCTAAATTCAAATCAGCATGGAGTCGCCACTAAGGAATTTCACCTCAGTTGTGCAAGAATGCACTAAAGTAATTTTTCAAATGTTTGCTAATACTGATAACTTTGCAGAGCCTTATAAATCAGACCTTCTTCTTCTTATATCAATCAATCACAATACAACCAAAGTGTATGGCTGAATACACAAATCTTGAAACACCTAAAACACCTTAAAAACATCAAGAAATTGCAAGAACTCCCCGACAACGGCACCACTCTGGTGTTGGTACCCAAACTAAATCTCCTTCACAACTCAACCAGCATCATGGATTTTCACAAGACACTCAGAGGAAGATAAATGATTTGTATGTCATTTATAGCTGGGGAGACATTTATCTAACTTGTTAGCACTTAATATTTGAAGGAGTGGGTAGCACCTCAGAAGGATTTTGATCTAATCCTCACTATTATAGGTTGTATCTTTCAACTAAGGTAAGAGAACCTATGTTTTTAGCCTTTGTTTGATGGAGGTGTGGATATCCTTATACTTTGCACATTGTATGGGGATGGCCTTGGGAAAACATGATCAATCTTCCATTATTCAAACTCAAAAGAGATAAAACTACTAAATGAAGGAAATGTTTTCAAAACAAGGCTAAGGCTGCTAGAAACATGGTATGATCCTGATATGCTTTGTGCACTTTTGTAAATGGATTGTATTCTTTTGTTGACACACAATGCAATGTAGGGGTAGTATGGGTAGGATGAGTTATTTTGAATGAAGTTTTGTTGGGAGATATTGGACAAGACCAACCAGAAATTGCCAAACTCTTTGAGGACCTTTGCAAGAAATTTTTAACACCTAAACAACATAAATGTTTCAAGGGGTTTAAAGTACTCCTTCAACTAGGATATGTGCATCAAATGGAGGCCTAGATCTACACTCTTCCACACAATATTTGATAACCTGCCACAAAATCTTGAAGCAAAATACCAACAAAGTATCTAGAAATCCCTATCTTATCATGACCTAAGGTGCACCCAAAGGTTTACAAACAATCTCAAGATTCAAGGACAGTTAAATGATTTTAAATCTGTTTATCTTTTATTAGATGAAAGCTCTTTTGAATATAAGATTGTAGATGCCATCAAACCATCAACAAGAAATGAGACCATGTATGATCAAGAGAGATCCCAAACACAAGATTGCAACATGAGCAAGAAACACAAATTGAAATCATTCTGAGACATAAGAATATGTAAATTTTGCCAAGAGGTAACACCAAATAATCCAAAAATTGATCAAATACATTAGCAGGGGAATGTTATGAGAACAATCTCAGAGCTTGTTGATGGATTTACAACTGAAACCAACTCAACATGATGAAATCGATACAAGAAAGAATTAAAAATGGTTCTCAAGTGGTTTCTCTAGAGAAATGGATTTCTTTCAATTTTTTCCTTGAAAATACTACATCCCTTTTCCCTCTCTTTTTCCATCTCCAAAAAAATATGACATATACCTTATGCCAGCTTGGAGTCTTGCTTCCCAAGAAAAGAATATGCTTATGGGATCAAATTTGTTACAAAACCCTCATGATTCCATGAAAATGACATCAAACTGGAAATCAACTCGCAGGTTGCAGGGATGCATAAAAATTTTAAATTATTACACAAATTCAGATCCTTATCCATCCTAGGGTCACATTTTTATCATTTAGGCATGCCAACATGTTTTATCAATCATTTTTCACCTTTTTACCTTTTCAATTTTACCTTTGCAACTTTCAGATCTAACTTTTACGTTTTTTATCGGGCCTGAGCAAAAATGTATCAAAAACACCATAGATCACCAAATTAGGTCATGAAAATAGTTCCATTACACTCAGAAGGCTGAGATGATGCAAAATCATATAAGGTTCGAAGAAAATTGATGAAGAAAACATGATTCCAAGCTTCTTGGAGCTCCAATGGCAGCAAGAAGGAAGAATGTACAATTACCGTCGATTTTGTATCGATGTTAAATGTTTGCCCTCCACGTGGCAGATGAGATCCACGAATAAGCTAAAAAATACCCTTTTTGACTCTGGATAAGGTGGAACATGTGTCAAAACATGATTGGATCGGGTCCCCATCTTTAAAAATGCATTTGCAACCCTTTTGAATTTTGGAAAATTTTGTAAAATTTCCCGCTTCTCCCTTGGACCCGCCATGTGTCCATATGTGGGCCCCATTGAAAATGTGGGCCAATTCTATCAATTTTGACACTTTTTTGAAAAAGGAATTTTTTCAACAATTCTCCATGGGCCCGAACACATGGTTTCTTTCCCGCCACATGACGCCCTCTGATTCTCCATGGGGCCAAGTCTCCATTCTTGCCTTCAAAATTTTGGAATCTTCAAAACTCCCCATAGGCCCGTGCTCCTCCTTTTGACTTTTGAAACATGCTACGTGTCACTCCTGGATTGGCTATGGGCCCTTAGCTTAAAATTCACCTTTAAAACTTTTAGAAATTAAGAAGTTTCAAAACTACCGAAACCTCTGCCCTTTGACATTGACCCCTCCTAGACACGTGTCCACCTATGGTTGGCCAAGGGCCTTTGGGCCAAAAATTTACTTTGACATTTTGAGTTGAAAGACATCAAATTTCTCCAAGTTTCTCTGCCACCCACATGCCCTTCGAGCCACGTGTCCACTTCCCATTCACTGCGGGCCTTCAAGCCAAAATGTGACTTTGAAAATTTTGCAAAATGAAAGAAAAATTTCAAGGACAACCCGCCACCCGCCGATCCTCGACCAATCACAATGTGCCACGTAGGCACCTTAATATAAAAGGCGGAGCCCCGGATCAATTTTTTCCCTTTTGCCAAAATTTTAAAAACAAGTTAGAAAAAATTCCTGCATATCCCTGGCCAATAGGAACCCGCCATGATGCCAATATGTTGCGATGATGAATTTGATGGGCAAATGATGCCCGTATGACCGTCAAAATGTCAAAAATTCACAGGATGCCCTAAAAATCAAAATTTTCAATAAGGAAGGTTTTTAATTTTAAACCAACTGAATCATTTTTTGACATTTTTCGACCTTGGGATTGGGGAAACACCTATACATAATCAAGATTCGATCAATTTCAAGTTTTTTACACGTTTTGATAAAGGAAAAATGACACAGCCTGACCATTTGAAAAAGTAGGGCACAAAAAGGGGGAACTTGGATTGTTGTTTCAAATTAGGGAAAAACAATAATATTATGGGCATTTTGAAGGTATTCAACTAGAGAGATAGAATCGTAGACCACCGACCTCAAGCAATGAAAATTTACGAGAAAAACTAGACATGGAAAATTAGGGCACATTATGCAAGCTCGAATTTAGACTAACACACCTCTATGTTAGTCTTGTCGTGGAAGGCCCACGGGACATAGACACATGATGTGCTCGTATTCTAGAAATGCAGTAGATACATGCAACAAATACCAAACTATTGAATCCTCCGATCTTTCCATAACTCCTTATATATTTTTACTAGATAGGTTAGTTCCCAAACAAAATAGAATCACTCCTCAATCATATCCTACAATACACCCATCAAGGCTTGAGGAAATATCCCACCCTCTGAATCTAGGAGAGCATAACATCTAACAACTATCATCATCGAACTACCAATCTCATCTCCTAAGGATGTGCAACATACATATCCCCGTAACTGATACTAGCACTATGATATCTCAAGTCACACATCACCTCACCAATTACTTCCACTATCGTCTCTACGATGCCTCGAATAAATATAATACAATGGCTCCCCTATAATCAATAACAAAAATCCTTTAGACATCCTCTAGCATGATGGTCATCTCACTGGTAGGTAAATGAAAGGTGTTGGTCACTAAATCCCATTTGTTGATGAGAGTGAACATAAAGCGTGATCTCATAGGATGTGTTGATATCTCCTCACGTTTTCAACCCAACATCCCGCATATGCCTCCACTCCTCATCTCGTAACATTGTGTTGCATCTGTACTAAAAGAGGTGGTACCTGTCATGTATATTCGATTGCTGATGTGTTGCATCATTCCCATTTCAACTAGTCAACTAACTATCCCTTTCGATCATTTTATTCTATCCTACCTAATTACACCCCACCTGTGATTTTCCTAACCTAGTTACCTTCTATCCCATTTTCTCGCCTACCATATATTCTACCTTGCCCAGATGTTTACAATTATTTTGATTCACTTTTTTCACTCCACTGATTTACCCAACTTTCACCTAAAATCACCCATTCATACATATAATAACCCTAAATCTAGTTCTCCCAGACTCCTAACCTATCCACACCTATTTCACTACATAATTAGTCACCTTGACCTTACCTTTTTTATATCCCAACCCCATTTTAAATCCTTAGTCACTTTTAACAATGATCGACATCAATCACCTTGATGAGTACCAGTCCCCATTTTGTCCTACCAACGCCGAACGAACCTCGACTAAGGCATCGGTCTTGGTTTGGCCCTAGGGCCGAACCCTAACACCCCATTTTGCAAAAAAATAAAAAAAACAACAAAATACCTACCCAAACCCCTAAATTACACCTTCATTCCTTTTACCACCTATTTAACTAACATTTGCCCCTCCCCATACCTAATTTAGCCATTTTCTACCCAAATTTCAAAATCAAATTCAAAATCCACATTTTTCAATTTTCCACTTTAGTTTTAATCAAAAACAAAAATGGGGATTGACTCCTACCTCTACTTGACATCGTCTCCATTATGGGATGTTTGGTCTCTACACTGGAGGACCTCCAGCACCCTCTCTGCCTCTTCCATGGCTCACTCACCCTCCTTAACTATCAACCAATCTCGTCACTCTAAAATATCTCGTGGGTCCACTCAACTCTCTCCAAATCATCCTGGATAGTACCCTTGTCCTTTTCTCCCAAGTCAAAAGCCCAAATCCCCTCTCTCTATCATTTTCCAAAAGTAATAATTCACAAATGAATCCATTTTATGCAGATTTTTACTTTTTATCCCCAAATTGACATGACTAACGTCGTTTCATACCCTAGAGAACTAACATCGATTATCTCTTACTAGCATCAATTCACCCTCAACCAGTATTGGTCACCTTACCAACCCACTTATACCTAATTTACCCAAAATTTTGATGTCAGATGCCAATTTCTTGCAACCACAACCTTACCCTAGCCCTACAATCCCACCTAATTGCCTTATTACCTCACACCCAACCTCACTATCATTTAGGGCATGTTTTTTCCTATACCTTGGCCTTGCCCACAACCTCGCCTATACACCAAGCCCAAAACTACCTATTGGACACTCGAATTCTCCTACTCGTTATACCTTGTGATGATGTTACTTATGTTGTTTATCCTACCAACCCTTCCTTGCCTAATGTCGTGATGTTTATCTTGACTAGACCAAACCTTTTGGTGATTTGAAACAAACCTAATACATGTTCCTACACCCTTCCTCATTGTGTTTCAAGATTGTATCCTATACCTTGGATACCTAGACCACATCAACCTTGTTTAGATAAACTATCGACCTTTTATGACGTAGAGTTTGTGAGATCTTTATCATAATGCCTTGTCACATTTTATATGTGTGTGTGCATTTGAATTCCCCGACCTATTACCCACACCTATATTACCATTTCCTATACCCACATCTAACCACTTCATCACCTACCACTTTATCAAACCCATCACCAACTCAGCTTCTCACTTCATCAGTTCCTGGTTTGAGGGGGGATCACCTTCACCCATACCTGGGACAACCTCATCTCTACCCTTACTTGGGGAAACCACCTCCTATTTTTTTCATTGTCACTTATCAATACAAGCTACACGACAAAAAGGGGCAAATGTAGACACAAAAATTGGGTCGTAATCCCCTTCGATTAATTAATTCAATATTATCCCATCACCATGCCCATTTGCACACATTTTAATTAATTTAATTACCCATAATTAAATTAATCCCCACCTCACCTCACAATTAATTTAATCACCTTAATTAAGTTAATTTCCACCTCACCTAGCCACATCAGCCCTCCACCTCATCCCAAGACCTATTCCTAGCCTATTAATGAACTTAGACCAAGTCCCTACTTATCCTAACCAACTAGGACTTGTTCTAACCCTAACTATTCATGACCTATTAATCCTCTAACTAATTCCACACTCTAATTTACGCCATTCAACACTCCATACCCAGACTAAGCCAAAGACCATGCCAAATTTGGGAGAGAAACCCTATTTTTGGCAAATTAGACCAATTCTCCTTAACCGACATTGGTTATCCATTGGTTGGCATCGGTTCCCTAACCACCATTGGTTACCTTAAATAAGATTTTCTAACTCTTTGCATGGGTTCTTCAATTTATTCATTCAATCAAACCTTGACATTCTAACTCTCAAGCATTCAAGCTATCAGACGATGAACCAGAGTAGATTAAGTCTTCACCAACAACCAATCTCTTCCTCCACAGCCTTGGATCACCCACAACAGAGAACATAGGCTCCATTTCCATGGCACTGGATATAACCCTATTTCATCTCCGAATGCTCATCAACCTCCACCACCTTTAGATCTACAAGTTCTCAGATAAGTAACTCACTCTTATTTGTTAGTTCTAGTTTTTGATCTTAAGTCTTTTATTCATTTCTATTATCCAACTCTCCTCTATCCCAAATACCACCCTTCACCTGTCTACCATCTATTTAACCATTTTTCCCATCCTAGTGCCTCTATCACCCTTGTTGAGTCTTTGTATAAATCATACCATCCTTCCCGAACCCCTCAACTCTCTGTGTAACCACAAAGAGATCCAAAACACCTACTTTTAATATTTTGACCATATTTCCCCTACCAACACTAATCACCCAACCAACATCGGTCATTTTCTAAGTACTGGCATTAGTCACCTAATCGATATCGGTCTCTGTGACTAGTAATTTTTCCTAGAACAATGAGCTTATAAATTTCACCAAACAACCCAGAATGTAACCAAACTTCACCTAGACCTTTCCTAACACCTCAAGTGACCTTTCCCAACCAGAACCATACCTTTCCTAATGCTAGATTAGTTTTTACTTCAATACTTTTCTTAATCTAGTGTGTTGATAACATTTTGAGACACCTAAATCAAAGTGTTAGCAATAGGACCTCTATTTCTCACATTTATTTCTCGTAGTCTACTACCATTTGTTATTTAATATCATTTGGTAGTATTGTTGTGTTTTCTTATATAGGTCATTCATCCTAGCCAAATGGAATCTCTCACATTTGGTATGATCAAATTATACGGTGCATGCTGACCTTCTCCCAACTATTAACATGTATACCTCCTCACCCTTACCTATTATCTATTTTATCACATACTTTGAATTAAAACAATTAACTTTCATAGGGCCATGTATTTTCCTTTTCAGGATTCATAGACAAGTTTATTCTAATTTACTTAGAATATATCATTATTTTATCAAAATGAGGTGAAGATCCCATGGAAGATCTTGAGAAAGTGTTTGAAAGGTGTAGAGAGTGTGGGATGTCACTTAATCCAAAGAAATGCATATTTATTGACCTAGAAGGAAAAATATTAGGTCACATGGTTTCAAAAGAAGGTATAAGTATTGACCCAGTAAATAATTTGATCCATCATTGATCTCTCTTTTCTAGCACATAAGAAATCATTACAATCTTTCATTAAAAAAATTGTAGGAAATTTGTTCCTAAATTCACAGGATTGGTGAAACAAATCACTCAAATGCTGAAGAAGAACACTCCTTTCAAGTAGACTAATGAAGGAAAGTATATATTCAATAAGATTGAGGAAATAACTCAAGTATCCCACTCTCATTACTGAATTATGAAAAATAGTTAATTGTGTATGCTTATGGTGCTAAAATTAGTGTGGCATCCATTCTAACTCATCAAAATGATGAAGGTTTGGAACAACCAGTTACTTTATTTAGTCAAACACTAAAGGACTATCAGATAAGGTATATCCACATGGAGAAACAACTATTTTCATTCACGAGGTCTCTTAAAAATTCAAGCCTATGCTTGCCCAAAGTCTTATAAAGGTGTTAGTTTCTCAACCTAGCGTGAGTAGTTTCATAATGGGTAGAATTAGTGAGAAGAGAGTTAGATGGGTAGAAAGAATAATGGAATATGATGTCATGATCAAAGCTACCAAACTGGTTAGAGTTATAGTACTGTGTGAACAACTCATAATAGATGTTATTAATGATGACCAAGAAGCTTCTTATGCCTTGGAGGAAGAGGAAGAACGATCAACAACAAGTATACCTAAGGGAAACAACTCTATGGGTAATATGGCTAAGTTCTTGGCTATTGGTGAGAATTCCGTTGGGTTAGATAAAATAAAAGGAGACACTTTAGGATTATTTTCATTCCTTATGTTTTAATAGATGACATCCTCTTCAAGAAAATCCTAGAGGGAGTTTTGTTGAGATGTATTAGTAGAAATCAGACTGAGAGAATTCTTTGTTAATTCCATGAAGGCTTAACTAGTGGTATTTTTTCTCCATTAGAAATAATAATGAAGATCATGAGGGTTGGCTATTTTTGGCCCACACTATTTAATGATGCTCATTCATGGGTTAGAAAATTCAAATAATGTGCCTTATTTCTGGTCGAGAAGAGGTTATATGCCCTTCCACTTCACCCAATTCAATCATATAAGCCCTTCTCCCAATAAGGGCCTTGAATTTATTGGCATGATCAATACATTTTCTAGTTCTAGTCATAAATGGGTTTTTACCTTGCCACTGACTACTTTACTAGGTGGGTGAGGTTGTTGCGATCAAAAGACGCTTTGAAACAACCATTATTTACTTCTTAGAGGAGATTGTGACAAGGTTTTGGGTCCCTCATACCATAATATCTAATAATGATAAATATTTTATGGGATTTAAGATTTTTGATTGGGATCTCAAACATGGTATCTATTTGAAAAATTCTTCCAACTATTAGCCTCAAGGTAATGGCCTAATTGCTTCCACCAAAAATAATTTGATCGAGATCATGAAAAGAATAATGGAGATAAATCAAAGGTAGTGGCACACAAAATTCATACATGCTCTTTGGGATGATAGGATCACACTAAAAATATCAATAGGTAATTCTCCCTTCATCCTTGTGCATGGTAAAGAGGCTAGGCTTCCAATATCTCTCAAATTTCCTTCATTGGAGCTAATCCATCTACTAGGATTAGACGTTGAAGATGAAAGAGTAGTCATAATGGTAGAACATGATGAGTTAGAAGAGTTGAGGTAATCAACCATGAATAAATTAGAATAGCATCAAAATCTAACCAAACGGTGGTTTGGTAGGAAAGCTAGTGAGTAAACCTTCAAAGATGGAAACCTTGTTTTGAAGTGGGATATAGATAGAGCCAAACTAAGAAGAAACTACAAATTTGATGCGTTGTGGAGTGGATCATACATCATCTCATATTGTAAGAAATCTAATGTATTTGAGTTGTCAAAGCTTAATGGGGAATTAATTTAGATCCCATTTAATGGGATTTATCTTATACCCTCTTATTAAAAGTGGTGTGTTTCAATTTTTACATAGTAGGTTAGTTTCTCTCTTGTTTCTATTTTGATTGTGGGAGGGGGCATATTTTGTCCTTTCTGTGATCACCCATTGAGATTCCCCACTCTATATTTTTATGGTGATATTCCTTTAATAAGTGTTGTGTTTCACAAGTGTTGGGCCTTTTTTGCAGTTCAACCTACGTTTTGGGCTACGATGAACTAGTGAATGTGAAGAAGCATGTGAATCATTTTGTGGAAATTAAAATGTTTGTTGATGATTCCATGCAAAGTTGATAGTTGAATTATAGGTGGGGATTTCTAGTAAATTCTTCATGCTAGGAAAAATCACAAAATTAGACAAGTTCATGGTGAGTTTTAGAGCTTTAAAGATAATTTCCAAGTTTTTGCTGACTCCATGCCCAATGGATGTGTTAGACCACTAATCAATTCATATAGTAGGTAGATGTCCCTTATGAGTCACTAAAATGTTCAAGAAAAATAGTTCACACTTCGGTTTGCACAACTAGTACTAATTTCCACTTGAATGTTTCATATTTTTTTTTTCACATGTTTTAAGCAAATGGGAATATTTAAATTCATAAAAATCACTTACTTTTTATCACATCTAGGTTCACTTTTTCTCAAAAAAACATTCACTTGATAAAAAAATCACCTTTTTCTTTTTAAAAAAGCCTTCAAAATTTGTGTATTTTACATATGTCAAGGTTTTGGGGGTAGTTCACATTTTTGTAGTTTTATAATTTGTAGTCTCATAGTCCACAATTTTTTAATTTACTATTTTTTATTTCATAGTTTTACGAGTTTTATAATTTGTAGTTTCACATGACTCATAGTTTTTCAATTTGTAGTTAAGTAGTTCAAAGTTTTGTAGTTTTGCAATTTATATTTTTGCAGTTCGCAATTTCTGTTTTACAATTTTATAATTTATAGTTTCACAGTTTTCTATTAGTAGTTTACTGAGTTTTACAATGTATAGTTTCTCATTTCACGGTTTTGCATTTTTGAAATTTCTATATTTGTAATTTGTATTTTTGTAGTTCGTAATTTTGTAGTTTCACAATTTGTAGTTTCAGATTTACAATTTTGCAATTTTACAATTTACAATTATGTAGTTCACATTTTTTATAGTTTTGTAATCTGTAGTTTCATTTTGCATTTTTGTAATATACGGTTTGTGGTTTTTCGAGTTTTACAATTTTAGTATTTTGGGGTTGCTTTATAGTTTTACATTTTGTAGCTTCTGAGTCCACTGTACTGAGATCATATATACAATCTTCAAATGCTCATAACTTTTGATCCAAGTCATCAAATGAGACAAAATTTATATCATTGGAAAGGTATTGAAGATTAATACATGTTAAATGCATTTGTGCATCGCATTAAAGTGCAACGTTAGACTAAAAATGAAAAAACAAAACTTGTGGCCATTTTTAGGTATGGGCTTTGTAATGGTTTATGATACCCATGTTAGGTCTACAATCTTGAATTTTGATTGGTCCTTAGTGGTTAACGAAGTGGTTAGTCTTCTTAATTTTTAATTTACTCTCTCCCTCTTCTTCTTTATATATATGCAACTCATTTTTATTGTAATACATCCTCTCCGAATGTAAGGTTATGTTTCCTATTTGTGTAGCCAAGTATTCAGAGTTGGAGACTACTACGTTGGTATTATGCAATGTATATAGTGCCTTCTCCATTATTGTAATAGATTGAATATTATAATAAAAAAATATTTTGTTATTATGGCTCTCCTTTTTCTCTTTAATATGTGTTATTGTATTCATTTTTTCTATTATTTTATATCATGTTGTGTGTGAGTTATATTTCCATCTTTTTCATCCTTTTTGTCACTTATGTAGAGAATCAAAGTTTGGTAAAAACTACAAGGTTGAATGTGTCTTCTTTATGACCTCTTGGCTTTGCATTTTCCCTCTCATTATTCATCTCAGGGAGAGAATCCACTTTTAGTTTGGTGCATAACCCTATTTTATTTAGTATTTAATATTTTTGAACCCTCATTCCTTGGGAATATTATACTATAACTAGTTAGTAGTAGAGTATAGAGGTGGTTAGGTTATTTATAGTGAATAGTAGTGAAAGGAACCAACCTTTTCACTGGAGATTGACCTTTGAGGAGTCATTTTCCCACACTTTTAAGGTCTCTCCATGTTTCATTGAGGCAATGAGCCTAACTTAAACAAATGGTGCAACTTCAAGTGACAACAATAATGATATGAAACCTATATTTATCACTAATACATTATACATACATGCTTCAAATGGTTAACAAACTATACACAATGTTTCGATTGATAACACTACCCCCATAATATGTGCACTTTCTTATTTATACGCTTACTTGGGTATACATAAAATAATGTCACTATTGATCCTAAGAAAAACAATAGACATATTATATTACCCCTCAAAATTGGACCCACCATATTTTCTCGACATTCTTATTAGCCTCTTCTCCCATGCCATGTGATATGTGAATAGGTTATTCTTAGCTTTAAACATTAAAACCTATCCTTTCTATAGTGCAACAATGTGTCAATTTAATTTATAATAATCAATTGGTTAAAATTAAGGGGATCCCATTCATCATTACTCCACCATAACAACTTAGAAAGACACATGTGGCCACTATCTCTAATGTATATATAATCCTATATTTTATTTCTCATGTTATATCTTATCATAAAAACCTACATAGGTCTCGTTATTAGTCACCTAGGACACATTATTCTTCAATGGACACATTCACTTTATCTTGTGACTAGAAAATATCCTAAATATACTTCCTATAATTCGTATTCCCGCCCTCACTCACCTTCAACACATATCATGGATTCTACACCATTCATACATGAACATACTTATTATCTTATATCACTTGATGGGCTTGCATCCCATCCACATACTGAAAATGACATGCCTCTTCATGATTACCTCATTATATATCTCATGTATTATCCCCCTTATTATACATGGCTATTTTCCACACACTCCAAAAACATTCAAATCTGATAAAAATAAATAAATTAGGACATGTTCAAGTTGGTTTGGATAGCATGTTACTTCATACATGATGTTCGTTACATTTATTTGATAAATAACATATAAATTATTTACACACATGCATTCATGGGGTATCTTAATATTGATGCAGGAAACTCACAAATTGTTACACGATGATAGAAGATAGCTTGGTTCCCAACACTATTTTCTTGGTGGCATACCTACACACTTTATAGTAATTTTTGTTTCTTTAAATGTTACATTACACATTCCTAATCATGATAGTTTACATACATTATATTTATTTCTATCTTGTAGATCCTTGGTTCTAACACATGTGTCTTGTGTAGAGCTAACTTATCATTACTATATCTATTAATACTACTACTAGTTGTTACACATAATTTCTATAATTTTTCACTACTTGTTTATACATATTCATTCATTCATTGATCACTACATGGATTTATTTGATTATGATTCCATAGATATTTTGTTTTATAGAGAGTGAGGACCTTACATTTCTTGTGACACCATGAGCATCCATTTTTTTGGCTTCATGCCTACTTTACAAGCATGCACTTTTTCTCGATTATGTGACACATTTTGATTTCTATTACAATTATCTTGTGACATCGTGGGTGTCCCGCATTTCTTTCTCTATGCCTATATCAAACTTTGTCTTTACATGTTTTATCTTACTTGTTTTCACATTGCTATTTCTAGTTAAATTTTATTTCTAGATTATACCGATGATCACACTATTATTTTCACTATGGCTTATGACATGATTACTATGTTGAATACAAACTTATATTACTATGGATTGGGATATGATTTATATTGTCCTATATTGTTACTATTTACTTTACACATATATTCTTCCATGTTACTTTTTGTATGTTGCTTTTTCCAAAATAAAAACCCTTTTGCAAGTATAAACTATCAATGGTGGCCACCACATATACTTTCCACATTATCCTATAGTTTATCGGGCATATAGTATGTGGGTATACATCTATTATTTTGATCCAAACTCTCAAATTTTTACCACACATGAATCAAAAGAGGGGACATTAAATATGGTATTTATAAAATACAAATAAATAATAGGATATAGGAAAATTTTCTACAAGTGTCGATTCTTATAAAATAACACAAAAACTAAAATATGGAAGAATTAAAAAATATCACAATTATACATAAAAATTACAACTATTGTACAATATTTCTCTCTCCATACGTTCTTTGATAAAGGGAAAATTCGGCCAAATTTCATGTTTTCAAATATTCTACTAGACATTTACAAAATTTTACAGGTGCATTTACATATCACATAGTTTAGAGCAAGTTACATGGGGCATGATTGTTTCATTCCTTCATCATAATGATATATTAGATACATTCACAAAATGGATTTTGGGTTATAGGCCTCCATATCCCTATAATAGTCTCAAAGTTATAATAATAAATTAAAACATAGTAGCACCTTATGGGGGCATGGCATGGGTCATTTGTGCTAAGGTTTGTTAGAAAAAAATGGGCCTAGATATATCTATAATAGTGTGGTATGTGGGTCTACTGGAAATTAAGAAAGTAATAATGTGATATTGATAGAATAAGTCTTCCCTTCATCACTAGAATCTTAGAAAAGGTAAGTGTCGAAGAAAAATAGTGATCTTTGTAGACTAATTTTTCCTCCTATCTCTTCACATTATCGAATGGGGATGACATCAAAGTACATGGGTCCTTCATAGAATAATCAGTCCTCATTTACCAACTTATATGGAATTTTTTCTACGGGTGATCACCCCAATCCTCCATCATCTCCAAAGTACATTCCAACTCTCCAAGGAATGAAAACAATGTGAGTTTCTCCCTCCACCAAACAAATAGGTTTACTCCTTCCATCTTTTACACCTTATTTGCATACTTTTTCAATGTTCAAAGTTACAAAGAATTATTTATATTTTGAGTTAAAGTTTAGTTTTTATCATAAGCATTGACTAGAACCTCTGTTTTAGGTTTCATCATGGATTATGCTAACACCAAAACATCACAAATTCCCTTCGAGTGAATGCAATCTGTTTGTATGAATTCAATTTTTTTACCCTTTAAGCATGTAATTTTTAATTACACACTTAAAAGGGAAAATGTAGACACTAAAATATGGTAGTTGGTCCTTATGAAATTCCAAATTTGAAACTATATCCTTTCTAAGACAAATGATCACATTAAGAATATAATCTCATCATTCCTTTTCCTTATACAACTTGATTATATTTACCCCATCCTTTGTAGAAAAAAATTAGAAATATTATTCAATCAAAAGGTATTAAAATATAATATTAATTGCAAAAAAATTATTTTAGTATTTTCTCTCTCCTTTCCAAAACCATATAGAAGGGTTATGATGTTGGATCTAGTCTTGTATAACTTATATGATCATGACCCTTCTCAATCACTAATTCTGATTTTGATGCTAAATCATTCATTACGTCATTTAATATGCCTAGGGTTGGCCTTATCATAATATCTCTGCGACAAAATACTATATAAGAAATTCATTATCACATTATAACTCACATATAATTCTTACAAGATCTTATAACAATTTCCATTTGAAAATCAATCAAAGCATTCCTAAATCTTCTCAAATTAGCTATACATCATCTAGGGAAGTCCCTACTAAAATTATACAACACTCAACCATGTCTAGAATTATATCTTCACCCATATATAAGTATGAAAATATCATAGATCCATGTCCTAAGAAAGAGAAAATTCACTCTAAGTATTGTCAAAAGGTTTAAATCAAAACAAGGGTTAGGTTATATAGCTATGTCACACAACATCTCACTACTACCACGTTAAGTACATTCTATACTACAAATTTAACCCACTATCTTAGTTTTAAGAGACACAAGGTCAACCCTATGGGGTTGGTTAGATTTACACACTTGCATAAGAACCCAGGATAAAATCATGAACCTAGATTATGTATTGATGATATGTAATACAAAACTAGGATTGATTTAATAGTTGGGAGTCTATCCATTCATGGTGGTCTAGCCTCAACAAACACACATATTTCCCCCTTTATTTTTCTAATTATTTGATGAAGGGTTTTATAGGTTGTTAGGTTTTCTAATTTTTGTAGATAATTACAAGTCATGTCAAGGTTATGTGAAGAAGAGTGACACATAGAGAGCACCATTTCTAGAAAAGTGAAGAACTTAAATAGTTTGAGCTCAAAAGTATCTTAGTCCAAGGTTGTATAGTTCTTGTCCTAGACCATATAACTCATGCCAAAACAATACAAATCCTATACGGTCCTACACCTACATGTTTTCCAATTTCAAAATATTTTGTAAAAAACTCATAGGATTAGGTTCTCCTAATCCACTACCTGGAAACAGTCATATTATTCTAGAATCTTCATGAACAATCTAAGTTTCTCTCTCCTCTTTTATTTTGAACAATTCACTTATCATTTATCAATGACTTAGCTCATTTCAAGTTGGAATGTATTATTTTGGTCATGCATAATTGATTTTGGAAGTTAATTAGGTTAGAATAGTCTAGCTATTACAAAACCTTATAATTTTTCATTATAAATAATTAAGGTGTAAACACTTTATATCTCTTCCTCTTTAACACATTTTCCCATATTATCCTCTATCAATTCCATATTATATTTATAGTTGTATTTAATTTCCACATTGTCTATATATTATTATGTAGATGATTCTAGTGGTGAAGACAAAACTCCATTTCTATAGGTTGACATATGTGTAACAATTTAAAAAATATTTGATTTTGTAAAAATAACCAAATCCCAATAATAATTACAACAAAATAACAATAATTTCATCATTTTACAATTTTTTTAAAATTTTACTTTGATTTCATACTAATGGTTAATGTTTTACATATTTAAATGTAACTTTCCTTTCTCTTTTTAATAATGGCAAATAGTTTTTTGAAAGGGACTATACCCTTGAATACAAAAAAAGGCCTTTAAGCCGGAATAAGAGTGAGAAACATAGCAGGACTAACCAAGTCCAAGAGGAACAATGAAAATCAACGTAGCCCAGAAACAGCTACACAAGCGAGGCTTAACAGCAAAACAACAGCAAAAAAACAGTAACCCGACAGCCAAGAAACAGTAAGAATAACAAAAGAGAGCAGTAGAAGCATGCAGGACTACTTTTGGCTGCTTGATCAACACTGATCTTGACTTTTTTCCAAGCATGAAACATACCCAAAGCGGTCATGTGGGCAGCATCCGTCTTATCGAGCTCCTCGATGGTTCTTTTGCTCTCTTTTTCATTGCCCCAAAGTGCAGCTGGGATACCGCTGAGGTTGGAAACACTTTTGGCATGCCCCACGATGAACTCCTCAATGGCCCTAAAGGTGGCAATGTTGTAATCATGCCTAGTCTTAGCCTTCCCAAGGCGGGAGTCCAAGGAGGTCAGCTTTTTGTATATGTCTTCAACCTGACTATTGTCAATGCTCCCTTCCCCCTCCATGCTTTTCTTACCTTTTTGCTTAGCTAGATTTTTGACCTCATCCTTCAGCATTTTTATCTCAGCCTCTAAGGCCTCCAGTCTCTTAGAAGGGTTATCCATCTGTGCTTCCCGGGGACTGGCACTACTTATGTTCAGCAGGTCACGTGCAATGTCAAGATCAAGAGGCTCTTTCCCTGCTGCAAGAGTCTCAAGATATTTGTCATTAATTTTCTAAATTTCCTAATTTTGACATAAATTTGAAAAATTGACCATGTTCTATCATATTCAATATATTTTTACACCGGTGGTGTCCAAACACTAAGGATCCAGTTTTAATGAGAATATTTGTTTTATAGCTATGTTTAATGGAATATTTTACATCTTTGTTAGCATGTCTTTCAATAATAGCATGGCCCATGTTTGGAGAAATTTAATTCTTCTAAAGCATTGGTAATTTTTAACAAAATCTAACCACTAGGTGCTCAACGTGATAATTTTACCTTTTCTACCATACTTCCACCCTCTTCCCAAATAATAAAATTGAAACATGTTATGGACATCATGGAGAAGGTACTAATATCAGATGTTGTAGATGTAATTTCCATAGTAGTATGTATGCAAAATGTGGTATCATTAACAAGGCATGTAAAATTTTGGAAAAATATTTGAATGAATTACATTCAAATGGACAACAATTATTATAGGATATGCACAAAATGGGTTTGCTGAAAAGTTCTTATAATTTTTTCAACAAATCGTATTAACAACATAAATCTATGCCCCATAAAATTTTCACAATCCTTCTAACTTATGTCATAATAGGATTTTTAGAACATGGAATGGACATTCATCATAACATAACGAGAATTTTATTTTTTATTTATTGTAGTTAAAATTTTCCTTACAAAAATGTATGAAAAATGTGGAAGCATACATAAGGTGCACATGAACTATTTGAAAAAATGCTTGGAATATATTCTATATCATGGACTACAATGATGATAAGATAGGCATAAAACAAGTTTGTTTAAATAACCTCAAAAAATTTAGGCTATCACAACAAAAATTCCTAATATAACTCAAATATGCCCCTACCTTTTAAAATCACAAGTGTGGAGATAACAATATGGGTAACTAATTATTTTGAACAACTTAGAAAAATCCCACATTTATAGGAAAACATTATGGGAGACTCATCCCACTTTCATAGGAACAAAATATGGGAGAGAAATTTAATTCTATTTTGTAATTTCTTGTTTATCATATGACATTTAGTTACCATGTGTACATTTATTTTGATTCAAAATATCACGATCCTAGAATATCCTTACATCTTTAATGCTACGTTTCTCTCAATTATTCTCCTAGACACATATATAATATTCTAAAACTATCGTTGAGTAGTTTGAAACTTCCAAGTATCAATATAAACTTGTGAATATCAATCGAAACTAATTTGTCTTTGAAGCTATTGTGTTCTAGTTTGGATATTTTGTGTGATGTTTTTATCTTTTTCTTATATAAAACGTGATCCAAAATAATTTGTATTCCTTTTATCATTCTACATCCTTACGTACTTTGAGTATAGCTTCATCTTTTCGTATATCAAGTAGATAACTTGTCTTATATTGATTTTTTAGACCCATGGATTCAAATTGTAACGTAAATATAGAATATGGGATACATAGGAGCGATTTGATTAAAATAGGAAAATAATGCAAAATTTTACAATGAAAATGGCAATGAAAGGATAATACATGCCCTAGAGTGATGGGGCCTTTGTGCAATCATATCCCCCTGATTTTTCATTAAATAATCATACCATATTATTCCTCTAAATATGTGATGTAAATTTACCCCTTAATGTTAATCATGAGCAATATTGGGCATCTTATATATACATGGGGAATGAACTTCCTTTCCATTATTAGAGTTAGTTGTGAAAAGTATCGCATGCATTTAAAAGGATCATCTAAACTATTAAAAGGAATAAAATCATAAAGTATATTCCTAAATGCTTCCCTTTTTAGACACGTGTATTTTTTTCCCATATGGAAATTTATTAAATTTATTTATTTTAATTTTTTGAGAAAAGTGGCCACCATTTTTTATTTTCAGCCCCCTTTCCTTTATTTTACATCACATCAAAACCTCCATATACAAAAATTTTGGATGTGATAAAATTTTATTTTCAAACTTCTTCTTTGTGGTTGGTTTTTATATAGGTAGAGCCTATGGCCATTAAAAACAAGATTCATTAATATCCATCAATGAGCATAAGAAAATAAAATCCAAAATCATAAAAATATTCATTATAATATGGTCCTAACTAATTATTGGATATTTTATTTGAAGTCCTTGTGCTTGGAATTGAACAACAATGATACAATCCCTAATTTGGAGCATTTTCCTGGATATGGTAGTCATGCCATAGTTTCCTATATTTTTAAATCATTTTTGTCATGTAATGCTTCAAGTTTTATCATATATATCTCATTCAACTACAATATTCCATCTTGTTGTGTTTTGTAGATCAATCCATACTTTAAATGTTTCCTTCAGAGTATGTAGCTCAAATTCAATAAGAAATATTAGTATTTTCCCATAGACTAGCTCATGTGGAGAGAATCTATTAATTAATTTCCAATTTATATTGTATGCCCATAAAACCTTAGGAAATTTGAGTACCAAATCCTTCATGTTGATGGAAATTATGTTTGTTATGATATTCTCTAATTCCTTATCAATAAATTGCACTTCCCCATTTTCTTTGGGAGTATAAGGAGAATAATTCTTGTACCTAATCGACACAACTCCAAAAATGAATTACTTACATTGGACACAAAATGTGACCCTTGTTATAAAAAATGGACCTAGATGCACCAAATTGGTGCAAGTTCTCAATGAAATAAGATCAAATTATTTTACTTTATACATTTTTGCAAGATTGTCCTAAATAACTTGTATCCTCCAAAGCTATAAACCTTACGAATCTACTTGGGAAAGAGATCAATTATGATAAAAGCTCCATTTTATTCTTCAACACTCCTGAGGAAAGACAACTTAAAATTACAAAAATTCTAGAATTTGTAAAATAAGTGCACTTCTAGCCACTTACTTAGGACTCCCTCTTGGCACTAAAAATTTTCTACCAAGGTATGGAATGATCTGTTGGCGAGATTTCAAAAAAATGGTTGGATGGAAAGGAGCCATTCTTTCTAGTGTTGGTAAGTGCCTACTCATAAAAAGCACTCTTCAAAATATGCCTATCTATATCATGTCTCTATATAAGATCCCTTCTACCTTCAGAGAAAAAATTGAGAGGATTCAGAAAAACTTCTTATGGCAGGGCATGGAGGAGAAGTTTAAATATCACTTAGTTGCTTGGGATAAGGTTTGTACTCCAAAATCTATAGGAGGCCTGGGCATAAAAGACATCAAGAAAATGAATGAGGCTCTTATTGTGAAAATGGGCTGGAGAATGCTATCTGAGAAGCAACCCTGGATAGAATTAATTAAGGCTAAATACCTTAATCAACAAGCAAGTATTTTCTTTTCTTCAAGATGAGCATCTTCCTTATGGTTCCATTTTTTGAATAATTTAGTGAAGAGTAGAAATTTCATCAAACAAGGAAGTAAATGGAAAGTGGGAGATGGTTGTGATATAAAGTGCAGGAAGATAAGCTGGTTTAATTGCAGCCTTATGGGGATGATTTGGTGTAGTCAAGCGATAGTCTTGAAAGAAAGTATGGCACTAGAATCAATGATTATATTGAAAGAAATGGTAACAAAAAGAAATGGAAAAAGATTTTTGTGGATAGAGATGATCTGATCCAAACTATTTCCTCCCTGCAAGATTAGTTGGACCTTATCCCCTTAAGTCAGTTGGAAGTTAAGGATGAATTGGTCTAGAGCAATTCTATTGATGGGAACTACTCTGTTAAAATTGGTTATAATACTTTCTTCGACAATATTCAAACTGAGTTTAAATGGAGTAGAATTTGGATTACTGAGCTAACACCTAAAATTAAATTTTTCTTTTGGCTTGCTCTCAGGGGCAGAATTCTTACCACCGACTTTGATAAGAAAAGGTTTTATAATGCCTAATAGGTGTCATCTGTGTAAAAAAGACTTTGAGGATATCAGTCATTTGCTTATCCATTGTGACTATGCTACCAAAATGTGGAGTTTTTCCCTCTCTAATATTAAAGCTTCCTGGATGGTTTCGAAGGACTTAGTTAGCTCTGGACCCAATGGAGCCCACCTTATAAACATTGTGTTGTGAGAAGGATCTGGAATTTGGTAATGCCTCATATTGTTTAGAGGATATGGAAAGATAGAAATGATATCATCTTTAGAAATAGTAAACAGAATTATAAGCTCAGTATTGGGAAAATTTCTAATGCTATTAAAGAGAATATTGCTAGATTTAAACCCCCCAAGAACAAGAGTTATCCAGAAAATGAAGAGCATATCTTGTCCCAATGGCAGATTAGAGCTGACAATATCTAAAATAATTCTGGTAATAGTATTGATAGATCTTTAATACACTGGCATCCTCCTGATCTCAACTAGTATAAGTTGAACTTTGATGGGGCCTCTAAGGGTAACCCTGGAATTGCGGTTGGGGAGGAGTGATCCAGGATCATAAAGGCAGTTTGGTTGCTACTTATGTTGGTAAAATGGGAATACAAACTAATCATTTTGCTGAAGCATTATCCGCTTTATGGGGCCTTAGAATTGCTCAGACTCATAATATCCAAAATCTCATTCTGGAAGGAGACTCGCTTAATATCATTAATCATCTTAATCAATGTTCGCCTCCAAGTTGGAACATCAAGGACTTCATCTTGGAATCCATAAGTATTTTCCAAACCTTCAATAATATTCAGATCAAGCATACTTACCGGGAGGGTAACAAGGTGGCAGATGCATTGGCTAACTATGGCATAAATGTTAATCACATTATTTGGGATAATAGTGATCACATTCCTAAGCAGATTCAAAATAGCATACAAGTGGATACTTATGAGTATGAAAATTTGGAGTAAGAAAAATGAGCGTTTGGAGTGGGTCTTTAAGAATAAGACTTTTACACAAGTTGATAAGGTTAAAACAACACTCAAGTAGATCTTGAGAGGTAATCAAGGATATAGAAACTATAATGATGATTTAAAGTGGATTTATTTGAAGATTAAAGCCACACATGCAGGAAATATTGTGCCTATAACAACTTTTAAATAGAGTTTTATGGATTTTCAAGTCTATAGTAAGGCTGATGATGATCTGGAGTGGGTTTCTAAGGGGCTGATGTTCACGCATGTGGGATCTCATAGGTACATAGCAACATTCACGCAGGCATTTGTGGGAAGTGTTATGACAACAACGGCTACACTATTCATCATTCCCATTGCATGAGAAAAAATAGAGAAAGGTGGATTGAAAACTGTGTCTATTATAGAATTCCTCATAGGGATTTTGAAGTTTATACTTTCAATCACTTAAGCACGGTGAAAATGGGAGGAGCCCCTTGTCAGATCGAGCCCAGCGTGGACCCGAAGTGGAAGAATAATGAAGAGCTTTGGAATCTTCTCAACCAAGGAGGCATTACAAATTTTATTGAGAAGATACAGGGTCATCGACCAAAGCATTTCCGTGTAATTTGTGAAGGATTGGAAGGACCACAAAGTTGAATATGGCAGACAAAAAATTTTGATCAATGAAGAATTAATCGCTGAAAGCAACAGGCCTAGGAATGGATGGGTACCACTTTTTAAACAAAAGGATTGATAGGCCAGCTAAGGAGAGGAAATTTGTTGAGGGTAATGAGAAACTGGTCTTCGTCATAGCAGGTTTGTAGGTCAACTCTATCCCTCCGCCTTTTGACAAGGTCACCCGTATGATGGTGCGATACATCTCTTTAGAGGGGAGATTTGTCACAGTGCCCTTAAAACATCTTGTGTTCCTCAATCACTTCCGTAGAAGTTTCACGGTATGTTTCCCTCATTATCTACTTAATTCTCTTGAGTGCTCCATTTTGGAGTTTCAAAAGCATACTCATGTGGTCCCTCTGCATCAAGGACTCATATTTTTATTGCATAAACTTTTTCTTCTTAAGTTTCCCAGCATTTCACTTCCCCCATCTCTGTTCCTTCTTTTCCCCTCACCGTTTCCGCTACCCCCATCTCTTCTCCTTCTATCCCCATCACCACTGTTGTTACCCCTTTTCCTTCCTTCTTAGCTCCCCCTTTCATCCCCCAATCTCTACTCCCACCCCCTTCACCTCCACTTTGACTAGACCTATTACTAGGTCTTCTAAAAAGACCGAACTGGATACCCCCTGTTTGGGAACATTCTTGAGGACTTGGAGGTTTCTCATAATCTCCTTTATATTAGCAAGATACGGGTTCACAAGAGGCACACAATGAGAGCTACATAAAAAGGTTGGAATCCTTAGAAATAAACATGTTCTTTGTTGAAAGAAGAAGTCAATAACTTGGCTAAGCAAAAAGGTAAGAGGAAGAAGGAGGAGGAGGTTGATATTGACAATAAATAGGTTGAAGATATTTACAAAAAACTAAACTCCCTAGACAACCACTTAGGGAAAGCCAAGACTCACCATGACCATAATATGGCTATATTTAGTGCAATTGAAGAATTTATTGAGCAGCATGTCCGTTGCGTCTCTAATCTCAGTGGAATACTAGCAAATCTTTAGGGCACTTAAAAGGAAAGCAAACAAATCATTCAAAAACTAGATATTACTAACCCTACTCATATGACGGCATTGGCTATGTTCACCTCCTAGCAGACTATCAAATCCAGAATCACCAAAGCCACCAAGAAGTAATTGTGGATTTGTGTTGCTCTTGCTACCTTCCTTCGTGTTTTTTGCTATTTTTTTGTTGTTTTTGGCTGCTCTTCTGCAGTGTTTGAACTGGTTTGATGTTTTGGGGTGACTACTCTTTGGTTACCTTAGGTTTTTATGTCTTATCTAGATCTTGATCCTTCTTGTAATGTTTTTCATTCATATTAAAGCTTCTAGGGCCTCTTTCTATCAAGGGTATAGTCCCTTTCAAAAAACTATTTACCAATAATAATAATAATAACCTTATTGTCAAATAAAAGCTGGAAATTGAACCTAGGATATTAATATGTTTTTTTTATACCATTTTTAGGTTTCTCGCTTTATTAAAAATTTTAAGGTCAACCACTAAAATCAAAACCTCCAATTCTATTCTCTATTTTACCCAATTAGGTCTCTGTCTGTTGTTACAATTCTTGAAGGAGACCGATATAAAGCTGGATATATTTTGTGGGGTATTAGGACTTCTAACTATGAAAATATGTTGGTAAATACTCTTGAGATGATTAATACCAAGTTTCAAGTATTGGTTAGAAAATATTCATCCCCAAACTCTTTAACTCTCTAAAACCCTAGTATGGGTTTTCCACCCATACCGGGAGAAATAAAATCTCTTCAAAATGACTAATTCTTAATACTAGAACATGAAACTCTCTCTACAAGTATTTATGGACATTATCTATCTTCATATATGACATAACTCTAAATTACTTTCATAAACTTAAAATATCTTCATTTTCATACTGAGTTCCTAAAAAACTATATGTCACTTCACACTGATAAACATTGAAGTATAATTTCAAATGGTGTTAAGTTCACATCAAAAGACAATAAAGAATCAATGTCTTCAAGCCCAAAAATAGAGTAGAACAGAGTTCCCTCATTTTTAAATTCCCTTTTTGTTGTATAATATTTTCTTACATTCATTTCACATAGTATTCCTACCCCAAAACATATGACCAACATCAATTTTTTATCCCTGATCTTATTTTCATCGAATGACTTCTTAACTAACTATCATAAGCATTTAGAGGAGGGGTTATAACAACACGAAAAGGTGTCAAAGCATTATTATTAATCATATTACAACTTGTAAATATTTAAAAACTCATAGGAGACTTGAACAATAGTATAAGACACCTAAATCAACACTTACATCACCCAACCAACCCACCAAAAACCAAAAACTTGTAATCAAGATTTTAAATTCAAAAATCCCACTTTGGGCGGAAAGTGAAGAACTTGCCAAAATATGAAAACTAAGAAACATGAATACTAAACCATCACACCAAGGATAGAATGAAAACTTAAACACATGATGAAGAACCAAAATTTCTATGTACATGACTATCCTTGTAGATGTTCCTTCATCATTATCCCAAGGACAAGAAAAGTCATCTCATGAACACCTATTCTTGAGATCTTCTAGAGTGATTCCAAGTTTTATGATGTCATTCTCTATCATCCAAGTGGCATCCTCAATAGGATGGTGTTTCCACTTCACCAAATATGTATAGTATTTTTTTTTCCTTTCATTCTCTTTTTCACCTTTTGATCTAGAATTGATTTTGGTTCCTCTTTAGTGGCTCTTGGTAATTTATTTTTCCACTCTTAGACCATTGTTTCTAATTTTCCAGTTGTACATTCATCTTCTCCTCCTTCTTTTTAAGAATATAGGTCTCTAACATTGAATACAAGAGAAATTCCAACACTTTCTAGTAATTCTAGCTCATAGGAAGTATTAGAGAGCTTCTTAATGATCCTACAAAGACATATCTTTTTCATTTTTCAGTTTTTATACTATCATTTTGGGAATCTCTTCTTCCTAAGGTGATCTAACACCATATCTCCCACTTAAAAACTTACTTCTCTCCTTTTCAAATCAGCATGTTGCTTGCATTTTATTACATTCTTCTCTAACTATCTTTTGACCTATTTATGAACCTAGTGTATGGAAATGGAAAAATCTTCTCCATCAACACTTTTCTTCTCCAAATATCTCAAATAAAAATTCCTCTAGGATGCAATCCACACACTATTTTAAATGGACTCATACCTATTCTTATATTAAGTGAATCATTGTAAGAAAAGTCTTCCTATGAAAGTATTATATCCCATTATTTTGGATTGTCTTTTGTTATACATCTCAACAAGTTACCTAAAATTTTGTTCACCACCTTTTTTGGCCATCGATCGAGAATGACAGGTTGAAATAGAACTTATATTTATCCCTATATTCTTCCATAATGTTCTCCATAAGTTTCCTATAAACTTTATATCTATATCTGAAACAATTCTTCTTGGAATTCCATAGTGTTTAACTACTTATTATAATAAAAATTATTCACATATGTAGAATCAATAGTTGTCTTACAAGGAATGAAATGAGCCATCTTTGAAAAAAATTCCACTAACACAAAGATTGAGTCATATCCACCTTGTGTTCTTGGCAATCCTAACACAAAATCCATCTTGTGAGAATCTCATGGCCTATTACGTATTGGTAAAGGCTGATATAGTCCTACATTTGTACTCTTCCCCTTAGAAAATTGACACAATTTACACCCATCAACAAACTTCTTTACATCTACATGTATTCTAGGCCAAAAATAGTGAGCATTGAGTCGTATAAAATTCTTATGAAGGCAAAAATGATTAGCTAAAATTCATCCATGCTTCTATTTGATCAACTAATCTCTCATATAACTTCTTAGTACACACAATTGAACTCCTTTAAATAACAAACCGTTTTGAACCATGTAGTCTAATTAGGGCTCTCTATTTTGTGTAGTAGGAGAATTACAAAATTTATAAGACTCCTTGAATCCTGGATCATCCTTATATAACTCTTTGAGTGTCTTTATTCATCCACTTTATAACTAAATTTATTAGACCAGAAACACTCTTATACTCAATGCATTTACCACTTTGTTTGTCTTCCACTTTGTTTGTCTTCCCTTACTTGTGCTTAGTTACAATTATGAAGTTCTCGCAACTACTCCACCCATTTCATATGCCTCGATTAAGCTTAGCTTCGCTGGTTATGTATTGCAATGCTTGATTATCTATATATATAATGAACTAATTGATGCAGCCTAGAATTGTTAGTTAACACCTAGTCACGCTGGCACATCACTCAGCCTAGGCTGAGCGCTCACCCGAAGCGCGCAAAGGTACCAGTCCCTCTTAATAGTTGTAATAGCAGAATGGTGGTATGATAAAATAGTAAACATATATTTTAGGAACTAATCCATCCATTCACCATTTATATCAACCAGATCTATAAGCGCTAAAGGTAAATCATCATGAAAGTAATAACATGCATTGATAAAACACATCACACACTTTGTTCAACTAATTTCCTTTATCTATTCATTGAACCAACAATACAGTAGCTTCATACAATACTAGGCATGCATGCATGGATGCATTACAATCATCCGAGTTGCATGTGGTTCCATTTGCTCTCTATGTATGTCTCTCTATATCTCTCATTTAAGTAGTCCTTTACACACACACACACACACACACACACATATATATATATATATATATATATATATATATATATAGGGTGGGGAACTAACCCTTCACCACTTAACTCTACTAGAAATAGGTCGCATGCTAATAAAGCCATGCGCCTTTTTACAATTATAGCCATACATGCAAGTATGCTATCTATAGATTATTGATAGTTAACTGAAGTGATGGATCTATGCTTAACTTATGTCCATGCAAGCGTGAGTTGACATGTCCTTCCAAAATCCCCACGAAGAGTGGCGCGCAAATTCTAGCATCGCTTTGTGTACTCCGCACGTCGGTCTTTAAGAATAGACCTGATCTCCAAAATTGGCTAAGTCCTTGAGAGTATTACCCTACATCTCCACGTGTGACACCTTCTTATTACTTCACACTTTTGCTCCTGTGCCATTCTTCCACGCGGACTCTGAGTGTAAGTTCAACTAAGTGTTTTCTCTGATCAACATTACCCCACACTAATCTCATTGTCACCCCGACAATGGCGATGCTCAAAACTTATACATAAAATGGATAAATAAAGAATAAAGAATGTTGAATAAGAATTTTGAAGAAGATATACATAGCTAACAAAATTGTTTAGGCCTCAGGCCCCTCCGTCTCATCCTGAAGTATCAACTCTGGATATTCTTCTTTGATATCTACTTCCAGGTTCTCCCATGCTGTTAGCATTGTACCTCTTGTTAACGACACGTATGCAATGATGGATTGCATCTCTTCCATGGAGAGTTTCCCTTGCTCATTTTTATTACAAGAATTACACTTGACATAGAGGTTTGTGCCCCTTCCAAAGTACATCCATCCTCTAAGAAATGAGCTTTCCTAGCTCCTCCAACCTCTCCTTATGTGATACCTATGCATGCAGCTAGTGCCTTGCACTTGTTTTACGAGACTAGGCATTCAACATGGCCTAGGGAAGCATCCTTCATCACCTTGTGGACCTCATTTTCTTCCTCTAATGTTTTCACCGTGATCAGCACTTTTGGGGTTGTGCATATGGTTAGCGTATGATCGGCCTTCTTCAGTTTGTCGTGGAAGGCTTGCGGTAGAGACCTTCATAAGTAGCAATTTTCCTAGCTACTACAACTTGCGCCTTTTCTGTCTTTTCCCGAGTCCTTGGGCTGTGAGGATACCACGCCTTTTCATCCTCCAACACTAATGTTATCATTGTTTTCACATAGTACATCATAGAAGGAAATTCTTTTAGTACCGAGATTCCAGATTTGGGCATACCTTTATAACATCATCCCCAATTTCCTCTGCCATACTAACAAAAGTGTCATACTTTCTTTTGATCAAGTCCTTTTCCTAGACTAGGCGCGCTATCTCCACATCCTTGGCCTTTAATCTCTGGTGTCACCCGAGTTCATCTGAAAATCTGTGACTACCCTATCAAGTAAATTTTTTGTACTTTTAAAATAATGGGTCGTTTTGTGTTTTTATTGCCTAAAAGTTCTTGTATTGCGTCAAGATATTCCCAAAGAGCCATATTAGCCTTTTTCGCCAAATACTCAGATGCCCAAAATTTTTATATTACATCAAAGTCGGGATTTGTCTACGAGAAATTTGTATTTAATTATTTTGAGCCCGTATGAGGCTATTTGTGCTCCATTTTAAATCTGTTATGATTGAACATATCATTATTCCCTTAAACCAGAAGGATTTTAGCTAGGAATAAGTTTTGGGCTTTATTTGTGACTTTTCGCAATTTTTCGTGTTTTTGTGTTGTCCCGTTTCGTTTTCTGTGAAATTTCTATAGAACAATTCCTTTGTCAAGTAAGCCCAATTTTTGGCCTGGAGCAGCTAGAAAACATATACACACATTATGCCTAGAGGAAGTCACCATCGGAGGTCCGGATCTTTGGGAAAAAGTGAAGTCGTGCAGACGGAAAAGCCCCTGTGGGATGGGCACATTTTTAGAAAACAAAGGATTTAAGGCTGCGATGGGAAAATAGAAGCAACAGGAAGGTGGGATTTTATTGCCTGCCTTACAGGGTACTTTTTCCCGTGATATAAAATTCACTTAAGCTGTAGTGGGAAAATTAGAGGCAGCAGGCATGTGGGAATTTATTGCCTGCCTTGCAGGGTAAAAATTCCCATGGTGAAATAAAAGAAAAGTGACTTAAGTGAAATCATGGGATTTTATTGCCTGCCTTGCAGGTAAATAATCCCATTGTCAAAGTCAAATCACTTAAGTGGATCATGGGATTTCCGGGGCTGCCTTGCAGGGTAAAGAATCCCATTGTGAGAAATTCTTAAAAATAGAATTCTATTATGCAAAAAAGTGCGACCCACCTTGGGTGAATAATAATGCATTAAATAAATATTTGTTAATATTTATTCACCCAATTTTGGCACCTAGGCTTGTGGAAAAGTCAACAAAGGGAAGTGGACATAAGGAATTTAAAAATAGAATTCCAAAATTAAATAAATTTAATTTATTTAATGCAGCCCCTTTTGAGAAGGAATTAATACTTTTTAAAGTATTAAATGATTATATTAATTCCTATTTTCAGTGGCTATGGTCAAAGCACCTTTGTGAAGCTTGATGAAGTGAAATGTGAATGATTAAATTGAATTAATTTAATTGATTGGATGGTTGTCCTTAAACATGTTATATTTAAAAGAGAAGAGCTTGATTTTTAATTAATTAATTGCCTTTAATTGTTAGGGAAATTATTAATTATAGAATTGTGAAGATTATATAAGCATGGGCAGCCATATGGGTGAATTATTTAATTCACCGGTAAAGAATTGCAGCCAAGAGGAAAAGTGTGCCCCCATTTGAAGAAGGATTTTACTCAGGCAAGGTGGAAACAAGGCATTTGAAGAAGGATTTTGCTCAGGCAAGGTGGCAACAAGGCTAAAAGCTTCCAAATTTGGCACATGCTTTGAAGGAGGTTGATCTTTGTCTGCATAATTGCTTGCATAAGTGTTACAGTGCTTTAAGGAACTCATTACGGGTGTTTTTCAAAAGAAAAGGAACTTATATCAATGTCTAATACATTGAATATTTCCTCCGAATTTGAAGGATTATCCGATCTGCACCAATTTTGAAAAATTATAGCCAAATAAGAAGAAAAAGAATTGTTTAAAAAAAAGATAGACAAAGTTATGGCAAAGAAAGATGAAAAAGAAAGCACTGTGAGAGTCATGCATCACTTCTAAATTTGCGAGATACTAGAGACATGGATCTAGGCTCGAAACCTCTTGCTTTGAATTGATAGACGAGATCCGGAGCGGGGAGAAACTTCACTCATGCGTGTAGATTAAAAATAGTGGAATTATTCGAGTTACTGACTTTTCCATCCATAGCCTAGTTGCCAAAGTTTGTTATGTAGGTGCAGATCCATATCCAGATGCAGATGTAGATCCAGATCTAGATCCAGATCTCATAGTTGCAAAATCTTCTGACACAGAGGCTTCATCCTCTTGTTTCGAATGCAGCCAGTGAAGAAGTCAGTGCGTGAAAAATTCCTTCCAAGATCCTGTGCATGTGCTCTCATCTTCCAGTTGAAGCCTTCATTGAATTTTCATTCACCCTGAGTGCTTTCCAGAATTTTTAATTGCTCATATGCAATTAAAAATAAGGATGATGAGTTATCTACGGCTAACCTTGCACTGATGCATGTACAACATAAGAACTACAAAAGCTTCAAGGATAAAAGAGAAGACAATGTGAAGGCAAAATTCTAGCTTGCTTCCAATTCTAACTCGCCATACAATTCCAAACTTGTTTCTAGATCTAGTTTGCTTGCAGGATCCAGTTTGAATCAGCTGCATGCAAACATGAAAAAGGACAAAGTTAGCTTTCCTCTTCCTTCTCCTTTCCTCCGACAAAGTAATTGAGTGATCAATTAAATTATACAACTTAAGTGATTGGTTTAAAAGCCATTACTTGAAGAAGTCAATTACTTGGAGATAGGTGGTAGGCGTGCAAAATAGAAGGTTCTATTTTCAGTTCTGGATCATACATGTCATGCAAAGAAGAATTCTAGGAGGGAGATTGCTAGTTGTTTCTTTTCGAATTCCAACTTGTAATTGCCCCTCTACATTCTATAAGTAGAGGAAGAACCTTCGGGTTAATAATCGATCAGAATTTGTAAGTAGCAATCTTATGTTCTAGACTTTGTGCTGAACCCCTGAGAGCAACTTGGAGCAAAGGAATACAAAGGAGCAGGTTTCCGGAGAACTTTGTGTCACGGTGTACTTTGTTTCTTGCTTTTAATCTTATATCTCTTAATAAACTTTGTGTTATTTTAGATCTGGATCTAGAGCTGCCTTTGTTTTATAATTTTGTGTGTTCATATCTATTAAGTTTCTTCTATGTGCATGCAATTAGCTTTGCTATCTACTAATTGGGATGCACATCTTCCCCATTTCTTCTCTGTATTTCCTTTACTTCCTTCTTCTATAAAATACTTCCTTTCTTGAGCAATTTGTTTACTTGCTTTGCGAGAACTTCTTAGTTATGGTTCATGAACTAAGTAGTTAAAGTAAAACCCCTGATAGATAATAACACATTTATATTGACAAATCTAACATGGGAGCCTCACCAGTTAAATGAGGGAGATTTATCTCATGATTGCCTAGGTTTGCTACTATGCGAGAAAATCTAGCCAACAATCTCTCTGTCGATTGCCTTAATGGTAGCAGATTTATCTATGTTTCTTCTTGCTACTTCAAAGGATACTTTTACTAGAGCATTGCTCACCTACTCATCTGACATCATTGTTGGTTTGATTGTCATGTGGCATATTTTAGGTGCCTTCTTCAACTGTCATGACGCACATGATTCTTCACCGACATCAAAGTCAGGCTCATCCATGTGTGTGCATAGACCATGAGAGCTGCTTCCTTGTGCATAGAGTCACCTTGTCCTTTTCCACGAGCGTCCATCCAAATCAATCCTTCTACTCAATGGTACTCTGGAACCAAGTGCAAATGATCAGCTTTGGGTCTTTTGCATACCCCATGGCATGTGCCTTGGTGTCCTCCCCTATTCGATGGGATTGGGGTCCTCTTGGAATGGTTGCATCAAGGTTGGGAATACTAGATGTATCCCCACCCTTGTCCTATGTAGCCTCTGATTGACCCCCTTCTTCTCCTTCCATCTTCTCCTCCTCATGTTGAGGCTCCTCCCCAGTTGGAGATGAAGGCACCTTCTCCTCAGATTCCTCTGTTTCCTCGCTCAGCCTGAGTTTTCTCTATTTCTTCTCCTCTGGCTCCTTCACTGCTAGGTTCCTCCTTACGCCCTTGTGTGCTTAAACACCTTCTTAAATCTTTGTGCACCCTACTCCTCCCCCGTAGCTCCTTCTCCTCGGGAGTTGTCACACACTCCCCATCCTGGCCAGATGGCTACTTCCTTCTCCGCACCAGGCTACCACTATCTTCGGGTTATTCATCCTCCTCCTCATCTTTCTTGGGTGCATAGGGCCTAGGCGCTAGAATGTTCTCCATAGTATGCTTTCCCTTCGGCAGCCCTAGAAGTGTGAATTAGCGTGGCCTTGATATCCATGATAATGGCCTTTGTCTGCGGCTTAATGCTTAATATTTCCAAGATGTTATTCTATTTGTATGCATTCCTCCTGGATATCCATAAGTCTTTCATAGGGTGTGATACTCACGATCTACCTTGTTATGCATTAAATACGAGCTTGGAAGTACTTTGTATGGGAATGCATATGGTAGTTTGCACCAGGGGCTCCATGACCCATCTACCATTGGAAAGTGCACAATACAGAAATGTTGGTAGACTGCAAATTATACCTATTTTCCCAAGGCGAGGGAAAATCCTTGGGTATGCACCATTCTTCCCCAAACGCCGCGTGGAGCCTATCATACCACATCTCAGTGCGCTCCTTAACCTCCTCCATCATCGACCCTTTACAAAGATATTTGTTGAATCACTCAGCTGGAGACTTATGATTCATGGGGTATTCCCATATGTTCTCTTTTGGGCCATCTGGTACCCCGATCTCCATGAAGACTAAACTCAGTAAGATACAACCAAAACTTATCTTACTCCCTTCACGCGCTTCCTCGACTATCCGCTCTACAATGAATCCGGTGATGTTATAAGTGGTTCCCTCTGACATGCACTTGGCCACATGCAACCACATAGAATTGACTTGTGACCAACGCTCTTGGTCATTCAACTTTGTGGTTAGATGTGTTGTTGCCTGTACTACTGGACAATTTTTCAACTTGTCAATGTCCATCTCGCACGCGGTCCTTTCTAGTAGCTCAAAGCACCTTTTGTGTCTCCAAAATGGCACTTTTGTCAGCTAAGTCAATCTTAATGTATTCACTTGTTTCCCTTAATCCAGTAACTATGACAATGAGGATGGGTGTCAGTCTTACCCTCCATCCTACGAAGTAGAATAAGTCCTCATGGACTCGGCTCATCAACCATCTATACAAAGGTGCATACTTTCCAAAGTATGGGAGCTCATAAAGCTGGTAAACACCATTTCCCTTGAGTAGTTTTTCCCCGGCATCATCATATATCAGCATGTCATCTTCAGTGCACCTGTTTGTTCAAGTGGTGAGTAGGTCATCTAACTTCTTCTGGTTCTCGTTGGTTCGGTGATTGTATTCCATTCCTGCCCCATGATAACTTCTTCAAGGTACTGCATTTTGGAGAAATTACTCTGGGGCCATCTCCTCCTCTTCTTCCACCACCACCTTCTTCTTTTCTTTTATCGGTGTTGCTTTCTTCTTTGGTGCCATTTTCTTACAGGGTTTTGTTTTGTAGGTCAGCTGCTATGTGTTTTGAGTGATTTGCTTCAAACCCTAACCCGATTCCTCTATGCCCTAATTTGTAATTACGAACTTGTGCACCCTAACTCTGTTGTATTACTCTACTTTGTCAAACCCTTCTTCTAGGGGATATAAGCCCTTCTAATACACAACTCTCTTCTCCGTACTGGTTCACTTACTTCACACCTTGAATCAGTTAGCTTTATGCTCTTTGCATATAGGCTCTCTATTGAATTCTTGTAGTCACAAGGGTAAAAATGAAATCACATCCCATCCTTATATAGATTTCTACTTTTTGCTGCATTAATTGCTCCTCCACCTACCAAATTCTCCTCATTTGTGTGGTATATTTTTATGCCGAGCTATAACCTTCTAGCGCACCTCTTTATCCTCTATCATGGACTTATCTTTAGCACACCCCTTAGGTGCTCGAGTACCTCATCATTGCATGATCTCCTGGTAATTACCATGGCCGCTGCTTACCTCACATTATACTTTCCCTTATCCATATTCATTCTTTCTTATCTTGAGAAGAAATCTTTTGTCAGTTACCCTTAGCAACCTTCTTTCAACACCCACAGCATGATATCTTCACAGCATATCCTTGAGAGTCACCAACAATCCACCCCACATGAAAAGGATGTGCAGTCCTGCGCATCAACATGCTTCATATTGTAGTTAGTTTCATGCACGCAAGCATGCTTATTACACAAACAAGAGCTAAAATTGACAAAACATAGCGACGATGAAAGAAATACATTAAGGAAATGCATAAAGGGAAACCTAATGTATCTGGCAATACTACCTTATTACAAACACCAAGAAGACTTATTTATAGTAGGGCTTTAGCCTACTCCCATTAAAGTAACCGGGAAACCACGTGCCATCAATTGTTTCCAACTGGCAAGCACTTGACTCAAGTATATGAGTGATAACATATGGCCCCAACCAATGCACCTTGAGCTTTCCTAGATGGCACAAAAACTTGGAGTCATATAGAAGTACCAGTTTTCCCACCACAAGTTTCTTATCCTTGATGTGCCGATCATGCCATGCCTTTTTTCGTGCTCTCTCCTATTTCTAACTCCAGCGTGTGATGACATGGTGCTCATCGAGATGAACCATCTTCGCAATCCATTCTTCCAAGGCCTACTCATTAGCTAGACCTCTAAAGCATGTGTAATGTGTAAAGAAGGTAACATAAATTCTAGAGGTAGAATAACTTCCACGCCAAACACCAATTGAAAAGGTGTGGCTTTGGTCAATCTTTTGTATGTTGTTCTATAAGCCCAAAGAACAACTGATACTTTATCATCCCAATCTTTCCTCCCAACATCACAAATCTTGGTCAATGTGTGGCTCAAAATCTTGTTAAATGCCTCAGTAGTTCCATTTACTCGAGGCGTGATAGGGTGTAGTTTAATGATGGGCAATCATAAACTCATCTAAAATAATTCATATTGTCTCATTCAAAAATGTGTGCCCCTATCACTTGTTAAACTTAAAGGATAGCCATACCTTGTGAGGACATTATCCCATAATAACCGTGCTACTGTAGCCATTGTATAGTCCTTTATAGGTGCTGCTTCTACCCATCGGGTAAGATAATCTGTACAAGTGATGATATAACATGACCCAGTCCTACGCGCGGTTGGGGAGATAGGCTCGACAAAGTCAATCACCCATTTCTCAAAGGGTTCTGCACTTGTTATGGGTCATAGGGGCATCTCATCCCTTTGTCTTGGTTGACTGAGACGTTGACAATGGTCACATGTCTTACAATACTCTTTACAATCCTTGTACAATGTTTCCCACCACAACCCGACAAGTAGGATCTTGTGCCATTGTTGCATCACCTACATAATGGCCACCTACAATACCACCATGTGCTTCTTCCATTATGTCCTTGCGTTCATGCTCCAAGACACAATGGTGTAACACCTCATCTCTGCCTAGCTTGTACAAATCACCACTAATTAACATGAATGGTGTCGCATGAATAGCAAGTTACTTCTTCTCTAAAGCTTTCATGCCTTCGGGTGCCATACCAGTTCTCAAAAAGATAACAATGTCCTCCAATTCTGATGGCGCGTTGTAACCTATATAGCTATGCATCAAGCATGGTCTCTTCTATTGTTTGTGCTTCTTCCCCTGATTGAATTCTAGACAAGTGATCTCGGTCCAGAATTGCTTTTTCTGGTTTTACCACAACTATAAAGTCAAACTCTTAAAATAAGAGTACCCACCGCATATGTGCCCCACTGTAAAATGGGATTTTTCACCAAATATTTTAATGCCATGTGATCTCGTATAAAACAAAAATGGTGTAGCCAACAAATACTGACAAAATTTGTGCAAGGCATAGATCATGGACAAGGCCTCGTGCTCTGTAGTGGTATAATTATGTTCTGCAGGGTCAACTTCCTACTAGCAAAGAAAATGGGATGATCAACGATACCTTCACTGGTTGAGCTAAGACAACACCAATGGTTGTGCCAGAAGCATCCACATGAACATGAAAAGGTTTATCCCATGAAGGAAAATGCAAGATAGGCACGGTAGTAAGCTTCTACTTCAATATCTCAAACGTGCGCTGTTGTGACTCCCCCCAATAGAATGTACCTTTTCCTTGGAGCAATTCCTCCAAGGGTGCGGCAAATTTTACATACCCTTTGATAAACTTCCGGTAATACCCTGTATGACCCAAAATCTACGCACTTTACACTGACTGACCGGTGCTTTCAAGCCAATGATGACTGCAACTTTAGTTGGATCAACCAACAACCCTTCCTTGCAGATGATATGTCCTAAAAGTGTGCCAAATGGAGTAGCAAAGATGCACTTCTTGATATTTAATGAGATACTCAACTATCGACATCTTTCAAACATTAAGCATGATTGTCACAATGATCCTTAATCAGCCCATAAATGGTCCAATCATCAAGATAGACTTGTAAAAGTTATGAATAAAATCCTTGAAGGCTTGTACCACTATCCTTGAAAATATAGCAAGTGCATTCTTCAATCCAAAGGGCATCACAATATAAGTAAAGCTTCCCCATTCAGTAGTGAAGGTGGTCTTCTCTTGATCTTCCAGGGCAATCCTAACCTGATGATACCCTAAAAACCTATCTGTAAAAGAATATATTTCATGCCCAGCCACTCCTTTTAATATTTCCTCTATGAATGGCATAGGAAAGGGATCTATAATACATGCTACATTCAACTCCCTATAATCAACACAAATTTGAATCCTACCATCCTTTTTTATACTTATCACCATAAGACTAACCCATTTTGATTCATCCAGTGGTTGAATGATCCCAGATTTCAGCATCTTATCAATCTCCTCCTTTAATTTCTCACACAAATTGGGATTCATTCGATATGGCCACTTCCTAATAGGGCGTGCACCTTCCTTGAGCTTTATCTTCATTTCTCCGAGTGATATATGCATGCCTTTAAGTTCATGGTATCCTCTTGGGAATAAGTCCTCATAATCGTGAAGTAACTCGATGATCTTTGCTACTTCTGATTCTGACCAGTAATCCCCAATTATTACCTCCTTAGGTTCAGCTTCTATGCCTATATTGACCTTTGTTGTCTTCATAGGTTCGTGATATGTGCGCACATCTACATCTGCACTGTATAACACTTCATGTGTTCAATATGAATGATCCACGTCCAAGTGCTCATCTTCCTCCTCATCAATTATGTATACCATCTTCCCCTTATCTTTCTCCAAAGAAGCATGCTCAAGTAATATGATATCATCTTCTTCATCCATGCAAAGTGTGCCCCTGTCTTTGTCTCACCAAATAATTCCTGAACAAGCTCTTCTACTTTCCCCTTTGTCTCCCATGGTTAAGTGCTTGATAAAACTTAAATTTGTGTTCACTAGTGGTGTAGATGAAAAGAAGTCAAATGTTTGGATCATCCTTGTAGTCAAAGTTTTCTAGTTGCCAGTGTCACGATGTAATTCAACATAGACATACCAAGCACACGCGTAACCTTTTAGAGTAGAATAAAACCGATGCACCCAAAGTGAAGGCGGTAATGCTTCTTGGCCTACTGTCAGAGTCTCTCACACTGCTAGATATGATGTTGAGTAGGTTGATCACCATGATAAGGGTGTATGTTTGTAGGTGCATTACTCCTTGAAAACCTGGTTGATAAGGTGGTCCCAATCGTTTCCCATTCCAAGAGATTATCCCTGTGGACTACCCACCAGTGCGCAGCCATCCCACCTAAAGTATATGATAGCATAGTGCGTCATTTAAGTTCATCAGCCCAATTTGTTTCTATGGCCTGTAAGAACCTAGCCAAATCTTTAGATCCGGTATAGTGGGGTATTGCACGACCTATACATTGAACAGAGCGAAAACCCATCTTACTAGTAACCGCGCACTTAACTCGTGCCCCACTAGTTCATAAGTGCCATGAGCCCAATTATCGCAAGCAATACTAGTAGTATCACTGATTGACTGAAAATCTTCCTAATGAAGTATTCCTTCCTTAGATGGATCATTGACCTTTGGGTCCCGAATAGCGCATGCATAGATTTTGTTCAAGTCCTCTTCACTTAAAGGTTCCACATATGGCACAGATTTCCCATCTGTCAATGGTATTATGACCCTTTCCTCCTTGTTCTTGAAGTTGATATACCCTTTGTTAAACCTCAAATCAGCATTTTTCGCATAACACCAAGGGTGCCCAAGCAAATTTGGGAAACTATCTACTTCCACAAGCACTATCACTTCAAATTCTCTTGTGAACTTGGCCCCTTGTATAGTGATAGATGCATCCTTTAAAAATCCTATGGGAGTAGCTTTTGTTCTATTTGCCATGAACAATACATTAGATGATGGCTGTAATGGGGGTCTCCCCATTTGTTCCCACGCATCTAATGTAAGTACATTTACTTCTACACTGTGTCAATCAAAATATTGCTCAGCAACCACCCGTCCACAACAGCATTCAAAGTGATCTCCTTGTCATAGTCAATGCTATCAGGAGGGAGATTTACATGGAGTATTTGTCTTCTAGTCTCAGTCCTTATGCATGGAGTATTCCCTTTTAACCAATTTCCTAATAAAGGAATAATATTCTCCTGGCACAACATTCTACATACCTCTCTAATGTCGTCAATATCTGACGGGGCTTGTTTTGTATCCTTATGCTCCAATTTCCGATATTGCTCTTTAAAACTTTGTATCTCACCTTGAAGGCTCCTAAGGACCTCCATTGTGTCCTGATAGACTTCTTTCTGATGAGCTGGATTTGGATATCTAGCATGCAAAACTTCCTCTCTAGTGATTGTTGGCTTCTGTTGCAACACCTCTCTTACGCGTGCTGCCTCATCTCATGTGGTTATCTTGATTATTACCTTAAGTTCTGGTGTTAACTTTAGCATCCACTAATTCTCTATCATGTGCTAGATTCTAACCATCCCCGCACCCTTATTTTCTTACTTGTGCTACTTACTGAGATGCTCATACAAGTCTGGGCACTCTTCATAACTATGCCCCTTTCCACAAAATGAACAGGAAATATTTTGTGGGCATTCGTGCCTATAATGGTTAGGTGAGCCACATGTATAGCAAGTTCCTCAAGGGAATTCACTCCTTCCTCCACCTTGGCCTCGTCCTCCATATCCACCTCTATATCCTTGTCCCCTTTCACGAGCCCCTTCAAACCTTCCATCATTCCTATCATAGCGGGTTTTATTATAATCCCTATCCTGATGCTCATTCTTCCCTTTAGAATTATCAGCCACACTCGCCTGTTTGACCCCAATATCAATGGCATCATGGATTTGGCCAATCAATCTACAGTCCTCAGTATCATGGGTTGTGGACCTACAAATTTTACAGAAGGAGGATACATTCTTCTTGATCACGTGTTGTAGGAGGGGGTAGTGACTAGCATCATGGTTCAAATGGAAAATCTCACAGTCTAATAACAATGAACATACAGTTCTATGAGGGAAACTATCCTTAGTGTGCCCTTCCACTTCATAATCTGTACACCAGATCCCTAAGCATGTTTCATGAGCTGAGTTTGCCGATAATTTCTCTAACTGTTTCGCTATAGCCATTATCTAAGCTTCCAAAAATGAACTAACTCCAGCGTCAATACTCCCAACTGCTTCAGCATGTAAATCGGCTTCCAATGCTTCACGTGGATTAGTATAATTTTTATGCGACAATGCTCTCCAAAATGTAGTAATCAGTCTCGGCAACAGAACTAATGATGCAGCCTAGAATTGTTAGTTAACACCTAGTCACGCTGGCACATCACTCAACCTATGCTGAGTGCTCACCTGAAGCGCGCAAAGGTACCAGGTCCCTCTTAATAGTTGTAATAGTATAATGTTGGTATGATAAAATAGTAAACATATATTTTAGGAACTAATCCATCCATTCACCATTTATATCCAACCAGATCTATAAGCACTAAAGGTAAATCATCATGAAAGTAATAACATGCATTGATAAAACACATCACACACTTTGTTTGGCTAATTTACTTTATCTATTCATTAAACCAACAATACAAAAGTAGCTTCATACAATACAGGCATGTGCACATGGATCTATTACAATCATCTAGTCACATGTGGTTCCATCCGTTCTCTATGTATGTCTCTCTATATCTCTCCTTTAAGTAGTTCACTACATATATATATATATATATATATATATATATATAGGGGGGAACTAACCCTTCACCACTTAACTCTACCAGAAATAGGTCACATGCTAATAACAACCACGTGCCTTTTTACAATTATAGCCATACATGCAAGTATGCTATCTATAGATTGTTGATAGTTAATTGAAGTGATGGATCTATGCTTAACTTATGTCCATACAAGAGTGAGTTGATATGTCCTTCCAAAATCCCCATGAAGAGTGGCACGTAAATCTTGGCATCGCTTTGTGTACTCCACATGCCAGTCTCTAAGAATAGACATGATCTCCAAAATTGGCTAAGTCCTTGAGAGTCTTACCCTACATCTCCGCGTGTGACGCCTTCCTATTACTTCATGTTTTTGCTCCTGTGCCATTCTTCCGTGTGGACTCTGAGTGTAAGTTCAACTAAGTGTTTTCTCTTATCAACACTAATTATGCATAAAATAGTGTCTCCAATTTTTTAAGGCTTGAACCGTAACATACAATTCTAAGTCATACGTTGAATATATCTTCTTTTCTTCATTTAACTTCTCAGTGAACGTATGCTACTGGTCTACTCTCTTGACTTAAAACATCTCCTATGGCCACTCCACTTCCATCACATTCCACTTAAAACATCTTGTTAATATATTGGAGAGCTAACATTAGTTTCCCTGTAACTTTCTTCTTTAAAAACTAAAAACTCTTACAAGCTCCATAAATCCATTCAAACTTATTTTTGTCTCCCCTAATTGTATCAATGATAGGATCACAAATACCACTAAAATTTATGATAAATTTCCTATAAAAACTAGCCAAACCATGAAAATTTCTTACCTCATATGTTGATTTAGGAGTTGGCCATTCCATAATAGCTTTTACCTTGTCTTTATCCATCTTCAACACTCCTTGTGAGATCACAAAACCCAAATAAACTAGCTCTTTCTTGAAAAACACACTCTTCTTGAGATTGATCATCAACTTCTCTTCTTGTAGTTTCTCTAAAACCATCCTAAGATGATGAAAATGCTCTTCCTTACTTGCACTATAAATCAGAATATCATCCAAGTAAACTATGACAAACTTACCAAGAAAAGGTTTCAAGACTTCATGTATAAGCCTAATAAATGTGCATGACAATCCATTCATAAAGTCCCTCATTAGTCTTGAAGGTTTTTTTCCATTCATCTCCCTCTCTTATCCTTATTTGATAATATCCACTCTTGAGATCATTTTTTTAAAATTAAGAAGCATTACTCAAACAATCCATCAACTCTTCAATTCTAGGAAAAGGAAATTTGTACCTTATAGTGATTTTGTTGATTTCTCTTGAATCTGTACACATCCTCCAATCTCCTTATTTCTTAGGCACTAGAATAGTAGGCACTGTACCTAGAATAATACTCTCCTGAATCAGTCCCTTGTCCAAAAGTTCTTGAATTTTTGTTTTATTCTCATCAATTTCTTTAGGTGTCATCTTGTAGGCTACTTTGTTTGGAAATTTTTATCCTGTAATTAATTCAATATGATGATTGATCCTTATTATACATGGAAATTCATTAGGTAGCTCATTAACCACTATATCAAAAAATTATTTTAACATGTCCTGAATTTCTTAAGGTAGTTCTTGCACTCTTGTGGATGTCATAATAGACCTAGGTATTATTATGATTCCAAAACATGTTCCTTTTCCTCCATATCATCCAAAAATTCCTTCTCACTCACCACTATGACACTAGACTCCACTCCTTTTTCATGTTCTTCTTCTTTCAAAGAAAGTAGTATATGAATTACCTCATTTTTACCACGGTATACACATTCTTTCTTCCATCATGAGTTATTTTCTATCATATTTCCAAGGTCTTCCAAGAAGTACATGGAAAACATCCATAGGCATTATATCACATAATACCTTGTCCTTATAACCTCCAATCTGAAAATCTACCCAACTTTGTTCACTTACAAGAAATTTTTGACCTTTTTGAAGCCAAGAAACTCTATAAGGTGTAGGATGTGGTATTATTTTCAAACCAAGTTTTTCTACCATTTCCAAAGAGACCAAATTATCAATGCTACCTAAATCAATCACTAGTTTGCAACACTTACCTTGTGATTTGCACATGTTATTGAAAAAGGAATTCCTCTATGCAAGCTCCTTCTCTTTGGGTTGTTATATCAACACTCTCTTCATTAAAAAGGATTCACCCACTTTTGGATCTTCTATATGTGATGGAGAACCCACACTTTTTTCCTCTACTTGAACTAATTGGTTTTGGTTTTTAGTTTTGAATTTCTTTCTTGAGGTTATTCTATGCATTCTCATGATCTATGACCTAAAAATTTATTATATTTAAATAATTTACGTATGAATCAAGTAGTACCTCTTCATTTTTGCATATATCCTCCTCTATGTGAAAATATTCTTCCTCTAAAGCCACCTCTTGAAGTATAATTTTTTTCTTCTAAACCAGTTATTTCTCAAACTTTCCTTTGTAATGTAATTCTTCCTCCTTTTTGTCCTCTTCCTTTATAATCCCTTCCTCTACCTATACATTTCTTGTTTTATCTTCTATTTAATTTATATTCTACTTTTAGTGCATATTGATAACACTCTTCTAGTGTTCTAGTACTAACCAAACTAATTTCATCTTGAATGTTGTATGTCATCCCATTCAATTGCCTGGATATCTTCTCCACATGTCCTGATCTGATTGTTAGTTTGTAGAATTCCTCTATGTAATCTTTGACACTCATTTCCTTTTTTCAATTTTTTTACTTTCCGTAAAGGTTTGTTTGGTAATCAATAGGTAGGAATTTAGCCTTAATATTGACCACCATTATGTCCCATGTCTTGATTTTACTCTTTCATTTCTTAAATATTTCATATTGTATGAATTCCCACCAGATTATTAAATGTCCTTTAAGTTCGGGTACAAGAAAAAATCACTTTTATTTTATTCTAGTACATTCTCATTCTCAAAATACTTATCAAAATTGGCTATCTAGTAAATGATTTCCTCTCCATCAAGACTCGTTGCATATATAGGTATTTCTAGTTTTTGTTTTGATCCTTATCCTATGATCACTTTAAGAAACATGAAAATATCACTCTCTTGAGGTTCTTCTATCTCTCCTTATGTTACGCTTACATGTGGTTCCTCTTCCATGTCACTCACATTACTGTTGTGATTCATCTTTTCTAATTAACTTTTATTTTTGTTAACCTTACATCAAAACTTACTCTCATGTTCCTAAGATATTTCAAGATGGCATCTCTAACCTGAACTCATCCTCTACCGCCTTCTCTCACTACTCTTCTAGGTGTCATTTATATTTTTCTCATGTCCTTGCTTATTTTTATTTATTTGGTACCAACCTTATCGATACCCCAAATGATGCAGAGTATCAAATAAATAAGATCAAATTATTTTATTTTTTACCATTTTAGCAAGACTATCCTAAATATCTTATAGCCCTCCAAAGTTATAAACCTTAGTGTCTAAGAAGACTGACAGTTGACACTAGCTCGTGAAAAGTTTCAAGATCAACCACTCAAAGCAAAACCTCTAGCTTGCTTCTTTGTTTTTACCCAATTATGTATATATTTGTTGCTACATTCATTAAAGGAGATTGATATAAATTTGGTAGATTTGGTGGGGTATCAAGACTTATAATTTTTAAAATCTATTGGAAAATACTCTTTATATCATTAATAATAAGTTTCAAGAATTGGTTAGCAAAAATTCTTCCCCAAACTCTTTAACTCTCTAAAACCCTAGTAAGGGTTTTCCACCCAAACTGGGAGGACTAAATATCTTCTAAATGAATAATTATTAATACTAGAACCTGAAATTTACTCTATAGGTTTGTATTAACCTTATCCACATGCCTAAACTTACAAAAAATTGAAATACTTGCATAAAATCAAAATATATTCCTTTTAATACTTGTCCTTCCCTGGGAGACATGGTTCTTAACAACATGTATATATAAGCATTGACTTGTTTTGTGATTGTTCCTCCAAATCCTTGTGGATAAGATTCTAACTAGGTTCTTCATGAACTATATGTCACTTCACACAATAAATATTCAAGTATTATCTAAAATGGTGTTAAGTTCACATCAAAATATAGTCAATAATTAATGTCTTCAATCCCAAAAGTAGAGTAGAAAAAAATTACCTTGTTTTTTTATTCACCTTTTCTTAGATAATCTTCTTTTACATTTCAATCACATAGTATTCCTACCCCAAATCATATAACTAACTCCAATTTTGTATCCCCCATCTGTAGACACCAAAATTAGGTCACACTCCCCTTGGTCCCTCATCAAACAAACACCTTGAACATATTTACCTAACCATGGCCCCTTTCATCCCACTCTAATATTAATTTAATTAATTTAATTAAATTAATTCATTATCCTCACAATATTTATTATTTAAATATCCTAATTGGGATAATTCCCACATATCCACCTCACCTAGACACCTCATCTAGCCACCTCACCCTAAGACCTATTCTTAGTAAGTTACTATAACTAACTAAGACCTACCCAAACCCTAAAAATAAATTCCTACATTCCCTCTAACCACATTATTGCATGTTGAAAAGGGAAGCCTCCATTCTAATCCATGGATCTAAACAAACGAGATCCCAAAAAATCAAAAGGATATGCCCATTTTAGAAAACCTAGGAAATCCCACCCTAACTGATGCCGATCACCCTAAAGCGCCACTTTAAGTCAACCGGAATCGCCATTGGTTACCATTTAACCCCCAAAACAACATTATTTTGAGGTTGACACATTGTTTAGAGGTGAACACATCTTTAGGAACACATGAAAAACCAGAGCTACATGCAAGTAGAACCAACATTAGCACGCACATCAGAGCTTCCATAGCTAGTACTTGAAGCAACCATAGAGCCATTCTACCTTCACGAGATCATCTGAGGAATCACCAACACCACACCAAGTTCCTTCCATTTGATCACCCACCATTTCCAACCAAACATCAAGCTCATACAAATAGTAAGTTTTGTTAACCTACACTAGGTTCATTATCATTTGAGTAGATCCTTTTACTTATGTCGTTAGTTTTTTCTCCCATTCCCATCCCCCACCATTTTACCTCCATGAAAACTTGACCATCCCTTTACCCATACCCTTGAACTGCCCATATCTGGATTTTAATCATTCTTGTGCATACCTGGGACCCACACAAATATGACCATTGCCCTTCCATTCCCATCTAGCCTCAAATATGTCACCCCACCCCATTTTACTAAGTTTCATGTACCATAACCATACCGACACTATTATGTTTGTGGAGCCTATTTTCATGTTAGAGTGTGGTACACCTTCTATGTGTTACACTCGGGTTTTTAAGGCGGTCCCGCTCGTCGATGAGCGGGTTAGGGGTTTGGGGGTGAAGCCCCCAAGCAAAATTTCATGGGTAGTTTATTAACCCATGGGTAATGGGTAACAGATTTATGGGCTGTTTTTAGGCCCATGGTTTTTGGTACCCATTGTTTTGTAAAACGCCTCTTTGGCTACCCATAGGTTTATGGGATGGTTTTTTTGCCCATTGTTTGATACCCATGGTTATGTAAAACTACTTAAGCGGCTTGTCTATTTATATGGTCTTATACATATGATAGAAATACAAGAAAATGTATTCCAGATGTGTTTTAAATTTGGGTGTGAATTCTGTAGAGTTTCTTGAGCATAGCTCCAAACGGATCCGGGTATTGTATTGAGAGAGTGGAGGATTGTAATAAAATATGAGCAAGTGATTCTTGGTGGATATATCCCAAATTGGGTGAACCATGTTAAATCTTGTCTCTCTGTGTTGTGTTATTTATTCTACACTTTTATTTGAGATCTGTAATATTTTCTGCATATTAGTTTCTACTGTTGTAATTTTGTAAGGGATTATTCTGCATATTTTATCTCTTATTTCCTAACATTTGGTATCAGAGCCTAGTTTGGTTTTATGAAGTGTTGAATCACAAGGAAATTTTTATCTTGAGTGGGAGCTATGGTAGATGATGGAAGATCTAGGGTTGATAAATTTAACGGGTAAAATTTCAGTCTTTGGAAGATGCAGATGGAAGATTACCTTTATCAGAAGGATCTTTATACTCCATTGTCTAAGAAGGTGAACAAACCCTCAAGTATGACAGATGCGGAATGGGATTTGTTGGATTGGAAGGCACTTGGAACAATCTGGCTATGTCTTGCATCTTCGATATTATTTAATGTTTCAAAGGAAAAGACTACAAAAGATCTAATGGATGCATTAGGGAAGTTGTATGAAAAACCCTCTGCCTCTAACAAGATATTTTTAATGAAAAATTTGTTTAATATGAATATTTCTAAGAATATTTTAGTAGCAAATCATTTAAATAATTTCAATACGGTTGTGAATATGCTAACTTTGGTTACAATAGAATTTGATGAAGAAGTTCTTGCTTGATTAATTATGTGCTCTTTACCTTAAAAATTGGAATAGACTAGTAATGGCGTAAGCAACTTGGTTCTAGCTAACTCGAAGTTGAAGTTTGAGGATGTTGTAGGGGTGATTCTAAGCGAGGAAATGTGAAGAAAAAGCTCCGGGGAATCTTCTACTTTAGGGAATGCTTTGACAGTGGAAACTAGAGGGAGACAAAAGAATAGAGGAAACCGTGGAAAATCAAAAGATTGGGCAAGGTCAAAATCCAAGAGCAAGATTGTATGTTGGAACTGTGGAAAGTCTGGGCATGCAAAGAAGGATTTTTGGGAGCTTCGGGACAAGAAGAAACAACAGGAAGAAAACAAGGAGGCAAATGTGGCATTGGGTAATGTATGTCAGGATGCTTTGATTCTTTCTTTGCATAATATTACTGAATCTTGGGTTTTAGATTCAGGGGCTTCTTTTCATGCTACTCCACATAGGCATTATTTTGTTGATTATGTTCAAGGGGATTTTGGGCATGTTTTTCTTGGTGATGATGAGCCTTGCAGTATAGTTGGAAAAGGTTTTGTTCAGGTTAAGATGCAGAATGGGAATACATGGCTATTAAAAGATGTCAGACATGTGCCTACATTAAGGAGAAATTTGATATCGGTGGGGAAATTAGGAAGTGATGGTTGTACTGTGATATTTACAGCTAACTCTTGGAAGGTTACCAAGGGTGCTCTTGTGGTGGCAAGAGGTAAGAAGGTTAGAACCTTGTATTTAACCACTGATAGTACTAATGATTGTAATCTTGTGGCTTCAAATGCAAATACAACATTATGGCACTATAGGCTTGGTCATATGATTCATAAGGGCATGAACATCATAAAGAAGAATTTTTGTGGATATACAGAAATAGGTTTGGATTTATGTGAAAAGCGCATATATGGGAAACAGAAGTGAGTAAGGTTTCTCAAGGTTGGACCTACAAAGAAAAGAGTAAGTTAGAGCTGGTACATTTCGATGTGTGGGGCTGGATCAGGTATCATCTCTTGGGGGTTCAAGTTATTATATTACTTTTATTGATGATGCAACAAAGAAAGTTTGGGTTTATTGTATTAGAAACAAATCTGATGTATTTGACACTTTTGTTAAATGGAAAGCCTTTGTAGAGAATGAAACATGTCTTAAGCTAAAATGTCTCAGGTCAGATAATGGAGGGGATTATTATAGCAATGAATTTAATGATTACTATTCTAAGAATGGAATCCGTAGGCAAAAGACGGTTCCAGGAACTCTACAAAGTAGAATGGGGTATCAGAAAGGATGAACAGAACAATAATAGAATGTGCTAGGAGCATGAGGTTACATGCAGGACTGCCTCTTTCTTTTTGGGTAGAAGCGGTGAGCACAGTTGTGTACTTGATAAACAGAGGACCCTCAAGTGCCTTAGATGGAGGCATACCTGAGGAGGCATGGTATGGTAAGAAAGTTGATTATTCATTTCTTAGAGTCTTTGGATGTGAGGTGTTTGTTCATATAGACAAGGATGATAGGACCAAGCTAGAGGCTAAATCAGAAAAATGTACTTTCATTGGTTATGGTGGTGATGACTTTGGGTTTAAATGTTGGAGTATTAAGGACAAGAAAATCATTTGGTCTAGGGATGTGGTCTTTAATGAGAAAGTCATGTATAAGCAACAGTTGCAAGAAAACATGGAAGAATCCAAGAAAGAATATGCAGTGGTAGAGGATCTTCCGGATGGGAAAGTGACCCATGAATCAGTTCAAGAACCTACTCAACAAGAACCCCAAACTCCTACAGTGAGGAGGTCTTCTAGGGTAAGAAAAGAACCTGAACGGTTTTCTCCTTCTCTTTATTATTTATTACTCACTGATAGTGGAGAGCTAGAGAGATTTGATGAAGCAATGTAGGTAGATGCTAGTAAGAAGTGGGAGCAAGCCATGGATGAGGAGCATAAGTCTCTCATGGAGAACCAGACTTGGGATTTGGTGAAGCTACCGGAAGGTAAAAGAGCATTGCAGAATAAGTGGGTGTACAGAGTTAAAGATGAAGAAGGAGGAAAGAAAAGATATAAGGCCCGGTTGGTGGTCAAGGGGTTTACACAGAAACAAGGTATAGATTTTGATGAGATATTTTCTCCTATAGTAAAAATGACTTCTATTAGAACTATTCTTGGAATAGTGGCAGCAGAAGACTTGCACTTAGAACAGTTAGATGTAAAGACTATATTTCTCCATGGTGATTTGGAGGAGGAACTATATATGCAGTAACCAGAGGGCTATGAGGTCAAAGGTAAAGAGGAGATGGTGTGTAAGGCGAAGAAGAGCTTGTATGGCTTGAAACAAGCTCCACGTCAATGGTATAAGAAGTTTGATAGCTTCATGATGGAGCAAGGTTAAATTAGATGTCATTCGACCATTGTGTGTATACAAAGAAATTTGAGGATGGAATTTATATTATCCTATGTTTGTATGTTGATGACATGTTGGTTGCGAGTTAAAACATGCAGAAAATAAAAGTACTCAAGAAGCAGCTAAGTGAATCCTTTGATATGAAGGATTTTGGGGCAGCAGAAAAATCCTTGGTATGAGGATAACTCGGGATAGGAAGGAATGGAAGTTGACTTTAGCTCGGGAAGAGTACATTAAGAAGGTATTAGACGGAGTTTAACATGTAGGATGCTAAACCGATTGGGACTCCTTTGGTAGGCCATTTTAAGTTATCAAAGGAGCAAAGTGTCCCAAGACAGAAAGAGCAGAAAGAAACCAGATGTCTAAGGTACCTTACTCATCAGTAGTTGGTAGTTTGATGTATGCTATGGTGTGCACTAGGCCACGATATTACGCATGCGGTGGGAGCCTGTGAGTAGATTTATGAGTGATCTAGGTAAAGAGCATTGGCAAGCAGTAAAGTGGATCCTTCGGTATTTGAGAGGAACCATGGGGACAATTTTGTGCTACAGTGGATCAGACACCACTTTATGTGGTTACGTAGATTCAGACATGGCTAGAGATGTAGACAGCAGGAGGAGCATGACAAGTTATATTTATACTGTAGGTGGGACAACAGTGAGCTGGATTTCATGACTACAGAAGTTAGTGGCTTTGTCAACCATGGAGGCTAAGTATGTTGCTGCCACAGAGGCAAGCAAAGATATGATTTGGTTACAACAATTTCTTGAGGAGTTGGGGCATAAGTAAGAGGAATGTAAGCTGCATAGTGATAGTCAGAGTGCTATACACCTAGCTAAGAAATATGCTTTCCACTCTAGGATGAAGCATATACAGTTGAGATATCACTTCATCAGGACAGCTTTGGAGGAAGATAAGTTGAAGTTGGAGAAGATTCATACCAGTCAGAATCCTGTAGACATGATGACCAAGGTGGTCACAAGGGATAAACTAAAGCTATGTTCAGCTTTGGTTGGCCTTCGTGGATGACAGTGAAGGGTTGAGAAGCTTGCTCAGTGGAAATCAATCTCCAAGTGGGAGATTGTTATGTTTGTGGAGCTTATTTTAATGTTAGAGTTTGGTACACCTTCTATGTGTTACACTCGGGTATTTTTACGGTGGTCCCACTCGCCGATGAGCGGGTCAGGGAAGGTTCAGGGGTGAAGCCCCGAAGCAAATTTTCATGGGTGGTTTATTAACCCATGGGTAATGGGTAACCGTTATGGGTTGTTTTTGGGCCCATGGTTTTTCAGTACCCATTATTTTGTAAAACTACCTCTTTGGCTACCCATAGGTTTATGGGACAGTTTTGTTTTTGCCCATTGTTTGATACCCATGGTTTTGTAAAACTTCTTAAGTAGTTGTCTATTTATATGGTCTTATGCATATGATAGAAATATAAGAAAATGTATTCCAGATGTGTTTTGAATTCGGGTGTGAATTCTGTAGAGTTTGTTGAGCATAGCTCCAAACGGATTTGGGTATTGTATTGAGAGAGTGGAGGCTTGTAATAAAATCTGAGCAAGTGATTCTTGGTGGACGTAGCCCAAATTGGGTGAACCACGTTAAATCTTGTCTCTCTATGTTGTGTTATTTATTTTACACTTTTATTTGAGATCTGTAATATTTTCTGCATATTAGTTTCTACTGTTGCGATTTTGTAAGGGATTATTCCGCATATTTTATCTCTTATTTCCTAACAGACGCCGATTACCCACAACCATCGCAATTAACCTAAAATGACATCGGTCATACTAGACTGACATCAGTCTCTATGTATTTTCCCGAAACCAAGAACAGAGCTTCTAAACCTCCACCAAATACCCAAATCTGCCCAGAATCTCACCCTGACCCATACTAGTACCCTGACCAAGACCTTGACCTTCAGATTCAGTCATAGCTTAGCCTGTTGTGAATGAATTTGCTTATTGTAGACAAATGAGATACCTAAATAATTTTAACTACAGTAGGATTTCCTTTATTGTTAGCATTAAGTTATTTTAAACAGTGGGTTAATGACCATCCGAGAAGCATCACACTTCCCAGGATCTAGCACACACTAGGCAATCCACTACATATACTATTTAACTATTATTTGGTGGTCTTGTTTTCCATTTTAGGTAGTTCCTCCAAGAAAAAAGGAAGCTCTCACGATCAGCTGTGGATTCAGAAGTCATACGCATGCAACAACCTACAACCAACATCTTAATAGGTATTCCTCCTAGCCCTTTACCCTTATCTATTTCATCAACATTTAAAGAAATGCTCTAGAATCAAGTGAAACATTTTGGCATGCCAAAGTGGGACCCATTTGGGGTTCTTTGCATTCTTTCATTTCTAGGTGAAAAGGTTGTATGTTTGTTTCTTTTCTAAAATTTCTTACATTAAATTTTCTCCCCTGGAAGCTTCTCTTCTTCTATTATCTAAAATCAATCATATTTCGAGTGCTTTAAAAGAACATTTCTTCCCTTTCATTTGTATTGCATTAGTGAAAGAGCATCCCTTCTCCTTTTCATCTTTGTTTGTCATCAAATTCAACATTTAAATTTGGGTTTAAAACTCATTTCATTTAATTGATTCTCTGAATTAGCTCACATTAATTGAGGGCAACCTATACGTTCGAATTCATGCCCAACTGATGGTTGACAAACAAATTGTAGAAAAGAACTTCCTTTCTATCTCTCTCTCTGAGTCTTACCAAACATCACAAAATTAAAATATATACACATTCTTAAACAACATCTCACTCAAAAGAAGCTGTAGGTGATCACATGATCACGACATACTTACCGTCGCACCCCGCCAAGTTATCTCTATCGATTACCCCATCAAAAGACGACCTGCCCTCAAAGCATAACATACCTAAAACCTCTCCTTGTAGATCTCCTTCTTTGTAGGAAGCCATCATCACCAAAAACTCTATTCTAAAGTTCATGAGTCAGTCCTTAAATAGCATAAGCTAAATAAACATAATAGAAAAAGCACTCTTAGGATCGTATTTTTCTTAGTGTTTCTGCTTGACTTGCGTTTTGAGGTGAGAGGTCACTTTATTCATTTTTCTTATTTCCCTTGCACACACCTCGTCACAGTTGGTGTATTCCAAATTCATTTGAGTGTGCTTGGACCATATTCTCATCATTCTCAGAATTATAGGTTTGATTCCACATTTAATTTTAACTCACAACCACATTTTCTTCATCGTTGTTTCAATTTCATAGTGACAGTGTCGGTTCAATGACCATCGTTGGTTACCTTCTGACCATCATCGGTTTCACTCAACCGACGTCGGTTAGCTGTTCTTTTGGTTAACCTACCCAAAAGGACACCTATTCACCTTCTTTGACTATTCAGAGTCTCTGTCACTCTTATCATATTCACTGACCTGGTAATTCCATCAACGTCTTGCATACTTGGAAAAGTATTGGCCTTTACCTTGTTTTGACCAACTATCCACTTTCCACAGTGACCATTGTGGTTATTTATGATCGGCGTCGATTTAACCTAAACAGAATCAGTTACCCTGTAGTTTTCCATCTAATATTTTAACCCCAATTCACCTACCACTATCTATTTATCATGTCTCTGTTGTATTTCTACGTCATTTACGAAAAGATGTCATGCCATGTTAGTGCTTATTCACATGGTGTTAACCCAAAGCCAAGAAAATGCCCTCATATTCCATGTCAATCATCAACCACTCCCATCTAGTCCCTCACCACCTTCTATTTTATCACCCATGGATCCTACCCAACCTATCACTATTGCCACTAAAGATGAGGAGTTCACACAACTCCTTAAACAAAACCATGCCCCATACCTTCTATGATTGCCCCATCTCGCCACATCTATTGTAATGCCACATCCACTATACCTTCGCCGACCACCCATAACATAACCTCATATGCACCTATTGTTTCATATATACCCATAGCTACACAACCACCCCGGTGTCGGTGACCCCTACCCCTTTTCAAAACATTGTTCTTTCTATTCCACAATCCTTATCCCCCATTGTCACCAGGGTCACCATGACCGTCCACCTCCATATATGTACTATCAACATCCTCTCATTTCATCTATCATTCACTCTAGGTGTGTACCCCCTATTTCATTTCCTCCTCAATCTACCTTTACGGCAACGCCATATGCTAGAATGCCACCCTTGTCATATGCCCAACACCAACCCACTTACACTATAGGAGTCACCCAACCATCACAACCTATCGATGACCTAATCAAGTTAATCATGGAAACGATGTAGAAATTGGAAGCATCGGTCTCTCGGCTCCTACAACATTCTCACCTATGATGAGATTTGTAATGAGCCTATACACCCATCCATTCCTATCTATCCATATCCCATGCATTGGGAAATGCCTAAATTCAACCATTTCAATAGCAAAGAGGACCCACAACAACACTTGCGGTCTTTCAAACATGGTTGTTATCTGATCGCCCATGATGACGCTTTGCTTCTAAGGACCTTTCCCATGTCTTTAACCGGGCCTGCATTAGACTGGTATAGTGGGTTACCTAGACATTCTATCTTCTCATTCAATCAAGTAGCCCAAGCCTTCTTGGATCACTTCTCCATCAATTTCGTTAAGAAGGTTACCATGACTAACCTCTACTCTACACGTCAAGTATGATGATGAGTCTATCACATATTTTGTTGCTCGTTGGCGTAGCCTGATCAATCAACTCACATTCCAACTACCACAAACCAAACTCATAGAGCTCTTCATGTGGGCTTGTGCTAGACATATCTCGCCGACCCTATAGGTCCAGACTTTTCAAACCTTTGATGAGGCATTCACCATGGCATGAAAGCTAGAGATTTGGGCCATCAAGAGAAGAAAATCCAACTACGCAATAAGAACTTGGCATTCAAGCCAAATGATACCTCTTCATCTTTGAAACCATAGAACAATTATTCAAAAGCTAAAGGAACTACTAACACAGTGGTACTAAAAGCCACCTAGCTCATCCATCAAATTAGGCTAACCCTTCATCTAATCTTTCTCCGGTCCAAACCTTTCAATTCAGATGGGAACAACGGAAATACACCCCAATTGGGGAACCTTATTCTTCTATCTTAGAAAAGCTCATTAAAGTTGGGGCCATTACCCTTCCTCCCGTAAAACTACACACTGGTTTTGATCTTGCTCGCCCCACACCCGCATGGTATAAAGAGCACGAATTTTGTAACTATCATCGAGTAAAGGGTCATTGTGACAAAAATTACATCACTTTCAAAAACATTATCCAAGAAATTCTCGAGAAAGGCAAGTTAACCTTGGATAATCCTAATACACCTGCCAATCAAAACCTACACATCTTCAAGAAACCCTTTCCTAATCATGCCCCTTCTTCCAATCAAACTGGAGAGTCCTCAACTCATGATAGCCATACCCACAAGGTCCATGCTATTTTCAGTGACACATCCGTTACTACCCAATTACCTCATATTCCTTCCATAGAGGAAATCTTATCTTGAAGTCCCCCACCTACACTTGAACCCACTTCACCTACTCCTCCACCCATAGAGGGACACCCTTCATCTCCTCTCCCACCCATGAAGGAGACTCTTGTTAACATCGAAACTACTTCACCTTTGACTTCTCCACCTAGAGATCCATCACCCATAGTACTTCTCTAGTCCATGGAAGATACTTGTTCATCTCCTCCACCCACAGAGGAACACCCATCATCTTCTCCACCCACCAAGGAGCACTTGTTATCTCCTCCACCCATAGAGGAGCTCCCATTTTCTCCTCCACCTATCAAGGATCCAGTGGAGATACCTTTTCCTCTAGGTGACCATTCTCTGTCAGCTACCCAAGATCCTGTGGAATTACTTTTGACTCTATTACCCATGGAAGCCAAAGCTAGCAAATTCACCATCTCTAAGACACAATTTACAAGAATTTCCATTGGATCCTCATCAACCTCACCTAAAATAGTGTTGTTTTCACACCTAGAAGATTGTGTAGATTATGTGGATAGAGCCTTACTTTGGGGCGTCTCAGCGCTTCCTATCTCAACACAAATGCAGATGTCACTTGTTGAGACTTCCACTATCTACCCAAAAACATTTTGGCCAATCTAACCAAACACAACTACAACTATCACAAATTCCACCACGATACCACTCATGGATCAAACCACACCCCTACCCATAACCCAACATGCATCTACATCCAATCCCACACCTACATCATCTTCCTCACCTAAACCTAGTACTACCTTAGGGGTCATCCCAACCACTAGCCTTACTCATCCACCCATCAAATTAGATTTAGCTACATCCTCCAAGGCCAATACCAAACCTAATCCAACACCCAAACAGAAGAACCAATCTCATAAATCTCATACTCCAACCTCACCGATCACACCTTCATCACCTTCACCCTTTTCATCCATCTTAGGACCTCACCCTTCCAGCACAATTAAGAAACCTCCACCTGTTGGTAAACTAAAAACATAGTAGCCCATTCCTCCATCACAAACCTCAAACATACCCAAGCGCCCACCATGACTTCCGCCCACATCTGCAACATCTTTACCACCCATACCTCTAATACCATTGATCACTCCTTCACTACCCATGACACTTCAGTCTCTTTCCCTCACACCTCCGACACGACCTGCACCATCTACCTTCACAAAGCACCTCTGTTATCCCCATGGGTAACATGCCCTCTTCCACCATCTACCTTTCCCTCTAGATCTTGTGTGCCCGTATCACCTTTACCCAAGAAGGTACAACCTAAGGAAAAAAATCCACTACCCTTCGATAAGGTGGTCAAACCAACCACATACTCTTGTTAGTTCATCTACCATACCCCTACCCAAGCAAACACAACCAACACCCAAGATCACACCAGCACCTAAAACCATGGCTCGATCCACTTTACCTCATGCAAGGATCGTTCCTCTATAATCATCTATGCCTACACCCAAACCCACTTTCACTTCCCATTGTGATCCACTAGCAGGATCCTACACCAAAATTTTAACCAACCTCCTTGAAACTTTTTTCATCACATTACCACCTCTCAGACCTTATGACCCTCTCAAACCCAAACCAAAGGGTTTGACGACACCAAAATTTGTGCCTACCATCATTCTAGGACATGATGTAGAGAACTTTAAGGCTTTGAAAACCATTGTTATTCAGTTATGTCCTCCTGAAGAAAAATTTGACGATGATGACCTTCTCAATGAAGACCCCATTTCACCAACACCCATTCCCACAATTTTTCCCTCATTTCCCACTTAGCAACCGAGACCTCCACAACTCCTAGAGCCACCCCAAGGTTTGAAATTAACATGGTTTGCATCAATGACCTCACCAAACCTCCACCCAAATGTTGGTGTGCCCAACTCATCTCACAAGGTTTCTTCCCGCCACTTGGCTTTTGCCCCTCTTGTCACTATGCTTTTCATGGCTCACCTACCTCCCCACCTCAAATCAACATGATCCACATCACTACCCATGCTCAGAAGGACAAAGGAAAGGAAAAGGCAACTAACTCACCAACCAATCCTATACCCAACATACCATCTGTACCCATGCCTAAAATCACTATCCGTAGCCCCACATATCCTATTTCTAATGGGGTCACACACTGCACGATGCTCAAACAACTACACCAATCCCCCCTCAAAATTTCCTTATATGACCTCATCCAAACCTCAAAATCCCATCGTCAAGCTCTCATGGAGGTCCTTCAATCTATTGAAGTTTTACCAAATGATCCTACACCCATGGCCTCCATTATCACACCCCATCATGTAGCCTCTCTCACCCAATTACCCCGTCATTTACACCTCCAACTACTCATCAAGTAACCTCCCTTAGCTTCTTAGATGAAGAGATCACACCACACCAAACCGATGACCCCGATCCATCCCTCTTCATATATGTCCACATTGATGATATACATGTATGATGTGTTATGATTGATGGGGGTGCTAGCATTAATATCATCTCCTCCCATGCATTCACTTAAATGTGCATACCTGACAATTGCATACATAAACATCTCGTCATGTTGTGTTCCTTCAATGACGCTATCACCTCTACACTTGGCACCATCATCCTCCATGTTTGTGTGGGCCCCCGCACTATTCCAAAGTTATTTTACATCTTGGAGGGGGAGTTTCAATATAACTTGTTGCTTGGTAGACCCTAGATTTGTGTCATGGGTTGTGTTCCTTCCACTTTGCATCATTGTGTAAAGTTTGAGCATGAAGGACACACCTATACCATTCTAGCTGATCCATCACCTTTCAAAACTTACAACATGCTTTACCAACCCAATGATGTGCTTATACCCATTAAGGCATCTACCTCCATGACCACTGCCTCTTCACCTACACCTCCACTCACCAGTGCAACCGCTACCTCAACCGCACATACCTCCTCCATTCCTACCACTGCCACAACCTCCACAGCCACACCATCAGCCTCCCAATCCATTAGCTCCACCTCCAAGCTGACCTTCGACACATCATCTATTCCAGCTACCCACATACCAACCATCAATCCCTTAGAAGACATTTTTAATGCCTCAATATGGGGGAGTATCGTACATATAGTGTCAACACATTCCTTACTCCATAAGAGTATAGAAGTTTTCACCAACACCCTCGTTATGATCACTTTGATAGAGAGCACCTCCTTTATGGTCCTCCCCAACTTCATACCAATCTCACCTATGGGGGACTTGATACTACCACTTACACACCTAAACCATCATCACAAACCTACCCATTTTTCATGACTTCCAATCACACACAATCACCGTTTCACCCACACCTTCCTACACAGTGCATGGAAAGGTTTTGGTTTTAGATTTTATGAGAAAGGCCACCATAATATTATACCATGTACTACCCCAAACATAACGACCATAGTGGTATCAGCTTTGCTAAACCACCTACCAAGAAGGCCCACATTGAACTCATTGAAGACATCAGCCCTTCTCCACCTTCGTCACCACCATCACCACCTTTGCCAATAGAGTCAATGGATCCAGAATCCATTCCTCCTAACTTTTTTTTTTTTTCATAAACACCATTTCCTTGGGGCCTCTGACTTATCAACACAAGGGTGAGGCTCCCTCTTCTCTTCCCTTCCTATACCCTGAAATGATTGATGACGATACACCTTCGATTAATGTCATTCAATGCCAGGATGATGAATCTATACTCACCTACCTTGGTGTAGAAGACTCATATATTCATCAATCATTACCATCTAAGACACAAACCATGTTGAATGAATTGACCATCGAAATCAACATTCATACTTAGGATGACCCTCACATTCTAAAGATTGGTCAATCTTTGGATGCTGCTGAACAAGAAGCCATCACTTCTCTTCTTAAAAACCATAACCACATTTTTGCTTGGTCTTACATAGATATGCCTGGTATTGACCCAACCATAGTGGTCTATAATATCATAACCATTCCTGATGCTAAGCCCATAAAAAAAAAGCTGAGGAAAATGCACCCTCCCATTACCCTTCGTTAAAGAAGAACTTAAGTGCCTTCTTTTTGTTTCCTTAATCTTACCCATTGATTATCCTTGTTGGATTTATAACATTTTCCCTATCACTAAGGTGACAGGGGGACTTCATATTTACACATATTTCCATGACCTCAACCTAGCCTGCCCAAAAGATTACTTCCCTCTACCCGGTATTGACCAACTAGTTGACCTTACCGTTAGTCACAAGATGCTATCACTCATGGATGGTTTCTCGGGTTATAATTAATTTTTCTTGTCCCAAAAGATCAACACAAATTCACATTCATCACCCCTTGGGGGACCTTCTGCTATCGAGTCATGCCTTTTTGCCTTAAAAATGCTAGTGCCACATATCAGCGGGTTATGACTTATATCTTCCATGACATCATGCATTGTATATTGGAATATTACGTGGACGATATCCTAGCCAAATTTAAACACCATTTTGAGCACCTTGCCATCCTAAAAACCATCTTTGACCACCTTATTAAATATTGTGTTTGCCTTCAACCCAAGAAGTGTGTCTTTGCAGTTCTCTTAGGAAAGCTCCTGGGATTTATCATTTCCTTACGTGGTATAGAAGTTGACCTTGCTAAAGTCAAGGCCATTCTTGAAATGCCTCCACCCACTAATCTTAGGCAACTTCATAGCCTGCAAGGTAATTTTTAGTCTATTCGCCATTTCATCTCGTAATTTTTTGATCGGTGTCAACCATTTCATCATCTTCTCAAGAAGGATGTCTCCTTTAAATGGGATAATGACTACCACAAATATTTTGAGGCCTTAAAACAATACCTTCTCCAACCACCCGTACTCATTCCACCTAAAGACGATCAACCCTTCTACCTATACATCTCAGCTACCGATCACTCCTTGGGGGCCATGCTCGCTCATCACAATGAACAACACAGGGAGTAGGCGGTTTATTACATAAGCCATACTCTTTTAGACTACAAAACTTGATACACCCATGTCAAAAACTCTTCTTATCCTTAGTTTTCATTGCCATGAAACTCTTCCATTACCTACTTAATCACAAAACTTATGTTGTGACCAACATTGAACCCCTACACTTCATATATGCCAAACCTTACCAAAATCAACGCGCAACATGCTAGCTTATGATTTTGGCCGAACTCAAACTCAAATTTATCCATCAAAATTCCATCAAGGGCCAAGCCATCACCGACCAATTGGCCAATGCACCTATTTTTGGGGATCAACCTTCTAATTTTGACTTTACAGATGAGTCAATTGCTTCCTTTTCCTTGACCGAGCCCACATACCAAATGACACTCTTCTTTGATGGATGCAAGTGTCAGCATGGGGGTGGGGCAGGAGTTATCCTCATTCCACTTGATGGTGAACCCATGCCTTTATATTTCAAACTAGATTTTTATTGTACAAACAATATTGCCGAATATGAAGCGCTTGTATTAGGTCTCCAAGTTGCCTATGCCTTGGATGTCAAATCCATCAACATATTTGGTGACTCCCAATTGGTCATAAACCAAGTCAATGGTATATACCAATTTCGTAATGAGACACTTCAAAAGTATAAACATCACATAGACATACTTTTGACCACCTTCGACTGTTACACCCTTCAAACCATCCCATGTTCAACCAACAAATTTGTAGATACCATGGCCTGCTTGGCTTCTCAAATCCTCGCTTCACCTGTCAATTCTAAAATATTTGTCACCATACAAAGACTCCAATCACCCTCTTATTTACCTCGTGAGGTTTACTCTGTTGGAACCGCTACCCCTAACCCGAGTGACCTTTGGTATAAACAATACTCAGACTACCTTTCCCATTCCATCTTGCCTCCGACCTCACTCGTAATGGACAACGGGCCTTTCTTAAAAAGGTCTCTTGTTACATCATCATGGGTGGCCTCCTCTACAAACATGGCTTCGATGGCATTCTCTTATGGTGCCTTACGAGTTCTGAAATTCCTTATACCATTAAGGAAGTTCATGATGGCATATGTGGAGGTCACTTCAGTGGCCTTGCTATTGCTAAGCGTATTCTTCACCTAGGCTATTATTGGCTGACCCTCAACCATGATTGTTGCGACTACATCAAGCATTGTATAAAATTCCAACAACATGCTAACCTTCATCATTCACTCCATCATTTACTGGTCGCACATGACCTTTGGCCCTTCTCTCAATGGGGTTCGGATCTTGTCGGAGAGATCAATTCCCATTCTTCCCAATGACATCAATGGATCATCACCGCTATCGAATACTACACAAAATGGATTAAATCCATACCTCTTATTTCCACAAAAGCCAAGAAAATATGTGATTTCATCAATCATCACATCATCTATCACTTTGGTGTCCCATATCACCTCATCACTGATAACAACAAAAATTCAAAAATAAAATCTTGTGAAAATTTTGCGACACCTTTGGCATTCAAATAAGTTTCTCGTCACCTTATTACCCACAAAGCATTGGCCAAGATGAATCCACCAATAAAAACCTGAATAAAATTCTCATGAAAGTGGTTAATGATACTGGGAAGGACTGGCATATGCACATTCCTTTCACCTTGTGGGCATACCACACTAGTATTCGCACTTCCACTACTACCACACCTTTTTCTCTTGTCTACGGTACACAGAGGTTGTTCTGTCTCTCGAAGTCCAGATTCCCTCACTCTACATTTCTCTCCATGACATGCTCACTGATGATGACTTTCGTCAGGACCATTTATCACAACTTGAGTTACTAGACAAACGTCGTCTTAATGCTCTTGACCATCTACAAGTTTACCAAAAACGTATCAAATGTGCCTATGAAAATGCATCCATGAATGAACCTTCCACATTGGTGACCTTTTCTTGAAAGAAAATCAACACATAACCAAAGCAGAAAAATTTAAACGGGGTAAATTTTCTCCTAATTGGCTAGGACCATACATCATGACTCATACTTATGGATCAGGTGCTTATCATTTATCTTCACTTGAGGGAAAACCCAAACCTGAGCCCCTTAATGCCTTACATCTTCAACCATTCTATTGTTGACTTTTAGTCCTACCTCACCTTCTGCCTCTTTCCATGCTCATCCCTTGAGCGCTATCCACTTCCTACACCATCACCAATGATTAAATAAGAATCATGTGCGTACCGTCACTTTTTATCTTCTCTTAATTATGTGTACCACAGCACTACACATAGCATGATTCTCATGGATACTTTTCATCTACCTTTAGATGAGATCCCATGGTCATTTCACCCTACTTTCTAAACAAGAATCCTATTCTTCACCTTAGTCTTTTCCATGACTTAAAATCCCTCACATGGGATCCAACTCCTTGAGTCAAACTTCCAATAAAGAGATGACTCCCTCAAAAGGACATCTTTCTCTCTATAATCACTACTATAAATAGACTGCTCCCTTGAAGGACAGTTATGTAAAGCTCTTTCAAATAAATAAATAATAATAATAATAAAGAGAGAGAATCTGAAGCTTCCCACATTGATCAGCTTCACAAAGACCTCAAGGAGTTAATTTCCTCATCCCATATAGACTTCCCACATCAATCAATCTATCTCAAACATCGTTAAAACAAATAACCTTTTAGTCATGGAATTTCCCATTGTGACCTTGGATCTCTTACTACAAAGGCATGCTACCTAGTACCATATAAAAACTAACCACTTTTCACCCTCTTACCATTCGCACTTTCATTTCCTACCACCTCAAGGGACCTCGTGGAACTATGAAATTTGGTGGTCATGTGACTATTTTACACCTTTAGAATAATCAATCATGTAATGTATTTAGGGTCTTATGTTCATCAATCCTATCTCAGGTATGACTTACTCGTTATGATCCTAACCAATTAGGTGGATTTCTTGCCTCCTCTTATCTTTTAACCTTCCTTATTACGTATTGATTACCTTATACAGGACTTGGTCCTCGATGCTTACCTTTGGGTCATCTTCTTCTTCCACCACACTCAACATCACCTCTACCAATGTGCCCACAATCCACCCATACCTAATAAACCTAGACTCAATCATGCCTAAAACCTACCAACTCATTCTCATACCTCCTTGCATTCTTCCCTATCTTATGGGAAAATACATCGGCCCGAGGTTCCTTTTCATCGAGTACTATGTAGGTAGCACTCTAAGGGAATGGGGCCCTTGGAGGTTAGCTCAGCCACTCTCTAACCCTAACCTATTCAGATTTCATTTTTTTCATGATCTACCCTTGTTAGATGGAAATTAAAAACCAACAAACAACAAATTTTTTTCCACCTTTATCATCATCCAACATCCATTCATCATGTCTACCATTTCTTTACCACTATCATGCATGTATTATAAAACATCTTAACAATGACCCATATCATCATTCATTACACAAATTAATGAATTACAACCTCAACCAATTTTGACTCAACCATGCCTACAACCTAACTTGATCCATGCCTAGACCACAACCTAACTCAACCATTCCTACAATCTAACTCGATCCATGCCTAGACCAGAACCTAACTCAACCATGCCTACAACCTAACTCCACCATGCCTAAAACTTGACTCAATCCATGCCTAGACCACAACCTAACTCAACCATGCCTACAACCTAACTTGATTCATGCCTATAACCTAACTCCATCCATGTCTAACACACCTATCCTAAATCCATCTATGCATAATAATAAAATTGTATCAACACAAGCACATAATGACCACCATCATCATCATCTCTATAAATATAATATCCAAACATGTGTATCCATATACATAACTATCAAATGTCTTGGCACGTAGGCTGGTATATGCTCAAAAATATACAAAACTCTCGTACATCCTCACCGTCTTGGCACGTAGGCCGATATATATAAAAAAATGACTAAAATACATCAAAATATAGGGATGGGCATCAGGCCTCATCCTACGGGGTATCCTCCATGTTAGTCTCTTTGGTCTTCTCCTTGTCTCTGTCGACAACCTGATATCATCTCACCACCCGCCATAGGTCATGGTCGGCCCCCTGCTAGTACATCACTTGGAGCTAGCCTCCGTGAGCTAGTGGCCTCACCCTGATCATGTTTTGTAGCTCAATGGCCCCTTGTGATCTCCATGCTATGAGTACGGGATTTGGTCCTCTCACTAGAGGCCTATTGTGCCTGTACTCTCCATAGGATAGAAAATCTATCCCATTGCTATCAACTGATCTTGATAGTATCTGGCCTCACCTAAGGCATCCTGTAACTTGGATAGGGGTACTATCTATGGTGGCCCCATCAGCCTCATCCCATGTACCTATCCTATGGGACCATGTCCCGTACCCTTGGAGGTGTCATCGGCCTTATACCTGTGCCGTGCTCGAGCCTATATTACCTAAATCACTGTGTAGTGACCAATTGGCCTTGTAAACCTATAACCTACACCTGTAAGGTGGCTACTTACTCATTATCACCCTCTCCATCTACACCCTAGGCCATCTCGGGCTGTAGACTAGCCACCTAAGCATGCACTACGACCACCTCTCGCCTCGATGCTACCGGATGCCCCTATACCATCCCTAACTGTGTAATCAGTGTCACCACCTACCCCTATAGGGCATCTCTCTGCATAGTGATGATGGCTAAATCTAGTTGCCTGTGGCTCGAGGGGTACTTCTCATAGTTGGGTTGCCCACCACTTTGTCTATACCTATCTCTGTCTGGCATTATCAATCTTATGGTCTATAACCTACTCCTCCTCCCCAATAGTACTTGTCACCTGTGGAAGTGGAAGTGGTCTCTCCACATCATCCCTTGAGACTATGGGAAGGGTGGTGGTATATCCTGTAATAGTCCAAACTACCATCGGACCCTGTCTACGGGGATCATCTTGTGCTCTCCTGCATGACACCCCTCTATCCATCTAAGTAGCTGAAGGCTAGCTAGCTCCTCAGCCATCTGTCTATATGAGGGATAACCCACATATGGTCTCCATATAATGTCTACTCTAGACAACCCCTCCAATACCGGTAGTATGCTACATCATGTGTAGCCCTGTCTGATCGCCACTCTCCAATAACATGCACCCATCACCTGTACCCCACCCACACAAATCCTAGTGAAAGGAATTTTCTTGGGGCATATCCATTGAAACACACAGAAAATGTGCTCATAGGTCCAACAATGAAGAATGAATGTACAACATAGGTTGAACCTGTGCAGCCACCCATACGCCCATAGCTCTTTATATAACTGCATCAAAAATGTTGGCACCTAGGAAAATCAGGTCCTCGCCATCATCATGTCATGTAATAATCCCATCAGAGATCACGGGAATATCCTACCCTCTACATCTAGCAGTGTAAAGCGAAGAGACTACCTCCATTAGTAGCACTACTAGTCTCGTCTCCTCTGGATGGGCTAGGTAAATCTCTCCATATCTTAGGCTCGTGCTATGAAATTTCAGCTCTGTCATCCCCTCACCAAATATAGTCAGCATCAACTCCTTTGATGCCTCTGAGGAGATAAAATATACCTGCATACCCAATATAGGTAACTGTAGGATCTTGAACATGTCCTCCGGGGTGAAAATCATCTCCCTTGCTGTAGGTGGAACATTTTGGTCACCAAATCCCATCTATCGATGAGGGAAACCATCAAACTCGAGTTTCAGAATGCATGTTGGTAGAGTCGGGCCCCACTCAAGCTCACCTCCTCAACATGCCATAACTCTTCAACTGTCGTTAAGCCTCGAACTATCACGAGTAGGTGTGACACCCTGTCTCACATCCTCAACTGATCTCTCACCTGCATCCAACAAAAATGATCACATTATTCATGACCCAATTATTTTTACCATCACCTGTACCCATCCCCACTCCCCTACCCATTTTTACATCGCTACTTTGCCTACCCTACCTCAACCTAACCTACCTACCCAACCCTCCCCTACCTTAACCCTCCCCTACCCACAACCTACCCAACCCAACATCCCCTCCCTCTTTTTACACTCCCTGACCTTACCTATTTGCCCACAAGTCTCGACACTTGGAACCAACCGCCCAACCCTTCCCTATTCCACATTTTTTCAAGTAAGTGTTTTTCCCCCGACTCAAAGCATCATTCCTCCTAGGTGACCACATTTTACCCATAAGCGAATCGCATCGGTCACCTCATCGTGACCGATCCGGTTATACACTACCGATGCCACTCAACATTCGATTGACATCGTTCGGTGTGTCGTAGTGACACCCGTGGCAACGTGCCCTAGCTTTCCCATTTCTTTCTCATTCCTCACCTCCCCACCCAACATACTACCTATTCCCACCTTCCTTGTCCCTCTTTTACCCAATTTTCCCCCTCACATTCAAATTTAATTTCCCCCAAACCCATCTTTCCCCCAACCCAACTTTCTATCAATTTCTTTAAAAAAAACATGGAGAGACTAAATCTTACCTATTCGCATTGTCATCTACATGGTGGTACCTCCATCCTTTATCTTGGTGGTCATCCCGATCCCTATCCTACCTCTGCCATCACCTAATGACCTCTCGCTCTCCACCCAAACAAATCCAACCTCACTTGTGGATCCACCTATCACCCAACTATCACCTACCGCGTGGCTCATCAACCTAGTCCTCTGTCTCACTCGGTCACTTTACACCCTTTTCTCTCTCCTCTATCGTTTTCTCCTCTTTTGTAAAAGACAAATGAATTGAAAAACGTAGATTTTTCTCTTTTTATAATAACCCCGACCAAACCGGTGTCGGTTTACCATAACCAACATTGGTCCTATGCCCTATCTTACCATGGTGGTCGAGCTTGACCAGAATCGGTTCCCTTAAACCATCATCAGTTTCCCTGCTTAGTCTTTTTCCTACCCCCTACCCCCAATTTTTGACCTGCATCCTTTTTTATCCTACACTCACCTCACTTGGCCACACCACTTGACCTTCTTGACCTTACCCTTTATCCCCTCACCTTGTCCTCATTCGGGGACTCATTATTTTACCCATACCTCAGCCCTACCCATGTCGTGACCTAGATACTTGGACTGGACCATTTCTAGTGACTTGTGATTTCATGTGCCCACTATACCTTTTGACACTATTACCTATGTTGTTGATCTAATGACCTTACCTTGCCTCTTGCCATGACCATTTATCCTGACCCAACCTTTGGTGTACCGGAACATACCTAAACGTTCCTGCACCTGACCTGCATCATGTTTCCTAACCATATCCTATACCTTGGATACCAAAATCACCTCAACCTTGTTTGGATAAACCTATCGACCTTAGACAATGTAGAGTTTTCCTACTCTTCAACTTGGTGTCATGCTACAATTTATACATGTGTGTGCATGTTTTATTGTTACTACCTTTGACCCTGACCCATTACCTAGCTTTCCTGAGTGGACCTTTTTCCCTTTTTTAACCCCGTTGCCCACCTTCCTCTTCATCACATTCACCTTTTATCAAACCACTCGTCAATTTTACCTTCTACCTCATCATTTCTGGTTTGAGGGGAATCACCTTCACCCACACAGGGGGAAACTACATCTTATTTTTGTCAGCATCACTTACCAATACAAGCTACACGACAAAAAGGGGCAAAATGTAGACACCAAAATTAGGTCACACTCCCCTTGGTCCCTCGTCAAACAAACACCTTAAACATATTTACCTAACCATGGCCCCTTTCATCCCACTCTAATATTAATTTAATTAAGTTAATTAAATTAATTAATTATCCTCACAATATTTATTATTTTAATATCCTAATTGGTATAGTTCACACATATCCACCTCACCTAGACACTTCATCTAGCCACCTCACCCTAAGACCTATTCTTAGTAAGTTACCATAGCTAACTAAGACCTAGCCAAACCCTAAAAATCAAAGCCTACATTCCCTCTAACCACATTCGGCATGTTGAAAAGGAAGCCTCCATTCTAATCCATAGAGCCAAATGAACGATATCCCAAAAAAATCAAAAGGATCTACCCATTTTAGAAAACCTAGGAAATCTTACCCTAACCGAGCGCCGGCCACCCTAAACCACTACCGGTCAACCAAGAACCACCATCGTATATCATTTAACCCCCAAAAAAACCTTATTTCGAGGTTAGCGCATTGTTTAGAGGTGAACACTTCTTTTGAGAACAAGTAATGTGAAACTAGAGTTGAATGCAAGAGAACTAGCATTAACACACACATCAAAACATCCATAGCTAGTACCGAAGCAACCATAGATCCATTCTACCTTCACGGGAGCATTTGAGGAAGTGTCAACACCACACTTTGAGTTCCTTCCATTTGATCACCCACCATTGCCAACCGGACATCAAGCTCATATAAGCGGTAAGTTTTTGTTAACTCCGCACGGTTCATTATCATTTGAGTAGATCCTTTTACTTCTATCATTAGTTTATACTCCCATTCCCATCCCCCACCATTTTACCTCCATGAAAACTTGACCATCCCTTTACCCACACCCTTTAACTGCCCATATCTAGATTTTAATCATTCCTATGCATACCTGTGACCCACACGAATTTGACCATTGCCTTTTTATTCCCATCTAGCCTCAAATCTGTCACCCCAACCTATTTTACTAAGTTTCTGTACCATGACCATACCGACACCGGTTACCCACAACCATCGTCGGTTAACCTAAACTGACATTGGTCATACTAGACCGATGTTGGTCTCTGTGTCTTTTACTAGAAACCAAGAACAGAGCTTCTAAACCTCCACCAAATACCCAAAACCGCCTTTGGAATCTCACCGACCGTGCATCAGTACCCTAACCAAGACCTTGACCTTTAGATTTAGTCATAGCTTAGCCTGTTGTGAATAAATTTTCTTATTTTAGACGAATGAGATACCTAAATCATTTTAACTATAGTAGGATTTCCTTTATTGTTAGCATTAATTTGTTTTAAATAGTGGGTTGACATCCATCTAGGAAGTATCACGCTACCGGATTTAACACACACTAGGCATTCCACTACATATACTATTTAACTGTTATTTAGTGGTCTTTTTTTCCATTTCAGGTAGTTCCTCCAAGAAAAAAGGAAGCTCTCATGATCAGCTATGGATTCAAAAGTCATACGCGTGTAACAACCTACAACCAACATCTTAACAGGTATTCCTCCTAGCCCTTTACCCTTATCTGTTTCGTCAACATTCGAAGAAACACTCTAGAATCAGGTGAAACACCATCTTCTTTTCATCCAATTACTTCTTAACTAACTATCATAGGCAATTAGAGGAGGGGTTACAACAACATGAAAATGTGTCAAATAATTATTCTTAACTATATTGACAACTTGTAAATTTTTAGAAACTCCTAGGATACTTGACCAATCGTATAAGACACATAAATCAAAATTTATATCACCCAATCAACCCACCACAAACCAAAAACTTGCAATCAATATTTGAAATTAAAAAAATCCTCCTTTAAGTGGGAAATTGAAGAACTCACCAAAATGTGAAACTAAGGAACATGGAGACTAGACCAACATGCAAAAACCCTATGAAGACTCAAAACATGATGAAGAACCAAAATTTGTATGTACATGGTTGTCCTTGTATATTTTCTTGCATCACAAATATCATAAAAAAATCATATAATAAATTAGCTACCTTCTCATCTTAGGAAAATTCCAAAGCTTAAAATTTATCCCATTTGGTAACATAGTATGTGCATACTATGATATAATGTTTCCATTGTGATAATAGATCAATGGGGACAATTAAATAAAATCCCCATTTCTCAAAAGTGTCTAGCTACTTTAGGATGGAGTGGAATTTCAATGAAAAGAGTAGGCTTCTCCATCCTTTAACATTGGTCATATTGTCATACATAATGTTTCAAATTCTTATGTAAGGAGGGCCAATAGTATCCAAAACCCAATATTTTTTAAATGGTACTTAGATATGAGTAGTGGCCTCATGGTGGTTCATTATTATAATCCCATATAATGTATTAAGTCTCATCTTACCTAATAAAGTTGTGTAACAAAAAATCGGGACCACATTTAAACAACACCCCATTAACCAATTTTAATGTTTGTAGTCTTTTATTACCCAACAATAGCTACGCACGTTGGAAACTCATCTAGACAAGTTTGGAATATCACTTTGAAAGCATGTGCATCCACCGTGTCCCTAATTTTTTATTCTTAATAATATGTTAACATGCATATTAACCATTCAATCAATAAAACACATCACATCATGACAAATCAGCAACACGTATAGTAAGGATTTCTTTCATATGTAATGACTAACAAGATTTAGATACTAATTAACCCATGTTCGGACATAAAGATATTTGCAATCCACTAGAAATTTTCCTTTGCATTCATAATCCATCATATAATAAAGGATCTAAATACATTACAATCCATTACATCAATATGTTGAACTTGCACACTCATACAATCTCAAGAACATATTACATCCAGATCTCTTAAGCTCTACACTCAAGTATCTTGTAGAACTAAGAAATATTCAAAAAAGGATGAAATACCTATATATATACTCGGTGGGGAATTTCCCTTCACCGACTACATGCACCTTCCTAATAATAGGCATGCTTACAATATCTTGCATGCTTTTTACAACTTGTGCTAATAATAGATTAAACTAAATATACATAAGATCTTACATGCTTTAATCCTATTATTAGCTCGATCCATGCATGGTCTTTATCTTTTACCTACATGTGCTTTTCTCAATTATAGCTCCTTTGTGTGTGTCCCAAGATATCCTTCTTTTGTCTATTTTTATACCTTGTTTGGATTCTTACCGCTGCTTCGCTATTTTTAGCCTCGTTCTAGAAAATCGGTGAAGTACTAATTCTTGTATGCTCATGTGTGAACCTTCCCGTGTTATTCCTTCCTTCATGTGTGTGTTTGTTTTCACAACCTTGCAGAAATACCTAACCTTCGTGTGTGGCTAGTACTTAGTAAATTTCACTTCTTAACATCACTCCACACTTAATTTATTTCCCATCCTTGGAAATATCTTATCACACTTATTCCTCCCAAAGGATGAATGAATCAAAGAATATTGAAGAATAAATAATAAGTGCAAAAATCCATAAATTAAATAATAAGGATTCACCACTTATGCTTGAATAATATCGGGCTCCATGTGACTAGATGAGCTGGGAATGCTTTTCTCATACAATTTATAGCTCTCCCCACTTTGCGAGTTCCTTTGTAGCTTTCCCTTGTGTTGCCTCAAAATGCTCGAAATTTGATCGGGTGTCGGTTCATTAAATTTCTCCTTAAGCTCTTTTACCACCACATCCAACTCCACAACCACTCCTTCCATGATATCCTTCCTCTACATGAGTGTCAGTTATACCTCCTTGATTCATAATTCAAGTCTCCTTCATGGCTCTAATTAAATCCCTCTTCATTAATGTCTCCACCATGATCTTCTCTCACTCAATATTGTTACTCATTGTTTTTTATTTAATTTCCTTGAGCTCGACCCCTCATTTGCAACCCGTGTACTCAATATGGGATCACACTTTTGACATTTATCAAATTCCAATTCATTATTTTCAATGGTCTCTTTAACCTTGGTGATCAATGCCTTTTATTAAACTATTTTGGCCTCTACCACCTATTTATTCCTTTTATTCTCCTCGCCCAACTCTTCTACAAATGGCCCTGCAACACTCTTGATATTAAGAAGCAACATCTCAACCAAGTCTTCAAGATACTCCATCTTTGTAGTATATTCAGTACCAAATTTTCTTACTAATTTGGGGCATGTGCACTTAAATTTCTTCACTAACCCTCTAGCCCTATCATATGCCTCCTTGGTATGCTTCTTCTCCACTTTTAAATCATCCTTCAGTTGTTGGATCTCGTACTCCTTATCATTTTTATCCTCTACCATGAGCCTCATGGTAGCCCCCTTATCCAAGTTCCTGTGCATGACTTCAGCTATCATCTTGTTAAGCATATCACAATCCTATTTTTAGTTAATCTCATGGGGTTGACAATATTAAACTCCTTCCCATGTTTCTTCTTTAATTTCAAAATGGAATGGGACCTTTTACTTATCTCAAATTCTATTTCTTCTACATGTGTGTGCATACTCCATAATACATGGTGCATGAGAGAACTCCTATTTCATTCATCAGGTCCCACCAAATAACCTTTCCATAGGAACCATGCTTTGAAACCTATCCCTCAACACATTTGTAGGATCATCAATAAAATACATATCTGGTGACTATGGGGATCTTCTCTTACTTACCGCCTTGGCCTCGGTTTTCACTTTTCTTGGAGTAAACGGTATGGTGTTTGATTCTCCAAAATCACCCTTATCTTATTTAATGACATAATTTGTGGGGATCTTCTCTTCCTTACCACCTTATCCTCGGTTCACACTTTTTTTGGAGTAAATGGTCAGTGTTTGATTCTCTAAAATAACCCTTATCTTCCTTGATGACATAAGTGTCATATCCTTCTCCCTTTTTTCCTCGAGATCTTCTTGTGTATTACACTTCTCCTTTGTGTGTATGGGTACTTCTCTCGTGCGAGATCTCATTCCGCCCACCTTTACCTTCCTCCATGCCCTTCTCTAGGCTTGATTCTACATGAACTATTTGTTCATTTCCCCCTTCATCCTTGCACATGGATTCATCATGCTCTACTTCTTTAGACTCATCTTTCTCTTCACCCTTTTCATTAAAAATAAATTGATCCCTTTTGTACCCCTTCTTAGTCTTTAATAGACTTACTTTGGTTATTTTTGTTGAAGGATGCCCCTTGATTGGATCGGGAAGAGCTTGCACCCTTATTCTCCTTCCTTCTCTTGTCCTTAATTTCTTTCCTTTGGCTTTGATATAGCGCAACGTATTCCTCATCCTCCTCATCCTTGTCCTCTTCCTCTTTTTCTTCTTCTTCTTCTTATTATTTTTCTTCTTACTATGTTGGATTATCCTCTCGGTTCCTCTTTGGAATCTTGACTACACTTTTTTTTTCTACGAGAGGCATATGAGATTCAATACCTCAAATTCCTTAGTTTCTTTCATATTCAGCCACAGGTTGAATAAAAATGTACAAATCATTTGCCAATTTTCACGTTTATGATGGGACTAAGGTCTAAGGTATCAGGATCCATTTTCATTAAGTACACAAGCCTAGAAGCATATCCAAATCTCTTGTGCAGGGCGTGCCAATATAAATATACCTTTTTGGCATCAAATTTCATCTTCTATGCATCCTTTATTATTTTAAGTATGCATTTGAAATATTTAGTGGTGAATGAAAATGATAGTTTGCACCACAGACCAATCTCACCATTTCTCATTGTGAATCTAGCAAGGCTAAATTTTTGCATAACTACACAATTTTCCTATTTTCCTACTTCTCCTCATAACTCGCTTGGCATGCACCATTCATTTTAAAAGGCCATGTGCATCCTCTTGTACCAATTTTCCAATCATTCCTTATATGGATTGGTGATGGCAACTTCACATGTGAAATCTATAAATTGTACAATGAGGCACTTGTTTTCTACTAGATGAATCCACATGTTCTCCTCGGGCTCATCTAAGACACCAATATCCTAAAATACAATTAGGAGTAAGATAGATCTCCTTGTTATCTTATCTCCTTCTTATTATGTACTTAGCTTCTTCTATGATCCCATTAGCAATGAGTTACACAATATTTTATTGTGTTTTATGTGTCATATTATTAACAATTTAGAGTAACTTTCATTTTACCTATCCCCAGAACTTTGAGGTACCAAGCTTACAACTCACCAACCATGTCACTACCCTATTTGCAAAGTATGTAATCTTCTCAATTCTCATGGCTCACGTTCCCTTGTCATACTAGATTTTTTTGGCCAACTCCTCAATCTTTTTCTCGTCTCACAAGTCTAGGTTAGGTCCTCATTTGTATCCCTTGACCCTTTTATTATTCAATTAGAAAATATCTTATCCTCATTCTCCATCTAGTAAAGTAGAAGTAGTCTTTAAGTACCCATAACACCAGTACCATTGGAAGAGGTGTGCAAGCCTTACAAAAAGGGAAAATCAAATAGCTAGAGTATTCCTACCTTCTCAATACTCTTCCTTTCGATTCATCCATCACCTCTTGGTCCTCTATTTTTCTCGTAGGTAACTCTAGTAGCATGTCCTTGTTTAATATGTCCTTGTTCCCTATGATTATACTCGATAATATTACATTTTTAAGCTATGAGGTCCATTTTTCCCCCATAGTTACCTCTAGTGGGTACAAAATTTCGAGAACCAATTCTCGGGTAGCTCCTTTGGTTTCTTTTTAGTCTTGGTGCCCTTTGTGGTGCCATTTCTTATCCCCAATTACAAACTATAACCTTTACTTAATTTTTCCTAGGTATGATGAGTGACACACTTACTTTCTCCTCAAAACCCTATGTTGTGCATCAAATCTTATAATTTCTCATGTACGCTACTCTCATGCCCTATTTAATTGACTTAGAACCCTAACTTCACGATCTCTAATCTCCCTGTGAACCTCAACTTTCAACTTTTCAAACACTTGGCTCTACTCACCCATTCCCTCACCCTTCGTTCAAACTTCCACTTCCTCTCTGAAGGAGCTCCACAACTCGAGGGAATTGTGTATCTTCCTTTGTGTCACATACCAAGTATTTTATCCTTTTTTTCTCTATTGTATTACACTATGTGACTCTCCATATGTGTAGTTGTCATCTGAGTAATAAATATCCTAATGAACATCTATTATATTTTCACTCATTCATGTGCACCAATACGTTTCTTCTACAAACTTGTCTCATATTCACACATTAGCTTAAGCCAATTCCAATAGCCATACCAGAACTCTATATTCTCTTTTCCACACATGCACACCTATGTTACCCCACATTACAAGTATGCATGGTCCTCTATGCATCCACTCAAAATATTGTAATTAGATCTTACGTGTGAGCGTGCTTATTACAATAAATAAAACAAAACAAAACATGAAGAGAAATCTAATCTAATTAGAAAAATTTCCTTATTACAAACACACAAGAAGCTTATTTACAGTAAGGATTTATCCTACTCCCATTGAAGTAACCAAGAAACATGGTGCCATCCAGTGCTTACAATTGGCATACACTTGATTCTATTATATTAGTCACTATAAAGGGTCCCAACCAATGAACTTTCAACTTTCTTGGATGACACACAAACTTGGATTCATATAAAAGTACCTTATTTCCAACTGTGAAAGAATTTTTCTTCATGTTCTTGTCATGTCAAGAATTTTTTCATTCCTTTTTTTTCTTCTGAATCCAACACACAATGGAATGCCTCTCATCTAATTGCATTAACTTATCAATGTGCTCATAAAGTACCTTTTCTTCATCCAATCCTCCCGCACGTGAAATATGTAAGGAGGGTAACATAAATTCCACATGTAATACAACCTATGTGCTAAACACCAACTAAAAGGGTGTGGCTTTATTCAACCATGTATAACTTTGTTGTTTATTCTTGGATTACGGCCGATACCTTTTCATCCTAATCCTTTCTTCCAACATCACATATCTTTGTTAGTGTTTATCCCAAGATCTTTTTGAAAGATTCAAGTAGTGTCATTTTCCTAAGGGTGATAAGGGGTAGTATTATGGTGTGCCACCATAAAATTCATTAGTAAAATTATTATGGCCTCATTCAATAAAATATTTCCTCTATCACTCGTTAAACTTAATGGAAATCTATACCTACGATAATGTTTTCCTAAAGGAACCTTATTATTGTCATTACTATGTAATTTTTATAGGTTCAGCCTCTTCCCACTTTATTAGATAGTTAGTACATTTGATGATCTATCATGCCCCAATCCTACACACGGGTGGTGTAATAGGTCCTACAAAATCAATTTTCCACTTTTCAAAAGGTTTGGCATTTGTTATAGGCCTCAATGAAATCTCATCTCTATTCCTAAGATTTCTAATTCATTGGAAACGATCACATTAGTTGAAAAAATCCTTGGTATCTTTGTATAATGTCTCCAACCATAAACCAACTAATAAGATCTTGCACACAGTCGCATCCCTGCATAGTTCACTCCATCAATTCCTCCATGTGCTTCTTCCATAATAGTTATGCACTCATGCTCTATAACACATCTACGTAAGACATCATCACAACCCATCTTGTATAGGTCTCCCTAATCAATTGATATGTTTTTTCTTGAATAACAAGTTATTTCTTTTCTAATGTCTTCATTCCTTCTAGCGCAAGGCCAATGCACAAAAACACTATTATATCTTCTAAATATATTGGCATGTGATTCAATATGAACATATGTGCATCTAGCATAATGTATTCAATGTTATGTGTTTCCTATCTTGTGTTGATATTTGACAAGTGATTAGGTCCTAAGTTACTCTTTCTAGGATTCAATATGACCGTATAGTCAAACTCTTGAAAAAGAAGTATCCAACGGAAGATGTGACCATGTAGGACTGATTTGTTGACAAAGAACTTCAATGTCATATGATCTATGCAAAATATAAATGGTGTGGCCAATAAGTACTATCTAAATTTATTGCTAATATAAATCATGGATAATGCCTCATGCTCCGTATTTTTATAGTTCTACTCTATTGGTGTCGACTTCTTACTGCAAAGCATACATGATGATCCACATTTCCTTCACTGGTTATGCAAAAAAAGGCTCCAATCTCTAGACCGAGAGGCAACAACATGTACATGGAAGGAATTTTTCCAAGAAGCACAATATTGGTGTAGTAGTCAATCTTTCCTTCAATTTTTCAAAATAATTTTGTCGTGTATCACTCCAATACAATTTCCCTTTCTCCTTCAACAACTCTTCCAAGGGTGCAACAATTTTGGCATACCCTTTGATAAAATTTCTATAGTATCCAGTGTGCCTTGATAAAATTTTCACTTCACTATGATTTGAAGGTTCTTCTAGCCCCAAAATGACTACAATCTTAGTAGGATCTACTAGTAGTCCTTCTTTACAAATGATGTGCCCAAGTAATGTACCAAAGGGGGTGGAAAATATAAACTTATTGATATTAAGAGATATGATTTGTTTCATGCATCTCATAAACATCAGCCTCAAATTATCACAATGATCCTTTACCAACCCATAAATGGTCCAATCATCCAGATAGACCTGTAAAATTTTTTGAATGAAGTGTTGAAAGGCTCGAAAACGATGCGTAAGAATACCATTGGTGCATTCTTCAACACAAATTATATGATGGTATACGTAAAAAATTCACCATTCAGTGGTGAAGGTGGTCTTTTCCTAATCCTCGTGTGTAATACACACCAAGTGGTACTCTAAAATCCCATTAGTAAATGATAATATTTAATACCATGTAAATCCTTCAAGGTTCTCCTCTATAAATGGTGTAGGAAAAGGATTTATGACATATGAAGCATTAAGTACCCTGTAGTTAACATAGATCATGATCCATCCATACTTCTTTATATTGATCACCATGGGGCTGACACACTTAGATTCCTCAATATGTTCTATGATCCCGACTTAAGCATCCTTTTTATCGCCTATTTGAAAAAGGACATAGAATTATTTATCTTTATGATATAGAATTCCTTAAACAAATGCGGTGAAAATTTTTTTATAGTAATAAAACATATAAGGAATACAATTTTAGAACCATATGTACATTTGAACTATTGTAAATGAAGATAGAAAAAATAGGTAGGAGGGATAAGTGATTCCATGATTGAATTTGAAGAGACAATGCTCGAGGTGCTCCCAAGTTGTCCACAAATAGATTACATGGACCAAGAACTAGGCACATACCACTTCTTCTAGTTAATTATTTAAAATATTTCATGCCCCATGATTTGATTCCACATTCCCATTACCACATCTAACATTTTTTCAAATATTTATCATGTGTGAATGTTTTTCATTTAGATATTATTCTTAAGGGAATTTGTAACAATGATAGCTAGAGATATAGAATATTTCCTTCTATTTTTCTTTTGTATAATTTATTCTCTTATCCCTTTTTTGAGTGACTAGAGGTATGCTAATATATGTGAGTTATGTGTTATAAAATTGTTAAAGTACTTGTCCTAATATCTTCCATAATCTCTTCAACCACCCATTTTGTACTTGCCCAATAACCATAGAATTTAGAGAGGCTACACTTCTTCTTGGCATTGACAATAATAAATTTCTCATACCTTTGTAATATGACCTTCTTTCTCCTCTTCAAAAATTTGATGCACATCTATTTTTTCCTTTCCAAAACTTGAGTGAGCATTTACACTGACCTATCCACATATTACATGTGTCCCCTTCAATCACTAAGCAAATACATCCACAAAAAAACCACATGTTTAAATTTTAAAGTTTCTTCAAGTATCAACACTTCCAAAAATATACTTGTATAACAAATTCTTACAACCAACATCGGTTCCTTGGCACATTGAAAATAAAATTTAGATTTTTTCAAGCATAAAAATGTTGCCAAATATGTTAACTTGATAAAAAAATCCATGCAACCACATGTTTAACTGACATTGTTGGTTGGATTTTCTATCACTAAAAATTCCCAATGGAAGTGCACAAAAACCAGCAATAGTTAGGGAAATTCACCTTTCGACAGGGTGAAATTTCATCTACTTTGTGAGAGGTTCAGTTCCTCGTATGATACAATTTTTTTATTTTTGATGCTTTTAACCACAAATCAAAAAAGGAAAGAAAATTTGAGAAAAGTACAATATGGAGAGAAATTAAGAATGAATGTGAAAGAAGAAGTACACATTGTAAGAAGATGGCTACACAACAGAGAATTTCCTATCAGATACAAAGCAATACAATGAGTGTAAAATTTGAGAAGCACAAAGTCTTCATCTCCCTTAGGGTATGTTGATATGGCACAAATTCCATGTACTTCGATGATCAACACAAAGTCTGATTCACCTAGGCATCATTCATACTATGAAGGATCAACAACATTAATAATTCAATCACAAGTAGTTTAATGATTTTGTAATTAGAAATCATTAACACAATAATATAAAAAGCATTGTATTGATTTGTGTATATAAGTTACAACCACATATACAGATAGAAAAGTCTCTCCCAGAACATGGAATGAAAGAGTGAGAGATAAATCCTTATTACAATTACAATGCAGCCTTATATAGGCATCTTTCTCCAAGAAGTAGTTATGAAACTACCTGACCAACTCTTAACCCCAATCTCAACCTCAAGTTGACTCAACTTGAGTTACATATCACATTACAATTTACAGATATATAATATTTAATTAATTTGGTAAACAAATTAATTAAATACATTTCAATTTGGTGATCACTTGGATGAGGATTAAATTTCTGCTTCATGTCGTCCCATCACCTATGGTTGGAGAGAATGATGTCCATGCCTCTTAATTTCACTTTCAATTACCATTAAATTACAATTTTGATCTATTTTTTTACTGTTAAATTATCTATAAAATATGCATTAATTTCTTTCTTTTCTTAGATTTTATGCATAGATCTCAAAGCCATGGTTCCAACGAGTATTCATTTGTGTAATTTCATTGAGAAACACTCAAGTTATGAGCTTCCAAGTGAATGCATTTGTCTTAAGTTTCCATAGGTCTACCTGATGTCCACATGATTGAGAATTAATTTATGGTTGGAAAGGATATTTTGAATATTTTTACTCTTTTTAAATGTTCTTGCATATCCTTATTTTTAAAAATAAAATCTTGGATGATTTTAAATCATGATGGGCCCATTTGACATCACCATTTGCATTTGAAAAGAGGAGGGTATGCTTTATGTTGAGCCTTTTGGAATAGAGGAAGGTATTTGCATTATTAGATGAACTACCAACTCATTCAACTTGACCAAGTTGGTTATCTCCTTATGTTTTCACTCCTTTTCATATTTCAAGTGATCATTATACCTATCCACCGAGCTACATTGTTTACATTGGCGAACACTTTCCTGATGTCATGTAGGAATTTGCATAGGTGTTTTTTTGACCACCTTGCTAGTTAAATGTCCGCACTTAACTCGGTAGAGACCCTATGGAATTGGGCATTAGACCTCATGTGGATACCCCGCCTCTTCATTTTATGTGTTACTTAGTGCTGACATACAAACCATGCCTAATGCACTTCGGGAGATATGCTTGTGTGGGGAACTTAGATTTCCCGGACCTTATATCTCGAATGCCATTTGGGCTTCAAATTCCCGACTCACCCGCAACTTGGGTTTCTAACTCATTTTATGCCCACATTTGTTCAAGGTGCCTCATTGACCTCCGTGAGGGATGTTGATTGGTTTACCACCCACTTTCCATTCCATGCAGTGATTTCGTATATTTGTTACACCAATGTCCCATGGGCCATTAGGGCCATATATCTCTACCTTACCCATACATAATAACAATCAGGTGTTTTGGACCTTTGTTTTCGGTAAGGCTTAAGTTCATTTGGTTCACTTGGGCCATGATTCCCCACATCTTCCGCACTTTTGGCTTGAACTCGGACTTGACTCGTGCTTGGGCTCGTGGTGCTAAGTAAATTTATTTTCCTATCATGGATTTCTTTGAACATGAAAGGTTAGATCCCTTTGACTTACCACATCTTTGTCTCTTCATACTAAAGCACCTCATTTTCCTATCACAACTCGGCCAAGTCTCTCTCTCTAGTGGCTCGTGCACTGGCTTGATGGATTGAGTCCTTCACCATAACCCCACAACCTAATTTTCTAGCATTTGATAGCTCAAATGTCGAGCCGTCCTTATTTGCAGTTGGCCACTTTGTTGTTGAGTTTCACTTCGCTACTTACTGTGATGATTTCACCATCACGTTGGTAAAATCAGGGATCCTAGACACTTTGTGACCCATTTGAGCCGACCTTCTATGAACCATCTCACCTTCTAATTTTCTCCAATCGCGCTAGTTAATGAACCACATATCTTTTCATTTCATGAACTTGATGGCTCAAAAAAGCATAATTTGGTCTCTTCATGATATGAGCTCGATATACTTGAATAATTAGTGCATACCACTATGGTATGAGCTTGACATTAATCACAAAAGGAGAAAAAGCATGGCTTAGTAGATATTATACCACTTAGCTCCATTTAGAAGTTAAGTCAACCTCAAACATAGCTTGATCCTTCACATCTAGCAACTTGATGTTCTTTTATAACTAGATCGGTTTACTAATTCATTTTTCTATCACTATGGCTTTGAGTAGCATAACTCAATCTCCATTTGTAGTTTGAATCATCTCGTAATGCATATATAATCTTTCTCGGGGTTCATATAATTTTATCCGATCTTCATACGATCCCACCATATGCAACCAACTCAAACTTCATCACCTTTGTGTGAAACCTACTCCTCCATGTATACTTTTCTCCTTCCCTCATCTTGGAAGGCATTCTAGATAGCTTGGTTGGTTTTCTTTCATAGCTCGATCTAGCATGTTTGAGCTTTGACTATCGCCTCTTTGCAACTTGTTAAGATCCTTCTTACATCAATTTACTATGATCTCGAGTCTAATTCCTTTTCCATAGCTCGAACTCTATATGACTCACTTGGTATAGGAAATAGCTCATTGGGTTCCCTTTACTTTAAACCAGCTTGGTTCCTATGGGTAGCTCGGTTGAGCAAAGAGATTGTTTCAAATCAAGGAGAAATTCAATTAAGAGCTTGGTTGAGCAATGTAAAGACAAAAGACACAATAGTTAAAACTCTTTCAATTTTTTTATATCTTGTCAGTTTTTAGGTTTCTATTAAGAATGAGCTCGGTCATTAAAGGAACTCACCCGCATCTAGGTCATTGAATGAGCTAGGCCAAGGCCACAACTTTTTAATCCTTTTCAATCATGTTTCTTAGCCTATTACAACTAGATTTCTTGGAGCAATGTTCTTAATTTTACCCTTTTACCTGAAGGTGAGCCTCTTGAAATCAAAAATATTCAAAAAAATTGCACCATTCTAGAATGGGGAACAATAAACATGTTGATGAAGTTTAGATTTTCCAAGAGATCTCCTACACTTTGCCAAACAAGCCACCAAAAAAATAGACTCATACTATTTTTAGGAAATAAGGGATAAAATATGTGGAATAATCCCTCATAGAATCGCAACAGTAGAAACTAATATGTAGAAAATATTACAGATCTCAAATAAAAATTACAGAATAAAATAACACAACACAAAGAGACAAAAAGTATTTAACATGGTTCACCTAATTTGGGCTACATCCACCAAGAATCACTTGCTCAAATTTTATTACAAGCCACCACTTTGTCAATATAATACCTATATTTCTTTGGAGCTATGCTAAAAAAACTCTATAGAATTCACACCCAAATTCAAAACACATCCACAATGTTACATCATATCTACCATATGCATAAAACCATATAAGTAGAAAAATACTTAAGCAGTTTTACAAAAATGTGGGTATAAAAACCATGGGCCAAAACCGTCCCATAAACATATGAGTCAAAATCCCACCCATATGAGAAAATCGCGTTTCCCAGTATATTGGCCATATTTTAAGGCAAACAAAAAAATCTCGGGAGTTTAGCCCCGAACCCCAGCGAGAAAACTTTGGAAATTCTACAAGTACTCTTAGGGTACATTCTTTAACACTTTCTCACATGAAAATAGGCTCCGCATGACCTAACAATCTCCCACTTGGAGACTAGTTTTCCTCTGAGCAAGCTTCTCAACCCTTCACTAGTTTCGTGAAGACCAACCAAAGCTAAACATAGCTTCAATTTTTCCCTTGTGACCACCTTGGTCATCATGTCTGCAGGATTTTGACTAGTATGAATCTTCTCCAGCTTCAACTTCTCTTCCTCCAAAGTTATCCTAATGAAATGGTACCTTAACTGTATATGCTTGTCCTAGAGTGGAAAACAAAGTTCTTAGCTAGGTGTATAACACTCTAACTATCACTATGTAACTTTCCTTCCTCCTGCTTATGCCCCAACTCCTCAAGTAATTGTTGTAGCTAAATCATTTCCTTGCTTACCTCTGTGGCAACAACATACTCAGCCTTCGTGGTTGATAAAGACACCAACTTCGTAGTCATGAAATCCGACTTCTTTGTTGTGCCACCTACAATATAAACATAACTGTTGTGCTCCTTACGTTGTCTACATCTCCAACCATATCGAATCTACATAACCACACAAATTGGTGTCGATCCTTTGTAGCACAAAACTATCCCCATGGTCCCTCTCAAATATTGAAGGATCCACTTTACTTCTGCCGGTGATCTTTACGGATCACTCATAAATCTACTCACCTCTCCCCACCGCATGGGTAATATCAAGACTAGTGCACACCATGGCATACATCAAAGCGCCAACCAACGATGAGTAAGGTGCCTTGGACATCTTGTTTCTCTCCTAATCTATCTTAGGACACTACTCCTTTGATAACTTGAAATGGCTGCCAAAGGAGTCCCAACTAGTTTAGCATCCTACATATTAAACCTCTCCAAGACCTTCTTAATGTATTCTTCCGAGATAAAGTTACCTTCCATTCCTATCTTGAGATATCCTCATACCAAGGATTTGTTTGGGTTCCCCCAAATCCTTCATAGAAAAAGGATTCACTTATTTTCTTCTTGAGTACTTTTATTTCCGCATGTTTTAACCTACGACCAACATGTCATCCACATATAAGCACAGGATAATATATATACCATCCTCAAATTTCTTTTTATACACGTAATGGTAAGAATGACATCTAATATAACATTTTTCCATCATGTGAAGCTATCAAATTTCTTATACCATTGACGTGGAGCTTATTTCAAGCCATACAAGCTCTTCTTCGGTTTGCACACCATCTCCTCTTTATCTTTGACCTCATAGCCCTTTATTTGCTGCATATATAGTTCCTCCTCTAAATCACCATAGAGAAATAATGTTTTTACATCAATCTGATCTAAGTGCAAGTCTTTTGCTACAACTATTCCAAGAACAGTTCTAATAGAAGTCATTTTTACTACAAGAGAAAAAATCTCATCAAAATCCATACCTTTTTTCTATGCAAACCCCTTGACCACCAACTGAGCCTTGTATCTTTTCTTTCTTCTTTCTTCCTCTTTGACTCTAAACACCCACTTATTATGTAATGCTCTTTTTCCTTCAGGTAGCTTCACCAAATCCCATGTTTGGTTCTCCATGAGATCCTGATGCTCCTCATCCATGGCTTGCTCCCACTTCTTCCTGGCATCTACCTACATTGCTTCATCAAATCTCTCTAGCTCTCCACTATCAGTGAGTAATAAATAATAAAGAGAAGGAGAAAAATGTTTAGGTTCTCTTCTTACCCTAGAATACCTCCTCAATATAGGAGTTTGGGGTTCCTATTGAGGAGGTTCTGAATTGATTCATGTGTCACTTTTCCATCCGGAAGATCCTCTACCACTGCATATTCTTTCCTTGATTCTTCCATGTTTTCCTACAACTACTGCTTACACATGATTTTCTCATTAAAGACCATATCCCTAGATTGAATTATTTTTGTGTCCTTAATACTCCAACATTTATATCCAAAGTCATCACCACCATAACCAATGAAAGTACATTTTTTATGATTTAGCCTCTAGTTTGGTCCTATAATCCTTGTCTATATGGAAAAAAACCTCACATCCAAAGACTCTAAGAAATGAATAATCAACTTTCTTACCATACCAAGCCTCCTCGGGTATGCCTCCATCCAAGGCACTTGAGGGTCCTCTGTCCATCAAGTACATATTTGTGCTCACCTCTTACGCCCAAAAATAAAAAGGTAGTTATGCATGTAACCACATGCTCTAGCACATTCCATTATTGTTTTCTTCATCCTTTCGACATCTCATTCATTGTGGAGTTCCTGGAACCATCTTTTTCTTGTGGATTCCATTATCGAACAATAATCATCAAATTCATTTCGCAATACTCCCCTCTATTATCTAACCCGAGACATTTTAGCTTAAGACCTATTTCTAATATAATAAACCCAAACTTTCCTTGTTGCATCATCAATAAAAATAACATAACAAGTTGACCCCAAGAGATGATATCGAGATGACCCCATACATCAGAATGCACCATATCTAACTTATTCTCTTTCTATGTAGGTCCAACCTTGAGAAACCTTACTCGATTTTTTTCCCATAGATGCAGTCCTCACATAACTCCAAACTTGCTTTTATATGTCTAGGCAAATCCTTCTTCATGATCTCCATGCCCTTATGGCTCATATGACCAAGCCTATAGTGCCACAATGTGGTATATACTTGGAAGCCACAAGATTACAAACATTAGTGCTATAAGTGGTTAAATACAAGGTTCCAAGCTTCTTACCTCTTGCCACCACAAGAGCACCCTTGGTAACCTTCTAAGAGTCCATTGTAAATATCACAATACAACCATCACTTCCCAAATACCCTACCAATATCAAATTTTGTCTTAATGTAGGCACATGTCTGACATCCTTCAATAGCCAAGTATTCCCATTCTGCATCTTACCCCGAATAGAAACTTTTCGAGCTATGCCACAAGGCTCATCATCACCAAGAAAAACATGCCCAAAATATTCTTGAACATAATCAAAAAAATAATTCCTATGTTGAGTAGCATGGAAAGAAGCCCCCAAATCTAAAACCCAAGATTTAGTAATATTATGCAAAGAAAGAATCAAAGCATCCTGGCATACATTACCTATTGCCAAATTTTCCTCTTTGTTTTCTTCCTGTTGTATCTTCTTGTCCCGAAGCTCCCAACATTCCTTCTTTGCATGCCCAAACTTTCCATAGTGCCAACATACTATCTTGCTTTTAGATTTTGACCTTTCCCGATCCTTTGATCTTCCATGACTTCCTCCATTCTTTTGTCTCCCTCTTATTTCCATTGTTAAAGTATTCCCTGAAGTAGAAGATTCCCAGAGATTTTTCTTTACATTTCCTCACTTAGAATCACCCTTAAACATCCTCGATCTTCAACTTTGAATTAGTTGGAACCGAGTTGCTTACCGCCATTACTAAGCTATTCCAACTCGGGTAGAGAGCACAAAACTAATAAAACCCTAACTTCTTCATCAAATTCTATTGTAACTAAAGCTATCATATTTACAACTGTAAATCATTTAATTGATCTACTATTGAACCATTCTAAGACATCTTCATATTAAACAACTTTTTCATTAAAAAAATCTTATTAGAGGCAAAGTGTTTTTCATAAAACTTCCTAATGCATCCATCATTCGTTTGTAATCTTTAACTTTGAAACATTAAATAATACCGAAGATGCAAGACATTGTCGGATTATCCCAAGTGCCTTCCTATCTAGAAAATATCATTCTGCATCTATCATGCTCGAGGGTTTGTTCACCTTCTTAGACAAAAGAATATAAAGATTCTTCTGATAAAGGTAATCTTCCATCTACATCTTCCAAAGACTGAAATTCTACCGTTGAATTTATCAACCCTTGATCTTCTATCATCTACCGTAGCTCCCACTCAAGATAAAACTTTCCCTATGATTCAACACTTCAGCAAACCAAACCAAGCTCTTATACCAATTGTTAGGAAATAAGGGATAAAATATGCAAAATAATCCCTCACAGAATCGCAACAGTAGAAACTAATATGCAGAAAATATTACAGATCTCAAATAAAATTTGTTGAATAAAATAATACAAAACAAAGAGACAAAAGATTTAACGTGGTTCACCCAATTTGGGCTACATCCACCAAGAATCACTTACTCAGATTTTATTACAAGTCATCGCTCTCTTAATACAATACCCATATCTATTTGGAGCTATATGCAACAAACTCTACAAAATTCACACCGAATTCAAAACACATCCGCAATGTTACATCATATCTACCATATGCATAAAACCATATAAGTAGACAACTACTTAAACAATTTTATAAAATAATAAAACCATGGATATCAAAACCATGGGCCAAAACTCGTCCCATAAACCTATGAGTCAAAATCCCGCCCATATGAGAAAATCACGTTTCCCGGTATATGGGGCACATTTTAAGGCCAAAAAGCCACACCTTTGTGGAAAGTGTAAATTACTCTTAGGGTATAATCTTCAACACTTTCTCACATGAAAACAGCTCCACAACCTAACAACTACCACCACATGTTTAAATGGCATTTTAATGATAAAGTTTAGAGTTTTCGGAAGATCACCTATTAAAACCTCCTTCCCCAACACTTACATGTAGCTTGCAATTATTTTCCTGACATTCACTACTAGCCTTTTAAACATTATACTTTTATGGATGTGCATACTTTTTCTCGTGCTCCCATTTGGCATAAAATAACAATATGTTGGCAAGGTGGACTAGGGATTAACAAAAGCCACACACTTCCTCACAAATATTTGACATCATTTCATGAAATGTAAGCACCAGGTGCCCAATATGACTTGATATCTACTCTAGAAGATCCCATTACTGGAAAAGGAAGATAAACTACTCATAAGGTCAAGAAACTTGACATTTTCTCTTGCCAATAACATTATAATTTGTTTAGTATTTTTTCCTACTTTTCTCCCCATGGTAATGGCCAACACAAGAGAAAGAGGCAATAGAAAACCTAAATAAAAAAACTATTTTTCCCTAATACACCCCCATGATGGGATTTATTTTATTGAATTTCATTTCCTTATATATATTAGAATGATCAAAATTATTTGATCATTCCAATATGTATAAATATATATATATATATATATATATATATATATTCTTATTGTTTTACTTCTCGAAAAAAATTAATAATTATCTTAGTGACAATTAGTGAAAGTCAAATTTATGGGTGAATTTCCACATAATGGTCAAATGTTCACCAAATTTAATGTTGAGAATAAAATTAAACTTACTCCATTACAACCCTAGGCTTTCATTGTATGCATGTTTATCCGTAGAAATTTGACTACCCAAGGTCAAGGTTGGATGGAAAACAAACTCAACCACTCCAACATTCCAAACTATCACACTCATGAAGAGGCTAGTAAAAACAATGGTAGGGGCATTATATCTCCTTCCCCTTATAAGAGCATAATCCTCTATATAACACAATGATAAGGTAATATGGAAGAATGTGTGACAAGAAAAGAGAGTCAGTAATGTCTAACGTTACTTAGTAAAATAACTTGTCGCATCATGTGACCAAAAGGAAATAACCATTTCTATAATTTCCTCAAACTAGTACTTTTATTAGATATTTGGTAACTCACTCTACCATAGTGAATTTGAACTATATTTTATTGTTATATGAAAATTTGTTTAATAGTGATTTCTCATGAGAATATTCATGATTTACAATTATTTTTCTCATAATACAAGATGGTGATTCAATGTTCCCCAATCATCTTCATCATTTTGTCAAATCATTTTCATTATTTTCACAGCATTTCCAATAAGACAAGACGTCACGGGTTCATCCAAAACATATAGCCATAACATAGATCAATTTCTCATTCATCACATTCTCACATCAAATACAACAATTTACATTTGATACTCACCAACCGGGAAGGACATACGCATGAAAATCATCTAATCAAGGTGGAAAATCACAATAACTAACCATGCATTGATTATGAGACTAAAAACACCGCATTTCCACACCGAGAGGAGACCCGGATACTCGGAGGTGACACAATGGATCACTCAAATTACAATCCCAATAACATAGAATCAGTATGAAAATTTATATCACGAGGTTGTTACAATACATAGAAGAAAGGGGTATGATGAAGCACACTTATAGTCGAGTCCCCAAGTCTAAAATTAACAATCTCACTATGTATAGTTCCCAATGAATCTAATTATATCATTATATGCCAACAAAATCTATAGTCTAGTATCTCCACCTATCCTCCAAGTGAGTGAAAGATATAATCAAAAGTGTTAAATACCTCATATGTACATCTTTCAATGTCTATATCGCATCCCTAATAATGCATTTTCCTCATGTAAACCATTTTATGAAAGAGTGAATAATCCCAAACATAATCCATGAAGTCTGAATTGAATATCATATCTATCCCAATAGTGAATAAAATCATCCTAGGATGTAATGATAAACACAAATCACTATCAAATCCTCCAACTATAAATCATGCCATAGAGGCCACTCTACCAAGGATAACTGAGTATCATAAAATTCTCTCAACCATAGAGGACTAAGTATCACATATGTCCATCCCCTCCACCATAGGAAGAGTGAATAATATAAGTGTCACTCCACCATATGAGGATTGATTATCATAAATCCAAGTGTGGTCGGGCTACTCCATGGTCTTGGATGTATAGAGCCACATCACCTCAAAACCAAGGGCATGTTACTACAACACCATGCATGTAGATATGACAACTTGGGTATACCCCATACAACATGTAAACACAATATGAGAAAAATAGAACCATATTATCAATTAAGTAAGAAAATACACATAGCATTCTTGATGACATTTAGCCAAATAGATTCAAAATCATGAATATTCGAGTTTAAGAAATAAACAAAATGAAGAAATATTTCCAACCAAATAAAAATGGCCAAGTAACCACATTCAAACTTCAAAAATATTGTAAGAAAGTAAAAATGAACAAGAAGAGCCTTGAAGCATCTCAATTAAATTCAATAAATAAAATGTTGGTTCTTAGAAAATTCCCAAATTACAACAAAATATGCATGAAAATATCCACATAACATTCATTGTGTGGCCTTTAATGGCCTCCTATAGGGGTACCAAAACATCAAGTACACATCATAGCATATAATCATGTTAGTGATTAAATAATGTAGTTGTTATAACCTCTAATTGAATCATAATCTCCCAAATATATCTACATGTCTCAGATGATTACATATATATCCACCAATAATACACCCAAGAATCTCACCCTGACCAAGAATAAAGGGGTTTTCATTAAATTTATCAATAATACAATCTCAAGATTAGTTGATCGAATAGTCCCAAAGTGATCGATGTGGTTGTTAGAAGGGTTAGAATCTTTAGAGATCTGAGAGGAAATTGAGTTAGTCGGTGCATCAATACAAGATTGTAAAACATAGATATTTCATGATTTGAAAGAGAAATTATATCATTGTAATTTATTTTACCATCAATGTTTAGAGATAAGATAGGTTTATCCATGAAATTTAGTAAGTGCACAAGAGTAGGGATAAGATATCTTAGAATAACAACAATTATTTTACCATGATGATTCAATATTGTATCCATAATACAGTATGCAAGTATTTGGAAAGGGTTAAAAACCAAGTAGATTATTCTAATGAGGAAACCAAATATCTCAAGTGTCAAATATTGGCACAAATCATATGCTCAATACTTTTAAATACCATACTCATATGTCATATCCACTGATAAATAGAGCTCATGCGCAACTAGCCAAACACATACTAACCTCCATATTTTTCTCCAATCATCACCCATAGTAATACTACCCAAAAGTGGCATTAATAAATCAATAAACCATAATTTTAATATTTATGTGCTTTCTATCATAATACATGTATAAAACAAGGAATGGGGACCCCTATATGACATGCTCATCAAGAACCACATACTTAGTACAACAAGTGGACCAAACAACATCACCATTGGTCCATATAACACACCAAAAGTATCAACATGACACTCATGCAACACACATAATAATGAGTACACAATAATCATTATCAATATATCCCATAAGTTCAAGTGTTTAAACCTCCACTCCGATACCAATTGTAACACCTCATAAATTCACATGACCAAAAATGACCATTAAAACCATGGTAATTTTTTTATGTTACATCATTTATAGTTATATTTTATTTGTTATAACAACATGAAAAACATAAGATTTGATTATTTCCCATAGTCCACACCAATATTAAATTTTCATAATTGAGATAAGATAACAAATCCACAATCACTCAATAGGAATGGAACACAAAACTACACAATTCCTACATCAAGAAAGAAAAAGAATCATATCAATGTTATCCATAGGTCCCATTGATTTGAATTTCCTTAACTCTTAATTTACCCTTGATTTTCATTCACCATATTATCACATATGTAATGATTAATAGTCTTGTGATTTCATATGTAGAGTATGAATCGTCTCCTCATCTTAAAGTTTAATCGCAACATAAACATTTACCTACTTTCATTTGTATTACCCTCATGTTAATCATATTATCTAAATGGGAGATCATTTTAAGATCACATGATTTGTACAACACTCTTTCTATGTAAATAAATAAAATTTCTAAAGTCATGACTCCTATGGGAACAATTCATATAGCTGTTGTGAGAAGTTATAATTTTCATCTCCCTTAATAAGAGATAAGATCAAAATCCATTTTATGTTGTAATCTCATCGTATTAGGAATAATTCCATAATGGTAAAGGACCTCACGATTTACCTAAATGATCAAGAATTCATCTAATAATCCTAATGTCACGCGGACTTACCTTAATTACATGTTTATTGCTTCATTAAGAACGTGTAGTTTCTAGAATAAAAATTATTTTCAACCCAATACAATTAGCTTCAGATTGCTCAATATTAATAGATATGATTATTGAGCTTAATAGTTACATGGAACTTGTGATATAGGTAGGATTCCTTTTGATATAGCACATATCTCTATGCAAGAAAGTAATTTAATTTCCTTAACATCAAAGGGGTTTAACTACAACTTAACAAGATAGATCAAGGTGACTTGCTTTCTTCCATTAACCTCCTAGAAAACACAATCTAAGAGAGAGGTTAGAGAGAGAAAAATCATTCCTTTTAAGAAATAAAATCAAACTATTACCATAACCAAATAAGGGAAAATATAACACACAAAAATATGTTTGATTCATTAAATTCAAGTTTCAAATCCTTTCACAAATGATATCACTAATTTTTTACAACCTCTATAAAAAAAAATTGTATTATCACTATAGAAGAATAGCCAAATGTGTCAGATTACACCAGTCTAAATTTTCCATAGTTAAACATGTTTTAGAAAACCTAAAATTCATGTTTCCATTGCAAATATGTAACTCCAACAAAACCTTAGTTTTAAACATTGTACAAACTATAGAGAAATATTGTTAGTCAACATGATTTTGTTGCACCTTTGTTGTGTAAACTAGCCTAAATGGCCATGGAACAGGCCTATAAATTGGTGTGGGAACGCTAATTAAACCATCTAGAAACTCTAATATATTCCTTGTTATACAAAGAATCAACAAAAACTTGCAGAATCATAAACTAATCATTAAGGCTCAAACCGCAACGTATTGATAATCAATTTGAACCTTTCAACAAATCATGATTTTTTTGTGAATTCCTTAATTTTTTATCATCTATCCTGGCATTTTTTTCATTCCTTAAAATTTTGTTATGTGTTTAGTGTTCTCACAATTCCTAGATTTAAATTGTGTTCACTATGTACACTGATCTGTTCACATTTTATCTATTAGATTTTAACATTTATCATGTTCCTTGATTGAATTTAATGATTTATGAGGACTATGGACATGGATCATGATAAAAAGGTATGAAATACATGTGATTAAATCAAATAAATAAGGCCTCTTACCTTCATGAATGTGTTCCTTATAGTTTTGCGGGTTTAACTCTATGTATTTATAAATTACAAATGAACCTCCAACACTGACCAAGAAAATATTTGAAGTATCAAAGGGTGTGTAGGCCTTGGATGTAGCTTTGAATTTTTTTAAGTTTTAATTTGTTAGCACAGCCTCGAGACTGAAATGAAGCATATATGAACATTTGGTATGATCTAGAGAAAGGAGACATATGGAGCAACTAATCACATTCATATTTTACTTTGTAAAGATGTATATTTCCTCCCGATCCTCGATACTCAATGAGTGGAACACATGGTTACTTGTGGCGGTGTCTCACAACTCGGAGCATCCTTTCAGCCTTGTAGGTTATAGTTTGAAAACTCTTATGCAACTATTTTTGGTGAGAAATTGAGTAAGTATGAGACATGCATGAAGGTGAAAGGATGTGCACAAGGGTGTGCATGGAAGTATGATAAAATTATTTACAAATATTTGAAATAAGTGAATAGAAGGATGCATGAGTTAAATGAAGAAGAACATGCAAAGGGTTGCACGCGAGAAACAACTAAGTCAGCAGTTGGTCGATTTCCTATGAAAGATAAAAATAGGAAAATACATCGGTTGACGTGATTGCCAAGGTAAGCTAAAAATAGATAAAAGCATGGATAAATCACATGTAGTGCTAATATTAGACTTGAAGCATGCATGAAGGAGGAATATATATTCACTAAACATATCAAAGAGGTTATTTATAGTGTACAAGATAAATATGGAGCTTCTAGATATAAAATAGACCACTTATGGAGAAACACAGGGCTAGGCATCTATTTATAGAAAGTATGAGTTGGAAAATCATGCAAGATATGTATAGGAATTATCTAAGTTTATATTAAATAATGTAAATAAGTGAAGGAAAAGTTCCCACCCTGCGTTTGTGTGTAGATATTCATGTCAAAATTCAGTCCATTAGTGAGCTCTATGATTTCAAGTATTGTTAGAGTCCTTTTTACACATGAGTCTATAGATGATCATTATATTTGGTTTATGTAATATGTGTAATGCATCAATATTTTACTGAATATAAATCTCCTTTTGGTTGATGATCAATTATCTCTATGCATGTTACAGTATTTCATGTTCTTCATGTGGTATGTTTGCATGTTATGTTAACCATGAATGCAAGAATACATCTTGGCAATTAGACATAAGGAGGGACTGGTAGAGTTGTGCATTATTTGGGTGAGAAATTAGGTTGTACTTGGGTGATGTACCAACATGCGCAATAGTGTTGTGTTGGAACTAGACTTTAGCATGCTATTTTAGTTCTGTTTCCAAGACCTTCTTTCACTTTGATTCCCAAGATGTGACATTCACATGGAATTTTGGATATCCTTGGAGAACATTGAACATTAGCTATAAGGAGGTGAAGAGGATTTTGTGTAAATATATAGCACCAATGTTAATTTCAATCTATGTAAATGGGTCAAAGACATCCTTTATGAGACATTTTTAACTCCTTTCCATGGAAATTGTATGACTTGTTAGTAGCGTATACACATAACAAAGGAAGTAGGATAGAATGAAAGTAGTTCCAAAATCGAGAGAAGGTATCAAGTATTAGCTTAATTTAATGTGTCATGGACACGTGAAGTATATTGTTGGTGGGAAGGTATCTTAAGGAATTATACTTTAGAATACGGGATATCTACGTATTCATGCTTGGAGGAATTTGAGTTCAAGTTTCTTAGTGATCCTAGAGGATTGCACTTAAGTATACTTCCACTTGTTACCAAAATATTGATGATAGAATTATTATTTGAGAACATAAATATGTCTTGCTAAAAACCCCACCATGTGCAAGAACTAGGAAAGGGGTGTGGAAGGCTATTGTTGGGCTAGATAGAAACTATGGATAGAGAATAAAGATGGTGTAAATATAATGATGCGCAAGAAAGGGTGATTGAATATGTGTTAATGCAAAGAGGTATAGGGTTGAGAGGTAGTATTCAGAACCCTACAAGAAGTGAGGGGCCACAAAATTATGTCCCTCTCCCTCTAATATTGTGAAAATGTAGTAGAATTATTGTCTCATCATCCGGTGAAAGTGAGTTCGGTGAAGAGTTGGAAAGTAGTAACATGCCTCTTGACCACCCAAGACCCTTATCCCTTGCGCTTGGTACTCAAGATTTAGAAGTTCATATAGAGTATCATCGTAGTGATGGATAATGAGAACGTAATCAGGGATCACCATGTTGGGGTGGAGATACAAGTATATATGTACTAGTATCGAATCGAAGGCATGATAGATTAAAAAAATGCATATGGAAGTGGCTAGTTCCACGCATGACAAGATTTGATATCGAGTCGGTGGTAGATTTTTTTTGGAAGTAATATTATAGGTGCAACATTAGGATAGAGTGTTGGAATGCTACTCATTAGAAATAGTCCATATGTGAGATACTGAGGATAGAGTGTTAGTGCGTAGTCTAATTCTACCACAAGAGCACTAACCAACTCTTCCACAAGTCCATGGTTCATTACAACTATAGGAGGCTCGGGATGCTTTGGTTCTTCCCATAGTGGGGAAATCATAGTGGAGATTGAGTTCATGATCCGGTCCTCCTAAGAAAGATAAATCAAGGAAAAGGGACTATACCACCACACCAACCTCCTCATATTTTCTATGAGATGTCACTCCATTTGTTTGAGTTCAAATGGGTATAAGATGAAGCGAAGCATGTGCACAAGTTTGAGCTCTTAGAAAAGAGCCAAGGGAATCACCACATTAGAAAGGAAGGCCACTCAATTTGTGGCTACATTGAAAGGCTACGTGCATATCTAGTATAAGAAGTATGATCCACATCAAACTGTAGTGGATTATAACACTTTACACTCCACCTTCTTGGTTGAGTTTCATATTCCTGAGTTTGAGAATTAAATCATTAGTGTGTTGAAAGACATAAAGTAAGGACTATATAAGAGTATTCAAGAATATGATGCATGGTTCAAGACACTTTTATCAAATATATCATATGAAATCCATCAAGGTCATCACTATAATGGTTCATGGGTGGATTAATGACACCTTTCGGGAAGGCGCTATTACATAAAATGTTCATAGATCTGCGCAACGCCCTAGAAGTATCCTACATGCTGAAGCATTTAGTAGCATGGATATTGGAGTGATCCCATTCTTTAAAGCATAGATTACGATTGTGACCACAAAGTTGGAAAAACTATCTACTAGTTCGGCACATGATACTCAAATTGGGATTTGGTGTAATGATTGTGAAGTAAAGGGACATATGAATAAAATTTATCTACATAGGAATGTGTGTGCTCTACTAGTAGCTTGTGAGATATGCCACAAGGACCATGATGTTAGAATCCGTCCACTCCTCCAACACACTACATAGAAGAATTTTTAACTCTACTACAATATGTGTGATGTGTACACACATGATATATCTCATTTTTGTCTAATTGATCATATCCATAAAGCTTTTGAAAAAGGTTACGCTAGACTAGTATCGATGGGAATTCATAGGCGGGTGAAGGGAAAAATAATGGAGCTAAAAAAATGGAAATGGAGGATATAGGAGATGATATCACGAAAGAGTGCATCGGTGGTTGAATAGGCATGTTTAATCAAGGTATTTTTATAATTGTGGATATCTTGATCATTATCCACACGAGTGCCCAAAGAACATGTGTTGTGTGTCTTGTGAAAAAGGGTGAAAGGTAGAATACTTTCAAAATTTATATGCACACATGTGTAAGAACATAAAGGAGAGAGGTACAATGATGATCTTGTGATGTCCATTTATACGACTACATGAGACCCAAGAAACAACCTAGTGTTAGTTAGAAAAATTATGGGATAATTTTTTTTATTTGAGGTGTCTACAATCAAGTTTGCAAGACATTAGTTTTCACTAAGTTCTAGAACAAAACCAATTTTATTACAACATATGTTTTCCTTCATTAACTAATATCAAGTTCATAAGGTTCAAACTTTAGGGTTATATAGATTACTTAGGTTCAGGGGAGTAATTTACCCCCATACCCACTCTCAAATAGTATCGAGTTTCAAAAATATTTTTCTCATCCTCGATATTTCCAAAAATTTCCTAAACCATTCCCAATGGATGGGAAATTTTCTCACCTTTCCAGTGATATAAAGAATTCCTCCTAACTCCTTGTAGAACTCAAGATATGAGTGGGTAGAGTTCTTAGGTCAAAATTTCCCCTAGGGGACACGTGTCAAGAGGTGGGGAAAGCACCTTGAACGGGTTGGTGGGTCGTGGGGTGGCTTAGGGAATTTTCCCCACAGCATGGGCACAAAGTCACAAGTCCTCCCGCGCCTCCACGGGCCCCGGTGGACATGCATCGGGCCCAGGTTCAAGCGGGGAAAGGGGTAAGGGATTGGCAGAGTGGTAGGGGAGATTGGTGAATTACGCTGAAAGGAGGCAAGAAGGAAAAAGGGGACGCGCAGTCTGTGTGCCCATGGAAGAAGGAAAATACGAGGGGAAGGCAGAGTTGCGGGCCGTGGGGAACATTTGCAAAAAAATCCAAAGTCAAAAACTAAAAGAAATAAAGGGGTCTGCCCTCCCCGCTGCCACCCCCAAGGTGCCACGTGGCACCTTCTCATTGGCTATGGGCCGGCGGGACTAAAATGAACATTTTCCCCAAAATTTTCAAAAGGCTAAGGGAAAAAGGGACTGCACCTCCACCATAGCCTCAAGTGAACACGTGGCACCTTTACGATTGGCTATGGGCTAGTGGAGAAAAGGGAAATTTTGCCAAAGGAAGAATTAAAAGTTAAACTTTTAAATTTCTTGTGCATCCGTTGAGCCATGTGTCTACACGTGATTGGTTGCAAGTTAGCGGGGATGTGGGGCAAAGTGGGAAAATTTTCCCAAGGTGAAAATTTTCAAAAAGACAAGTTTAAAACTTTGGTCCACCCCACCGAGGTGCCATGTGGCAGATCCCAATTGGTTGAGGGATGGCGGGCAGTGGAATTTTAAGGGAAATTTTTCCAAAGTTAAAAATTAAAGTTAGCCATTAGATTATTTTATTTTTGAATGCCAAATTGAAGTAAAACTTCAAATGGCCATAACTTGAGCTAGAAAGCTCAGTTTTGGGAAAACGAGGACTTTTCAGAAATATCTCGATGCCCTCTTTGCATAAGAACCATAAAATTTACTTTTTGATGAAATTTAAAGGGTCAATTTTGAGAAACCAATCTGCAAGCTTTTAATTAGTGAACTGGTAGTTTTCAACTTCTCAATTTGGTTAAATTAGATCTCCCCCTTCACTCAACATGTCAAACAAACATGGAGGATTGGTCTAGGGAGGTTTTAGAGTGTTTTTGGAGAGTAAATTTGTTCAATTTATTCAAGGTTGTATTTTTCCAACAATAGACAGAAAAATGACTGTGCAAGTTTCAAATTGGATTTTATAAAGTTTTGAAGGTTCTTTCTTAAATGTTAGGGTCAATTTGAATTCCTTAGTGTCTTAGCATGTTATTCCATAAAAATTTAAGTTAATTATTAAGTGAAGGTCTAAATTGTACATTTTTATGAAAAATAATTGCCAGTGTGAAGTTTATAACAGTGATCTTTTTTTTTCTAAATTTGTATATCAATTTATCATTTAAATGTGTGTAGAGTTTCTAAACTAGTCTAATACATTTGCTGAATTAAATTAACCATTCAATTCCAAGTTGAATTACAATTTTTATTTCATTTCTAATTTATATTTCAAGGGAGAACAATTATAGTATAGTTTCCACTTACGTGTTTCTTCTTCTTGCATTTAAACAGAGATTACATTCACAATAGTAATTCAATTCCAATACACACTACAATTTTGAGAACTAATGCAATCCTTTATTCCTTTCCAATACAACTTTACAATCTTCTCTTTTCCATTTGATTTCTAAGATACAAAATACAATGCATATAACATCTTTTACATTTCTTTTCCAAAATAGAGAGTAAAATGAATCTCCTTTACATTTCACAATTCCAATTTCAATCTTCCATTATCAATGCCAATGGTTTCACATTACAAAATGCTATACAATTCATCCACTTCAAGTGGGAAGGGTTACAATGAACTTGCACAAAAGAAGGGACTGTCAAACTATATTCCTCTTGCTCCAAAATAGCAGCATGCTAGTTTCTCCATCTTTTCATCTTGATCACAACAAGGAAGGGGGAAAGGCAATGCTCTCCACCCAACCAAGACATCCAATGAGAAGGGAGAATCCATCCTTTCTCATTGGCCCCGAGCCCCAACCATATTGAAATAGAAGATGATAATCAACTCATGGCAACAAGGCTTCCACAACAAACATGTAGTATTCTTTCACATGCATAATATAATAAGAAACACAGTCCAAAAAAAAAAATAGCAGTTCACAACTGCATTTGAAAACATTCACACAAAACTTAGGCTTGATCAAGCAAGCCAAGAAGAGCAAGGAACTATGGGGAAGCTACTTATGCCTCCCAATTTGGAAATTGGGCATCCACCAATAATCATACCGCCAATATAACATATCATATCCCATAAACCTTATGCCTCCCAACCCCTCCTTATGCCCCCAAAGTTTCTCCCTTATGCCCCCAAGAGTAAGAAATGCAAGCTATTTATTTTCCATGGTGGATCCCAATCCCAAACTCCCTCCACAATAAAACTGATGCCATTGGCATTCCCTTATGCCCCCCATATGAAATCCCCATAGCCTTCTCCTACACCATATCCTAAGTAGTCTACCCAACCAGCCAACAACACATAACATATTCACCATTTCTATTCAAGCATGCAAGAGAAAGAAAACATTTAAAAAAAGGCTCAAGTTCCTACCTCTCCATAATGGAGTTTGTTCCAAGATCCACAAGCTTTCCAAATGCCAAATGCAGTCCAAAATCAGAAATGCTCAAGCATGCAAAATGACTCCAAACTCCTTCCACAACAAGCTCCCAAAACAACAAGAAAAATTTACCCCCAAAGGAATAAAACAAAGTTTCAACAACCACAATAAGCAAGAAATTCAAATTTTTAAGGAGAGGGAAGAGAAGAGGATGATGTGGATCCATGTGGGATGCCACATCATTCTTCCTCAACCCCAAGACCAAATTCAACATCATTCACCTAAACACAATAAATAAAATGACAAATTAACTTACACACTCCAAAATAACCCATACCCCAAAAGGACTGAATTTAAAACATGTAAGAGAAGTGCAATTAAAACTTACAAATAGTCATTTCAAAATGCATTAAAAAGGTCTAAATTTAACCTCCAAACCATAGGTATGGTTGGTGAATAATTTTAAGAGGTGTGGGACAAGTTTAACTTGTCCCACAAGCCTCCAAGGACAAATTCGAATTTCCCAAAAGGATGAAGTGTTTCACACTCCAAAAATCTATCTTACATTCTCTTACATATCTCTTACACCTTCTTACACATTTCTTACAACATTTCTTACACACTCTTACAACATTACATTTAAGGAAACAACTTCATTAATTACATTCTTATGACATATTGATTTATTTATTTTAACACATGATTATTCACAACATTAATACAACATATATAATAACTAATGAAAAGGGTAACACATCACAAAATAAACACATGCAACATTAATAAAGAAACCACATAATAATTTACACAAACCCATGGTCACATTCAAAGGTGATTCCCCCCATGGGAATCCCTAACATAAAGCAACACACACACACACACAAAACAATTACCATGGTGACCTTGTTGAATTCACCCAGAATTTCAATATGGTTAGTCTCCAGTCCCCCGAAATTGTTGTGATATTTTGACCTGTAAAACACAAATACCACCTTCAGCCTTGTGGCCCTATCAGAACATCCAAAATGATATAAATATACTAACAAAACCATCTATTCATATGATTCACAACAACATCAAGAAATTAACATTATCATTTTTAGTTTAATTAATCAATGATATCATCATCAATTTATTCTCATGTTAGTTCTATTCAAAATATCCAATATCCCATGTCTAAATCAACATCTATAATATGTCCATGTCAAACAGTATATCATCATCCACATATAAAAATGTCTCTAATAATCATCATGCATAATAACTAAATCCAGATCAATAATAATCCCTGATCTAACATCTAACCATCATACTAAAACAAAACATAATAGTGTCCATAATAAGATCAACAGTATCAAGATCAGTATCTAAAAGTGTCAAAGGGAAGTGGGCACTACTGGATACACATTGAACATGTCATATAGGGGTAGTGGAATCCAAAGGAACTAACAATTGTGAAGTAATAACCTTTATTGGTTTACAACACACAAATAAGCTTCGTGCGTGTGATAATAGATGAGAAACCACTAATCCAAAGGGAAGAGGTTATGAAACTTATCAATTATATTGATGCAAGGAATCATAAGGAGGTATTTCAATAAATCATGAGTATTGTTAGAGATTTACAAGGGGAGATACAATGTTTAAAAGATAAAGTGTGGGATAGGGAGTACTGCAGAAGACATACATAAGTACACGATCGGGAAGTTGATGAACTTAGGGAAGTATATCAAATACTTAGACAAGAAAAAATCATACCCCTATTAGGTGAGTGGTTATGATATAAAGTTCAACGCATGGGTATTGAAAGGGAGCGCATGAGACACTTCATGTTAATTTCTTTGCCTCGAAACACAAATATGATAAGGAAATCACCCTAGATACAATTATTGATGGTTGGATGGTGAGAAACATCCTTATTTACATTAGTGCAAAGGTAAATATTACTACCTTGTATGCATGGAATCAATGGGGAGGCCACTACTTTAACCTTCTTCTAGTGTTTTTATATGACTAGAAAGACCAAGTAAATTCTAGTTGGAGTGTTAAAGGATGAAAACATCACTATACATGGGGAAAAATTCAAGGGTGATTTTGAGGTTTTGTTGTTGGCAGAGGAAGATAAATTCCTTGCATTACTTGGTCATCCATGGTGTTATGCAAGCAATGTAAACATGGGCTTTAATAAGTACTACATTAGTTTTTAGAATGAGGATGAGCGTATAGTGATTCCTATGGATGGTACAAGGATTATTCCTTATATGGATCCCATTCATTATGAGTATCTAAATGATATCTATGTGCAGGTGTGCATGATCTAGAGTGTTTTGAACCAAAAAAATAAGGAGTGATCAATTGGGGAGATGTATATTCAATTAGTGACGTAAACATTATTGCTTGTGATAATTGGGCACATGGAACATATAAAATGGTTAGTTGTGAGTGTTAGGGATGAGCAACAAGAATGACTAGACCATGGATAGTTAGCTAGTCGGGAAGAATTGCAATACCTAGGTATATAGGAGAATAAAATATTGTATCATTTTTTTGCACAATAGAAGCGCAGTTGTGTAATGAAGGAGACAAAAGGAATATGTTAGTATACTCATTGGGAGGTAAGAAATCATGTTGGTGGGCTACGCATAGGGATAATATACTCAGATCACATGAGATAAGAATTGCCTTCTTGACACGTTTTCATAGGAATAACCTTCCTTCAAAGATATCGGCTTATAATGGAAAAACATCTTCTATGACTCACATTCAAGCTTGTGATAATAATTGGTTGGAAGGACTAGACACGTTGCCACCATCATTATGGGTCCATAATATTTATTTGATCTTACATGATTATACACATACATGGTAGATACATGTTGGTGAAGCAAGAGACTACCAATTGGCAGCACGGACATCAAATAGGGAGAACACTTTTAATTACTTTTCATCTAATCCTCCTATGCACAAGGCATTACAATTGATGTGACACATCACATTAGGAGATATCGTGAAGTCGGTGAGCTTATAAATCAATTATATGATGAGACTCTACTACTCAAGCATGCAAATAAATGTGCATTACTAGAGTCGATGAAAATATTTTACACCATGTTTGGAAGGAAAGGAGAAAGGTAAGCTAATGTACCTAATTGATGATGAACAAGTTGAAGAAATGAATATATAGCACATAAAAGGGGAGTTCAAGGTCATAGACAAGTCGGATGAGTAGATGCACATATACCATATACCACTTAAGATAAATAAGGTGAATATTGGGATGAATGACATGCCTAAGGAGGCAATCATTGGTGACTATTGAGTCCGACAAAGAGGTCGTAAAGATAGTTGAATTGTTGCATGAATTCCATAATCTTTATCTTATAGGATACCATTATCTAAATGATTTTTATCCTTTTCTAGGGAGATGCGAGATCAAATTAAAGGAGGCATGAGACTAGTCTGCAAGTAGTCATACAAGATGAATCCAAAATTTTGCATCAAAGTAAAGAATTAGATCGACAACATGTTGAAGGCATACATCATTGATCTAATTGAAGAATAAAAATGAATGATCCCTATGGTCATAAGTATGAAGAAAGATGGAAGGATATGGATTTGTTTATATTATATGGTATTAAATACATCTTGTGTAATTGATCCATTCCCTACACTTTTTTCGAATAAATCATTGATGGTTTAGCGGGACGTGAGATACATTCCTTCATGGATGGTTTTTTCAAATATCATCAAGTTAGTATTCCATGTGAAAAATCAAGCTAAAACCACATTTACAACTAAATGGGGTTGTTTTTCCTATATGGTCATGCCTTTTGGATTAAAAAAATTCAGCAGCATTATTTTTGTTCATTGTGGTGTAAGCCTTTGAGGACTTCATCCATAATTTATTTCAAGTATATATGGATGATAGGATAGTGTATGGTTGAGTAAAGTACCATTGTGATTGTTTAAGATAGATGTTTGAAAGATGCGAGGCATCTAAGTATATTTCTAGACATCAAAAAGTCCATCTTTACTACACCATTTGGTACTTTGTTGGGTTATATAATCTCCAAATAGGGACTTCTAGCTGATATGTTAAAGATAATAGTTATATTGAGGTTATAAGAACCAACTAACCAAAGTGAGGTGCACTAATTTCTTTGGCATACAAATTACTACATGAAATTCATCAAGAGTTATGACAAGATTGTTGCACCACTTGAATAAATGTTAAAGTAAAAAGGGAAATTCTACTAGAAAGATATGTGTCAGCATGCGTTTGAAACATTAAAGGAAATATTAACTAATACTCCTATCCTTCATTTCCCTTCATGTAATTTAACTTTTGATGTGCATGTAGATGCCTCAGGTAGACCAATTGGAGTAGTGTTAACACAACCTAAAGAAGCAAATGTTGATCATCCCATTTTTTTTACCAAGAAGCTAATACCTACATAACAGAACTATACAATTATTGAGTGCGAGTTTTTTGAATGTTCTACACACTTCAATAATCTAGGTATCATCTTGCAACTCCATTTATATTTTACACTGATAATATGACCCTCAAGTATTTTTTAACAAGCCAATATTGTAAGGTCACATTTATGCATGGATTCTCTTTTTCTAGGAATATTAATTTTCAGTAATAATGAATCCAAGCAAGAGTAATCTGGGACTGACCATACTTTGTGCACCAATTCTAGTGGGGAAGTGAAAATTATAGAGGATACCATGTTGGATGGCCAAAGATTCATGTTGTAGCACACACCAATGTACATAGAAGTTATAGCAATGTTTGTGTGCATAGGTATTACGCCACAAGGAATGAATACCATGGATAATAAACATCCGGCTATATGTGTTACACCTTATTAATTAATTAGTGAACATATGTATAATATTGGTAGAGATGAATCATTACACATATACATATTCGAGCATGAACATGAGGTTATAATGGAAGAGGTGCACGGTGGGATAGCACGAGGACATTATGCTAGAGAAGCCATAACACGCAAGATACTCCTCGCGATACTATGTTGGGAAACACTTTACCAAGATACTAAAGAGTTTGTTAAGGAGTGTAACCATTACAAAAGGATTGGAAAGCTAGGAAAAAGGGAAGAAATTACTTTACACACTGATAACATCTGCATAACCATTCAAAAATTGGGTTATAAACTTTATTGGACTTATTTCACAAGTTGCATGAAGAAACGGTTATGCGATACATTATTACATGTATAGACTACTTGATTAGATTGGCAGAAGTGACAACTACAAGAATTGTACCACCACTACAACTATATATTTCTTATGGTAAAACATTATCGCAGGTATGAGTGCTCATTGATCCTTACAAGTGATATGGTAAATAATTTTCTAAATGAAAAAATAAGGATATTATTAGTAGAGTTCATGGTAGCTCATCACAAGACATTTCCCAATCACCCACAATAAAATTCCATAGCAGAGGCATTTAACAAAATTTTGAGCCATACCCTAACTAATATTTTTGATGTTGGAATAAGGATTGGGATGATAAATTATGTTATATTGTATGCATACATAACTACCTATAAGATATTGAATAATACCACACCCTTTTGGTTGGTATTTTTCATCAAATAAATATTACCTATTGAGTTCATGTTACTTTCCCTACGCATCGTGCATGAAGGAGGAATTACAAATAAACAGGAAGTAGGGGAGTGCATTAACAAGTTAATACAATTGGATGAATGGAAAGAAATTGTGTGATGGATCCGAAGCAAGAAAAGGCAAGACAAAAGGTTTGGAATGATAGACACATTAGGAAGATGTCTTTTATAGTTGTGGGATTGGTGCTTCTTTATGGTTTGAAGTTTGTGTGCATTGGTTGGGACCATTCAAAGTAACCAAGATTGGAGACAGATTGCATATCAATTCCAAGTGCTTGATGGCCCTATGTTTCTTGGTAAATTCAATGGGACTAGGTGAAGCCCTACTATAACTAATATTCCTTTTATTTATGTTTGCAATAAGATAGTATTTCCATTTAGGTTAGGTTTCTAATTTACATTGTCCTTTTGTTTTATTTGTAATAATAATTTTCACACATATGAGTTGATATATTCATCAAAGCATGATGTGCAGAGGACCACACATACTTTAAAGTATGGGGTAGTAGGAAAAATAAATGATATACCCTTTGAGATGATAAATGAAAGGATGGTCTTGGATTGTCTTTCTCATTCGTGCATAAGTAAACTTGATGGAAATGATAAAATGTAGAATAACATGAAAGATAACACAAGGTAGGTAGTGCAAAAAAGAAAAATAATTTTCTTTTGGCATAAAGAAAGGATAGGTGCAACATGGAGAGGCATGCACAAGGTGATTGATGACTTGGTAAATTAGTTGCATAGGCATAAGAAGTCACGAGATAAGAGGTTCTACAACTAAGGAATGAGTGGTGTGTCGAGAAGGTTATGCATGTCTCGTCCGGAAGGAAAATGTGGAAGGTCCAAACTTTGTGGAAAAGAGTGTGAAATAGAAATAAAAGTGAGAAAAATCTTTCCTACCACATCTACCACAATTAATGATTGAAAAAATTGGAAACCTATCAATAAGTGTGAGTGGTAGTTATAATTCACCTTGCGAATTTAAGATCTTACAAACCATTATTAATGTAAATGATTTGTAAACAAAATCAAAGATGACCTAAAACAACAAGCAACTAGTGTAAAGAAACCAGTGAGCTCCTTTTATTTGGAAGAAGTGACGTATAGATAGTAGAGTGGAAGCTAAATAAGGGTTTGGGAGAAGTTAGGTGTGAACAAACCACAAGGTAGGGTTGCAAGGTTAGTCGAGGAAGAAGTTATAAGAGCAAGTACACAACAAATAGCAAGAGACACCAAGAAGGAATTAAAACTTTATTGAATTAAGTAATTAGGAATGGGGAAATATAGACCAAGTAGTTAGAACATATAATGTTTTATTTAGGGTACACAAGTTTCAAGATTTAAAATTTATGATTTACAACACTTGATTAAAGTCAACCAATGGCACCAGCAAAGAAGTTTGTTCTACGAGATTTGTAGCTCTTGTTACAAGTTAATACAAAAGGGATGCAAGAAATAAAGGAACTCAAAACTATGGGAGGGTTTAAGGCTACCTCCTGGTGTAGATGAAGATGGTGATGATGAAGGTATGGGCATGGAAGAACCTCTACATTGTGAGCTTGAAAAATTACACAAAAAAAAGAAGCTAATAGAAAAACATTAATAAAATAGGATGGTGGGTTACCTGACAAAGTCAATCTAGGGAAATAGAAAGCTTCCTCGGATGGATGTCAACCCAAATTTTGATAAAATGATGTAAAAGTGATGATATATAAAAGGATCTGGATAACAATATGAGATATATATTTAATATTACAAAAGTGTTGAAATGATGATCGATAAGAAAAAATCTAAAAAACAAACCAAACATGAGCGATTCGGGGTAGAATTAGATCGACTAGAAATGCGGTCGAAGTGATTAGAGGAGATCTAATTGAAGGATGAACCAGAGTTGAGCTAGAATTAGTACGAGAGAAGATGGATCGATATAGGAACAATGGTGAATAGAGATGATGCACCTAGAATCATATCTAATGTGGTAATGGGAGGTTTTATGGTGATCAAACCTCCCCATTACTACATCGAGAATGATTGGGGAAAGGATGACCATATCGGGAGTGATAAATAAGCTGGGGGTGACTAAAAACAAGTCACTGGGTGAAGAGAGGCTTAGAAGCTGAACAGTACATGAAGTTGGTGAAGATAGAGAACAAGATCAACATAGGTTGGGTAGATGGAAATTAGGATGGGTCGATATCGACTAGATCAAGATTTAAGATTCAACAAGCTAAATGGGTGGAGAAATGGGTATGCCAAGGATCATAGATTGTTGAATGCATGGACAGAGCTCTAAAAAAACCTAAAAACATGTAACACCAAGGAAAAAAAAGGTGAAAGGAGATCTCTAAATGAGTTTAAAACATATGAATATTAAATGATATCACCAAAGATCACCCAATATTGATTCCAATTTGGGACAATAGCTCGATGGAAGAGGTTGAAGGAAGAAATCACGCAAAGGTACTTAAGAATGAAAGTTTTTCAACCATTTGAGAGGAGGGGTGGAGTTGAATTTATAAGGTTGATGGAAACCAAATGAGTCACCGATGATTGGAGCAATGAAAATTTGATTAGATTTGATTTTAGGGATTAAGGTATTAGGACAACTAAATTGGATGTGGCGGGCTATTTTAGAGCTACCTAGAAACATGGGGAGAAATTAGGGAGACGTAGGTGAGAAATTAATGGAATTAAATGGTGGAAAATGAATATTATTAATATTGGTTGATAATGGGATGGAATGGTTAAAATAATAGGTGGGTGATTAGATGGGGTTAGGGATGGATATGGGGGTTAAATAATGTTAGGTTTAAAATAGGATAAAAATAAGAACTATGAGGGATAATGGGGGTATAATTTTTTAAGGAATAACACAGGAGGGACGAATGTGTGAAATGATAGTAAAGAAGAGAGAACAAGGGATGAGGGGACAACATGTCAAAAATTGGTGTCTACATTTTCCCCTTTTTGTCAAGTGATTTGTGTTAAGCAAGCCATGAGACAAAAATTGAGAGTGATGATGAGATATGATGGTTGAGGTGCTCCCCTAAAACTAGGGATCAATGACATGAAGATGATTTTATCACAATTTTTAAAAAAGATAGATAAAGGGATGATGTAATGAAAAAGGGTGGGAAAATAGATAAGAATATGTCCCAAGTGAAAGGGGATGGTTGTTGATGCCACAAAAATAAAAATATGGTGGTGACCTTGGAAACACATTATTAGGATCATAGCACTGACCTGTGATGGAGGTTGCATTAATGACATATGGACCCTATGCATCAGAAAAATTCATTACAAGATGGATGTACAATCCATGGGACAAATGGGTCAAGGAAGACATCAAAATATACATAAAAAAATGGGAGGGTAGTAAAAATCATGATTTGACATATGGTGGAACAACAAAATAGGGCAAGCTATTATGAATTATTCTCAAGCATGAGGAAGTGAACAATATGCTTTTGGGTGGGTGATGTTAAAATATGGCCATGAGTGTGGGATTTTGAGATGATAAATGGTTCCCCAAGAAGGGCAATGCAATGGCCACAGAGTGATTTACAAACCGTAATATAGAGATGTTGGATAAGCACAAGTGTGTTATGGGTAACACACAAGCTTGAGATGGGGGATGGATAAAGAGATTGGTCAAGAGGAAGAGAAATATGTTAAATTAGGGTTTGGGTTGATGATGACTGAATAAGTTTTTGGCGACTGGTTTTGGGTCACTAGCGATAGGGACAAGTTGATAGTGACTGGACCAATGTGCATATATAAACGAACTTAGCGAGAGAAAGGGGCTCATTTGTAATGTGTGAATTTTGAATTTAGAGTTTTGAGAGAGAAATTTTTATGTGATTTTGAGAGAAATGAATGTTATTGGTGGAGTGATGAAGTGTTAATGGACCTAGCGAGTGGTAACAATCAAAATCTTAACCTTATTTTTAATTTTTATTGATTTTTTTTTTTTGGAATTTTTTGAAAAATTGATGTGCGAAGGACCAATCGGGAGTGAATATTCTAGTCACCATCAACCAAAGGAAGATAAGAATCGACCCAAGTGAGATTGCCATCAACTAGATAGGAACTCGGTTAGATTGATTAAAAATGGTGTTTTTTATTACAATATGTCGATGGGTGATTGTTTGAATAGTTTTGGTAAGCTAGAGACACATTATACCTAAGTGACTGCGTCATGATGTTAAATGATTAGATGAGGGGATGTTACATATGTGGAGTGGGATCACTTGACAATAGTGGGATTTGGTGGATTTTTCAACTAACGAGAGGATACCGAGGGATATGGGTTTGATGATAACATTGATTGATAGGTGGGACCCGAGGAACAACACATTCTAGTTTTGGATAAGAGATATGGAGGTCATCTTGGAGAGTTTGTACCATATTCATAGATTATTGATCTAGGGGTCGAGTGTAGTTCTATCACAAAGAGAGGAGGATGGGGACATTGGCAATATTTTTGGAGTTAAGTCGGTATAGAGCATTTGTTTTGGGGGAATTTCACATATATATGCTGCTCGCTACAAGAAGGAGATGTTGAGGATTAGGTTGATGTGTTTGATGATGATGGTGATAGCCTACTATGATTTACCAAACTTAGGTGGGTCTCGGTTTCCATAGTTATTGGAAGGAGTACTAGTAGATATGGTGGAGCATCGAGATAATGTTTTCATTTGGTGTAGCCTTGCTTACACATGTGTACTATGATTTGTTGATGTATACATTAGGGCGAGGACAAACATGGATGTGGTTTTTTTTTACACTACTTCCCAATATGAGAATATAGTTATAGTGAGGCCATTAAGGATTCCATGGGTGACTGTGATCATATGGAGCTGGTTGTGGGTTTTATAAGATAACAAGTTGATCACACTCATGGGACAAAGGAGCTCGGGGGAGGAGTGGTATGAGGATTGATTGGGGTGATTGGATTTAGATGATGTTAGATGGAGGCCATATAAATAATTCCCTATATGGTCGGTGGATAGATGTGCGGCTTATGGGTCCGAGGAGGTTGAGAAGGTTGCGGGGGTGGAAGCTCGAGATGATAGTGTTATGCATTTCACTAGGGTAATGGGGCGTTTTGAGTTGTGCATGGAGTAGATGGGGAAACGAAGATGATGTGGGGGTAGATAGGGGCTCTGTTGATTGGTGGACATTATAGTGGGTGGCTAAGGCTGCAAAGTAGATAGCGCGAGTAGGAGAGGAGAGAGCGATAAGAACACTGTTGGAGATGGGGAAGAAACACATGGAGGAGAGGGTGGAGATGAGAAAGTATATTAGATAGCCTGCATACATGTAGATTTAGATGACATGTGATATGAGAAATATGTCACATGATAAGAGGCCGTAGGATTACATCAGAAAAGGACCTAGTCATGTAGCAATGAGACTGATACTGCAGATAGAGGGAGGCCTACAAGGCCATATTTTGAGATCCTGTATCCATAATTACAATGTTAGGGAGTGAGGCACTAGATACTTTATAGGGAGTGAGATAGTTGGCTCCACCTAGTACCATCTCACTAAATTAGTACAAGGCACTAGGTATGAGAGGAGTGTTACTTATGAGTGCATCATCACATCTAGACTATCAGATGTGCCATGGTATGTGGCCTATCTATCATGGGAGTGGATGCCATGGATAGCTACACAACATCGAGTAACATCAGTGTAGCATGAAGAGTGTAGCACTTAGATGAGGAGCCATGGGTGACAGGTAGAGGGACATGATCCCTGCAATGGAGGAGTAGGGTTCGATACTTAAAGTGTCCGATATTCATTTTACCAATTAGTGGTGGACATTTTATATAGATTTCGATTATGTATGTATTTTTGAAATAGATCCCCATAGAGGCCTATCATTGAACTTTGGACACATTTTGATGACACACACACACACACACACACACACACACACACACACACACACACACACACACACGATTTTATGGGGATTATATGTGTTGCATGATGATTTATTTGATAGATGTAGATATTTGATTATATTATGGATGTTGATTTAGATGTTATATGCATATTGATGGTGTAATGTGATGTTTACATGGATATGGATGTATGGATTAAATGATTTGATGTAATGATAGATGTTGATTAAGAAATGATGTGATAGATGGTAGATATGAGATGACTTAGATTAGAATAGATGTGATAGATTTAGATGTGTATGTTACAACACCTTATGTGATGGATGGATATATATATATATATATATATATATATATATAGGGGATGATGATGTTTTGATGTATGGGATATTATTAGATGTTAGTGATATATGTTGGATTTAGATTACATGATGTAATAGATGGATTGAGTGTGGATGTAAAATTTAGGATAGTGTGGTGGGAAAGGACGTGACCTTGATATGGTGACCCAAGTGTATGAAATTACACTTCATCATAGAGAGGAGTGTACATAGAAATTTTATTTGGGCTGTATTAGAGGTAAAGCATGAGAGGGAACAATGTAGAGTAATGCACTTGTGACCAATGAAAAGTGTTAACACATAACTAATGATAATTAGTCACATTTAAGATCATGAGGGAAATATGTAAAGTGTACTATAGACATGAAAAATGGGTTAAGATGGAGATTTTATGGGGAAAATATATTATCCTTAGGTGGTATGCCTAGGTCTATGCCCCTAGCTCTGTGAAATATGGTGTAAATTGATCAATGCGGGAATTTTTTGGAGGATGGGAAAGTTGATCAATGTGGGAAGCTTTCCAAAGATGCTTGTGTACTTTTGATATCTTGTTTTTTCTTTTGAGATTTTAAGAAGGCTGATCAATGTGGGAAGCCTTCACTACCATGAAAAGGGTAGCAATCCTTTGAGGGAGTGGTCTATGATTTACTTTTGATTTTGATTTTGACTATTTAGATTCATGGATGAGATATGATAGATGTCCTTGAGGATTAGCCTATATTTTTGAAAAACAAATTGCACATGCACAATTTTCCTTTGAGGATCAGCTTTTTTTTAGACAAGATAGATTTTGATGTGAGCATCTAGAATTTTGAATTTGGATATATATGGGGATATACAAGTAAACCACTTTGGGAGGGGACGAGAAGATGTACAAGTGACACCCATGGACCCTTAGCATGGTTCTAATAGGTAGATAATAGGGTGATAGAGGATTTCCCACCGAGAAGGAGGAAATTTTCCATGAGGAATATGTTATGAGAGGATCCGTGGTGCCCATATTTAATGTCATAGATATGTTAGTGACAGTAGACCACCTAATTCCAAATAATTAATATGAGAGATGGAAAGGATAATGATGGAAAGGATCACTAATTGTGACTAGGGTCACGTTGGTAGAAATGTTACTAGTAGAAGGGTTACAAGTGTAAGGCATTGAGATTTTTCATTTTGGTCTACCATCAAGGGAGGATAAATGATAGGCTCCATACCCATACTTATGTGTGATAATGTATGGTCCAATCTAGTTGTGGAAACATTTCCACGTTGGCTCCTTTCTATAGTAGTGACATTTTGATTTTCTCTTAAAACAAGCTCACTAATGTTAAAGTTGAGTTTCTTGATATGTTTGTTATAAGTGTGTTTAATTCATTCTTAATAGACTTGATGGTGTTAAAGGGTGATCAAGTGATGCTCATCTGGTAATTCAAGCTAGGATAGATGCTCTTGATGATAGTATTTATCGAGAGATGAATTCGTGGAGAGAGACACGTAAGGGTGGGATTTAGACTTCAACAAGAATAATGGCTTCCAAATTGTAGATGAGAGAGAAAGTATTAGCTCTTATAGAGGTGTGGATGCTAGTCCAATAATCCCAAAGGGTGAAGGGGATGTTAATATTCCAATTACGTCCTTATTTTTTGATGGTTTAGCAAGAATGTTACGAATGGTTTTGTTGGTGGCTTTGACTTGGCCATTAGCTTATGGGTATTAAGGAGAAGAGAAGTTAAGATTGATATTAAAAGAATCACAAATCTTCTTAAGGTATTTTTTAAAAGGAATTTTTGTTGTTTGTTTTGATTTTATGCGGAATTTTGAAGCAATCGATGATGTCTTTGGTAGACAAAGGAAACGATTTTGTTAGTTGTAGTGGATGTGAGTGGAATGGCTTCCACCCATTTGGTGAAGTATTCAGTAGTGGTGATGATAGAATGATGATGATAAGAAGAGTGTGGATTTATTATACCAATGAGATCAAGATCCATTATGAAAAAGGCCATAGGTATTGGGCCTTCGTAAGGCCTAGCTAGGGATTTGAATGAGATTAGAATTTTTTAGAATTTGGTAAACATTTTAACATATTCACATCATTATTTTTTTAGAGTGAGTTAGTAATACACTAGAAAAGGATGTGTTTGGCGACATCAAAACTATTGAAGTGTCCACCATAGATACCATCATGGACTTCTTGTATGGCGAGGGTAGATTCATGGGATTTAAGGAAATGTAGAAAAATACCATCAAATCCACGTTTTTATAGGATTTCAACAAGGATGACGTAGTTGTTAGCGCATTGAAGAAATGACCTCCTACCGTCATTGAATAGGTCGGAGAGAATTTTAGATATGGATAGGTAGTCAAAGATCTAAGAGTACTAAATATCAAATTGATTGGTGTCAATGTGATTGACACAAGGGAGTTCATAGGTATGGGATGGTTGATCAAGAAAATGGACAACAATGGAGAAATTATATTCTTAGGTTTCCCATGAGGCGAGGGATGCGAGGAAGACATGGTGGATACAAAATGATTGGATGAACGAGGGATGGATTGGATGGTATACTAATCAAATGCCTCAAGAATAAAATCGATGATGTCCTTGCATTTTTAAAGACTTCATTTTTACACCGATAGTCTCCTTTGTGACTTGATTGATGATGAGTGAGAGTCACCATAGATTTCATGATTTAGACATTGAGCATGATAGTAGTTTGGAGACCTAAGATGAGGGCTTCATACTTAGCCATGTTATTAGTGCATTTATAAGTGATGGGGATAGGAGTATCTAAAGGAGGAATGATGATAACACCAACACCTCCTCATTGGAGACACTTAGATTTTTAAATAAGGGTGTCATTTTGAGGGGAGAGAATTCATGATTGATGGTGTGGATGGATTCATCTAGAAATTTTTCATGAGGAAGATGATTGTCAGGAAGAGGGGCTTCGCAAGTTGATTAGTGATGGTCGGCCCTTAATATATTTTTGAGAGATGAACTCTAGGTCAAACTCAGTTATGAACATGAGCCATTGAGTGATGTAATCATTATGGTAAGTCTTGGAATGCATGGTCTTGATAAGACTGAAGCTAGTGATGAGAAAGGTTTTATGATTGAGGAGATGATAATGGAGTTTAGAAGTGGCGAAGAAGAGAGTGCAACATAAACTTTTATATTAAGTGTATTGGATTTTGTAATCGAGGAGAGTGTGGATAATATGATAGATGGATTAATCCCTGCATTGCTCATTATGGTGTGCCATCATGGAACCTAAAGCATGATCAGAGGTAGAAATGTAGAGATAGAAATGCTCCCCCTCTCATGGAGGTGTGAGAATAGGTGGTGATAAAATATATTGCTTGATATCATTGAAGTCCAACTAAAAATTGACATCCTAATTGAAGTACAAAAAATAAATTTTCCATTTTTGGAAAGGGTCCGGAAAGAAGTTGAATTTAGAACTTGTAAGCACGATAACTTTCAGTTGATAACTCGGATTGAGGTATAATTTTTTTAAATGTGTATTTTTTCAAGTTCTATGCATTGATCCTATTCTTTTTGTTGTTGGATAAAAAAATTTATTTTTTCCATTTTTGGAAAAAAATTTAAAAATTTAATAAAAAATTGTCTCACTTTTGTTTGGACGCACTTTCACTTGTACGCAACATCCATAGTGAGGGGGTGCATTATCGGTTGAAACCGACACCCGAGAGAATTGTAATATGAGCCTAAAAGATATATTTGCTAACTAAGTAGCAAACTGATGGAGGCTGGAGGCAACGAAGGAAGGAGGTTGATCAGCGACCTCTCGTCAGGCACCATCGACGAGGCTATGGTACTGATTTGGTGGCCAAGTATTTTCAGTTGTGTGGTAGATAATAAAAATAGATGATACATTCCTGTTATTGTAATGTGTGAAAAATTCCTATATGTAACCTTCTGATGAAAAATATAGTGGGGAAGTAAAAAAACACATGCAAACATGGATCTTGAAATGGTTCATGGAGATCTAGAAAACCACATGAGGTGAACAATAGAGTGGAGAATTGTTCATGTCTAGGTTGGTGGTAAACCTGTTGTAAAACCATAGAAGGTTGAGCGTTGCTCCCTTCATTTATATCAAGGTCATGAGCTATAGGCATGCCACAGGGGTTGGCATTCTGCTGAGATGTGAAAATGTTTTTCTACCTTGTTCACATTAGGGGAGTGTATATTAGGAATTAATAATGTTAACAATAGGGGAGTGAATGTTAGGAAATATTATTGATAACATTATTAAGTGTGTAAATAATAAAATACAATCTCATATTGAGTTGTATTTTATAGTTGTACGTGAGTTGTAGTACAACTTACTAGAGATATTCTAGGTGAGATATATTGGGGATGAGTATGAGAAAATAAAGGTTGAGAGATATGAGGAAGATAAGACTTGAATCCTAGTTTATAGGATCAAGTATTTGTATAAGAAGCTCACCAAGAAATGAATAAAACATCCCGAGATGAATTCAATTTCATATTTTATCATTCCAGAGTTTATTTCTCATATTATATTGTAGCTTCTAACAATTTGCAAGATGAAGTGGTAGAAAAATTAAATTATTCCCTAAAGACTATGAAGTTGTTTAATATTAGAAGGAGGAGGCATCGAGAGGATGGATTTTATTTTGGTGAGGTTGAATTCAATTCCCCTCATAGAAATGATGAAGCCAATGATTTTCCTAGTTAGAACTCCAAACACACACTTGGTGGGATTAAGGTGAATTAAGAATTCAATAAGATGAGAAGAGGGTCTCAAGGATGGAATGATGGTCTTTTCATCGTTTAGATTTTCCCACGATGTCATCAATGTAACACTCTATATTTTTATGGATAAATTCGTGGAAGATGTAGTTCATGGTGTGTTGATAGGTATCTCTAACGTTTTTCAAACCAAAGCATATGACATGATAATGAAGAAGGTTCCACAAGGGGTGATAAAATAATTCTTATGTTGGTCTTCTAATGTAATGAAAATTTGATTATAACCAAAAAAATCATCCATAAGAAAGAGAATCTCATGGTCGACTGTTAAGTCAACTAGCTAATCGATGTTGGGAAGGGGAAAGTCATCCTTAGGGCAGAGATTTAAATATCAAAAATCAGTATAGATGCACAACTTTATAGGGGATTTGGAAATGGGAACCATGTTTGAAACCCACTATGGATAATTGATGGGTTGGATGAAGTTAGCGGAAAAAATGAATTACAGCGCCTCTTTGATAAGGAGGGTAGTATGAGCATGCATGTGGCAAAGCTTCTTCTTCACTAGCTTAGAGTCAGGAATGGTGATGATATTATGGATGAAGATGAATGGATCAAGGCCTGAAATGTTGGAGTGTGACCATGTGAAGGCCTAGATAAATTTTGAAAGAAAGGTGGTAAAGGCCTCGATCTCTTTCAAGTCAATAGATTGGCCAACTTTAAGGATACGAGGCTCATGTGGAGTCCCGACATTGATTTCGATAGTGGATTCATTGAGTAGAGTGGATGTGTCAGGAATTAAGTGCTTATGAAGATGAGAATCTTCTTCCCCCATGTATGAAAGGATGGATTCATCATCAGTGCATTGGAGAACATTAATGGTAGGGGAATACTCCTATATCATGTCATGAAAATGAGAGGAAGGGACCTAGTTTCACCCCGGCATCAGTAAGTGATCACTCTAAGGGTGATGGTGGAGACTAAAAAAATGAGGAAGGGACACAGGGTCATCCATGTCCATGGATTCATTATATGGAGAAGGAGTGGATGATGAATCAATGTACATGGGAATATATAGAATAAGGTTACATGAGGGTGTCCACAGATTCTTCCTTAAAACCTAGTCCAAATTTTTCATGAGGCTCACTGGGATAGGTTAATGACAAGATCATATATACCTTTTTCATAATGTCCTAAACCAAATCCCTTCCACTTACACCGATGGAGGTATGCATAATCAAAGGATTTGTTATAAAGGAAATAAAATCCATTAGTGTAAGGTTTGGTATGAGGTTGATTATTGATATGGGATGAAGGATGATCAATGCCACCATAGATGATGTTGGTTTTTAGGTGAGCCGGACCAAAGGAAATAATATCCCCAAAATTTTATTGATACATGGGTGTTTTATCAGGTCTACCAAGTTGATTAAAGGAGGGAAGAGAATTAAGAGTGAGGAGTCAATACTCCCACATAGATATGAGCTGCATCACATTGTCAAGGGATTCATCATTAGGTAGCTTAGATGCAAGAACAAAATAATTGGTGGATGCTTCGGAGGATGAATCTTGTTTTGGGATGAGCACGTCATTGGTTCAATAATTCATATGACATGTTTTAAATGGAGGAAGGTCAGATGGAAGGGTATGGATCTTCCCCTCATGTTCGTATTTGATGCAACGGTTGAGCTAGAGGGGACACAATTCATGGCATGAATCCATGGGTGCCCGATAAATACATTGTATTAAAACTCCCCCTTAACAATATAGAAGAATTTTTTGAGGATTTTTTTCCAACACGGATAGGAAGGAAAAGTGTTCTAGAAGTAGGGGTCACGACATGGTTGAAGGCACATAGAACCACGAGTGATTGGGTGATGATATATTTTGGAAGTTTGAGCTAATCAAAGGTGTGAGATGATATTATTTTAACATTGGCACCATTTTCTATCATATATTGGTGAATGAATGTGTTATTGATGCGACAATGATGAAGAGGAAAGGTCATCATCTTTGGGTAAGATTTCTAGAATTTATGAATCATCAAAGGAAATGGTGGCAGAAATAGTTAGATCCCAAATAATGGATGTAAATGGATGGGATTATTTATATGAGATGTGTATGTATTTTAGGGTCTTAATGAGGTATTCTTGGTGATTAGGTGAGCTTTGGATAAGTTCATAAAGATACATCTTGATGGGATCTTGGTGGATCTACATTACAAAAATTTGTTCGATGGTGGCTGATTTTTGGGTTAGTGGCATGACTAAGATGGACACCTTAGTATTGGAAGAATAAGGAGATGGAGTGGGCTCATCAGAGGGAGTAGATAAGATGACCTTTGACTTGGATTTTGTAGATGGTTGAGACTACGACACCTTTCAAAAATGTGCTATTATATAAAATGTTCATAGATCTCATGCAAGGCCCTAGAAGTATCCCTACACTTTGAAGCGATTAGTAGCATCGATATTTTAGTGATCCCATTCCTTGAAGCATAGATTGTAGTTATGACCACAAAGATGGAAAAACTATCTACTAGTTTGGCAAATGATACTCAAAGTGTTATTCAAAGTGTAATGATTATAAAGTAAAGGGACATATTAGGAATATTTATCCACACAGAATGTTTGTTCTCTACTAATATCTTGTGAGATATGCCACAAGGACCATGATGTTAGAATTCATCCAATCCTCTAATGCACAACATAGATGAATTTTTAACTCTACTACAATATTTATGACATGTACACACATGATATATCTCATTTTCATCTGATTGATCAGATCCATGAAGCTTATGAAACAAGGTTACGCTAGACTAGTACAAATGGGAATTCATAGGTGCGTGAAGGGGAAAATAATGGAGCTAGAAAAAATGGAAATGGAGGCTATAGGAGATGATATCATGAAAGAGTGTGTGGTGGTTGAGGAGGAAGGTTTAATCAAGGTAGTTTTTATAATTGTGGATATCTTGATCATTATCCACATGAGTTCCCAAAGAACATGTGTTTTGCATATTGTGGAAAAGGGCACAAGGTAGAAGACTTTCAAAATTTATATGCACACATGTGCAAGAACATAAAAGAGAGAGGTACAATGACGATACATGTTGAGCACATCATACAGGGGTAGTGGAATCTAATGGAACTGAAAATTGTCAAGGAATAACTTGTATTGGTTAAAACACACAAAGAAGATTCACACATATGATAATAGATGAGAAAAATACCACTCATCCAAAGAGAAGAGTTTGTGCAACCTATCAATTATATTGATGCAAGGAATCATAAGGAGGTATTTCAAGAAACCATGAGTATTATTAGAGATTTACAAGGGCAAATAAAATGTTTAAAAGATAAAGTGTGGGATAGGGAGTATGTGATACATACATAAGTACTGATCAGAATTTGATGAACATAGGGAATTAAATCAAATGCTTAGACAAGAAAACATCATACCCTGTTAGGCAAGTGGTTACGATAGAAGGTTCTATCCATGGGTATAGAAAGGAGCAATAAACACTTCATGTTAATTTACCACCTTAGAAACATGAATATGATAAGGGAATCATCTTGGATACAGTTATTGATGGCTGAATGGTGAGAAACATCCTTATTTACATTAGTGCAAAGGTAAATATTATTACCTTGTATGTGTGGAATACAATGGGGAGGCTACCACTTCAACCTTCTTCTAGTGTGATTTATATGACGAGAAAGACCAGGTAAATTCCCACCTGGATTTTTAAAGGATGAAAACATAACTATACATGGGGAAAACTTCAAGGGTGATTTTGAGGTTCTACTGTTGGAAGAGGAAGATAAATTCCCTGCATTACTTGGCCATCTATGGTGTTATGCAAGCAATGCAAACTGGGTTGTAATAAGTACTACATTATTTTTAGAATAAGGATGAGTGCATAGTGATTCCTATGGATGGTATAAGTATTATTCCATACATGGATCCCATTCGTTAGGAGTATCTAAATGATATCTATGTGTAGATTGTGCATGATCTAGAATTTTTGAGCCAACAAAATAAGGAGTGATCAATTGAGAGATGTGTATTCAATTAGTGACACAAAAATTATTGCTTGTGATAATTGGGCACATGGAACATATGAAATGGTTGGTCGTGAGTGTCGACATGAGCAATAAGAATGATCAGACCATGGATAGTTAGCTAGTCAGGAAGAATTGCACTACCGAGGTATATAGGAGAATAAAATATTGTATTATTTTTGTGCACAATAGAAAAGAAATGTGTGATGAAGGAGACTAAAGGAATATGTTAGTATACTTGTTGAGAGGTAAGAAATCATGTTGGTGGGATACACATAGGGATAATATACTCGGATGGGATGAGATAAGAAATTTCTTCTTGACACGTTTTCATAGAAATAACCTTCCTTCAAAGATACCATCTTACAACTGAAAAACATCTCATGTGACTCACATTCAAGCTTGTGATAATAATTGGTTGGAAGGACTAGACATGCTACCACCATCATTATGGGTTCATAATATTTATTTGATCTTACATGTTATGCACATACATGGTAGATACACGTTGAATTGAAGAAAGAGACTACCAATTAGCATCACAAGACATCAAATATGAAGCACACTTTTAATTACTTTTTATCTAATCCTCCTATGCACAAGGCATTAAAACTAATGTGACACATCACATTAGGAGATATCATGAAGGAAGGAGAGATTATAAATCAATTATATGATGAGACTCTACTACTCAAGCATGCAAATAAATGTGCATGGCTTGATTTTGATGAAAATATTTTACACCGTGTTTGGAAGGAAAAGGAGAAAGGTAAGGTAATGTACCTAATTGATGATAAATAAGTTGAAGAAATGAATATATAGCACATAAAAGGGGAGAACAAGGTCATAAAAATTTAGATGAGTAGACACGCATATACCATATACCACTTAAGATAAATAAGGTGAATATTGGGACGAATGACATGCCTAAGGAGGTAATCATTAGTGACTATTGGTCTAAGGAAGAGGTTGCAAAGATAATTGAATTGTTGCATGAATTCCATAATCTTTATCTTATAGGATACCATGATCTAAAGGTTTTTATCCTTTTCTATGGGAGATGAAGATCAAATTAAAGGAGGGACAAGACTAGTCCTCAAGTAATAATACAAGATGAATCAAAACTTTGCATCAAATTAAATAATTATATCGACAACATGTTGAAGTCATATATCATTGATCTAATTGAAGAATAAAAATGAATCAGCCCTATGGTCATAAGTATCAAGAAAGATGGAAGGATATGGATTTGTGTATATTATAGGTTATTAAATGCATCTTGTGTAATTGATCCATTCCCTACACTTCTTCTGAATAAATCATTGATGGTTTAGCGGGATGTGAGATAAATTCCTTCATGGATGGTTTTGTTGAATATCATCAAGTTAGTATTCCGCACGAAAATCAAGCTAAAAGCGCATTTTAAAAAAATGGGTTTTTTTTTCATATATGGTCATGCCTTTTGGATTAAAAAAATCAACAACATTATTTTTGCGCATTATGGTGCAAGCCTTTGAGGAATTCATCCATAATATATTTCAAGTATATCTAGATGATAGGATATTGTATGGTTTAGTAAAGGACCATTGTGACTTTTAAGACTGATGTTTGAAAGATGTAGGCATCTAAGTATATCTCTAGACATCAAAAATTCCATCTTTACTACACCATTTGGTACTTTGTTGGACTATATAATTTGTAAATAGGGACTTCTAGTTGATATGTTAAAGATAATAGTTATATTGGGGTTAGAAGATCCAACTAACTAAAGTGAGGTGCACTGATTTATTTAGCATACAAATTACTACATGAAATTCATCAAGAGTTATGACAAGATTGTTGCACCACTTGAAGAAATGTTAAAGTAAAAATTGAAATTCTACTAGAAAGATATGTGTCAACATGCATTTGAAACATTAAAGGAAATATTAACTACTACGCCTATCCTTCATTTCCCTTCATGTAATTTAAATTTTTATGTGCATGTAGATGCCTTAGGTAAACCAATTGGAATAGTGTTAACACAACCTAAAGAAGGAAATGTTGATCATCCCATTTTTTTACCAGAAGCTAATACCTACATAACATAACTATACAATTATTTAGTGCGAGGTGTTTTCAATGTTCTACGACTTCAAAATTTTAGGACCATCTTCTTGCAAATTTGTTTATATTTTACAATCGATAACATGGCTCTCAAGTATTTTGTTGACAAGCCAATATTGTAAGGTCACATTTATGCATGGATACTCTTTTTTACGAATTTTAATTTTTAGTAATAATGAATCCAAGCAAGAGTAATTTGGGATCTTACCATACTTTGTGCACCAATTCTAGCGGGGATGTGAAAATTATAGAGGATACCATGTCGATGGCCAAAGCTTTAGGCTACAACACGTACCAATTGACTTTGAATATATAGCAATGTTTTCGTGCATAGGTTTTATGCCACAAGGAATGAATATCATGGAGGATAAACATCTCGGTTATATGTGTTACACCTTATTAATTAATTGTTGAACATATGTATAAGATGGGTTGAGATGAATCATTACACATATACATATTCAAGCATGAACATGAGGTTATAATGGAAGAGGTGCATGGTCAGATAGAGGAAGACATTATGCTAGAGAATCCATAACACGTAAGATACTCCTCGAAATACTATGGTGGGAAAAAAATTCTAAGATACTAAAGAGTTTGTTAAGGTGTGTAACCATTAAAAAGAATTGGAAAGCCAGGAAGAAGGGAAGAAATTCCTTTACACCCGATAACATCTGCGCAGAACCATTCAAAAAGTGGGTTATAAACTTTGTTGGACCGATTACACTAATTTGCATGAAGAATAGTTACGTGATACATTATTACCTATATAGACTACTTTATTCGATTGGTAGAAGTGAAACCTACAAGAATTGTACCACCAATACAACTACATATTTATTATGGTAAAACATTATTAGTAAGTATGAGTTCTCATTGATCCTTACAAGCGATATGGTAAATAATTTTCTAAATTAAAAAATAAGAATATTATTAGGAAAGTTCATGGTAGCTCATCACAAGACATTTCCTAATCACCCACAATAAAATTCCATAGTAGAGGCATTTAACAAAATTTTGAGCCATACCCTAACTAATATTTTTGATGTTGGAATAAGGATTGGGATGATAAATTATTAGTTATACTATATGCATACATAACTACCTACAAGATATTAAATAACGCCACATGCTTTTGGTTGGTATTTTCATCAAAGAAATATTACTGTTGAGTTCATGTTCTTGTCCCTATGCATTTTGCACGAAGAAGGAATTACGAGATAAACAAGAAGTAGGGAGAGCATTAACAAGTTAATACAATTGGATGGATGGAAAGAATTTGTGTGATGGATCCGAAGCACAAAAAGGCAAGACAAAAGGCTTAGCATGATAGGTACATTAGGAATATGTATTTTATAGTTGTGGGATTGGTGCTTCTTTATGGTTTGAAGTTTGTGTGCCATTGGTTGGGACCATTCAAAGTAACCAAGATTCTGCAGAGAGATTGCATATCAATTCCAAGCACTTGATGGCCCTATGGTTCTGGTAAATTCAATGGGACTAGGTTGAAGCCCTACTATAAATAATATTCCTTTTAATTATGTTTGTAATAAGATATTATTTCCATTTAGGTTAGGTTCTATTTTACATTGTCCTTTTGTTTTATTTGTAATAATAATTTTCACACATACAAGTTGCTATATTCATCAAAGCATGATGTGCAGAGGACCACACATACTTTAAAGTATGGGGTAGTAGGAAAAAGATAAGATATATACCCTTTGAGATGATAAATGAAAGGATGGTCTTGGAGTTTCTTTCTCATTGGTGCATAAGTAAACTTGATGGAAATGTTAAAATGTAGAATAATGTGCAAGATAACATGAGGTAGGTAGTGCAAAAAAAAGAAAAACTACTTTTCTTGTGGCTTAAAGAAAGGATAGGTGCAACGTAGAGAGGCATGCACAAGGTGATTGTGACTTTTTAAATTAGTTGCATAGGCATAGGAAGGCATAGACAAGAGCTTCTACAACTAAGGAATCAGTGGCGTGTCGAAGGTTATGCATGTCCCGTGTAGAAGGAAAACGTGGAGGGTCCATAATTGGTGGAAAAAGAGAAGGAAACAGAAATAAGAGTGAGAAAATATTTCCTACCACACCTACCACATTTAATTCTTGAAAAAATGGGAAACCTATCAATAATTGTGAGTGGTAGTTATAATTCACCTTACGAATTCAAGATCTTACAAACTAGTGTTACTTGAAATGATTTGTAAATTAAATTAAAGATGACCTAAAAAATAAGCAACTAGTGTAAAGAACTAGTGAGCTCCTTTTACTTGGAAGAAGTGACATATAGATAGTAGAGTGGAAGCTAAATAAGGGTTTGGGAGAAGTTCGCATGTGAAAAAAACCACAAGGTAGGATTGCAAGGTTGGTGGAGAAGAAATTATAAGAGCAAGGACACAACATATAACAAGCGAGACACTAAGAAGGAATTAAAATTTTATTGAATTAAGTAATTAGGAATGGGGAAATATAGACCAAGTATTTAGAACATATAATATTTTATTTAGGGTACGCAGTTTCAAGATTTAAAATTTATGATTTACAACACTTTAGTTAAAGTCAACCAATGGCACCAAGAAAGAAGGTTGTTCTACGATATTTCTAGCTCTTATTACAAGTTAATAAAAAAGGTATGCAAGAAAGAAATGAACTCAAAACTATGGGAGGGTTTAAAGCTACCTCCTTGTGTAGATGAAGATGGTGATGATGAAGGTATGGGCGCGAAAGAACCTCTACATTGTGAGCTTAAAAAATGGCACAAAAAAGATAAGCTGATAGAAAAATATTAATAAAATAGGATGGTGGGTTGCTTGACAAAGTCAGACTAGGGAAATAGGTAGCTTCCTAGGATGGATGTCAACCCACATTTTGATTAAACGATGTAAAATCAATGATATATAAAAGGATCCAGATAAAAATATGAGATATAGCTTTGATATTGTAAAAGTGATGAGATGATGATTTAATAAGAAAAAATCTAAAAACAAACCAAACATGAGTGGGTCGTAGGATAATAACATTTGACTATTACAATCAAAAATGATCGGTGGAGATCTAATTGAAGGATGAACCAGAGTTGAGCTGGATTTTTATAGAGATGATGGATCTTATACAAGTAATAGTGGTGAATAGAGATGATGCACCTAGAATCATATCTAATGTGGTAATGGGTAGGGTCGATGGTGATCAAGTCGGGTTAGTGATGATTGGGGAAAGGATGACCATATCATGTGTGATAAATAACTGGGGGTGATTAAAAACAAGTGACCTGGATGGAAGAGAGGCTTAGAAACTAAATCAAAAGTTGGTGCAGATAGGGAACAAGATCAACATAGGTTAGGTTGAAGGATATCAAGATGGGTTGATAGCAATGGATCAAGATTTAAGATTCAACAAGCTAAATGGGTGGAGAAATGGGTATGCCAAGAATCATAGATTGTTGAATGGATGGACAGAGCTCCAAAGAAAACCTACAAACGTGTAACACCAAGGAAACAAGGTGAAAGGAGATATCTAAATGAGTTTTAAAACATATGAATATTAAATGATATCACCAAAGAGCACCCAATATTGATTCCGGTGGTGACAATTGCTCAATGGAAGAGGATGAAGGTAGAAATCATGCAAGGGTACTTAAGAATGAAATTTTTTCAACCATTTGAGAGGAGGGTGGAGGTGAATTTATAAGGTTGATGGAAACTAAATGAGTCACCGGTGACTAGTAATGCATCAGTAAATTTGATTAGATTTGATTTTAGGGATTAAGGTATTAGGACAACTAAATTGGAGGTGGCGGGCTATTTTAGGGCTACCTAGTTGCATGGGGAGAAATTAGGGGAGGTAGGTGAGAAATTAAGGGAATTAAATGGGGGAAAATGAATATTATTAATATTGGTTGATAATGGGATGGAATGGTTAAAATAATAGGTGGGTGATTAGATGGGGTTAGGGATGGATAAGGGGGTTAAATAATGTTAGGTTTAAAATAGGATAAAAATAAGAACTATGAGGGATAATGGGGGTATAATTTTTAAGGAATAACACACGGGAGGGAAGAATGTGTGAAATGATAGTAAAAGAAGAGAGAACAAGGGATGAGGGGACAACATGTCAAAAATTGGTGTCTACAGTTTCCCCTTTTTGTCAAGTGATTTGTGTTAAGCAAGCCATGAGACAAAAACTAAGAGTGATGATGAGATATGATGGTTGAGGGGCTCCCCTAAAACTAGGGATCAATGACATGAAGGCGAGTTGATCACGAATTTGAAAGAGATAGATAAAGGTATGAGGTAAGGAAAAAGGGTGGGAAAAGAGATAAGAATATGTCCCAAGTGAAGGGGATGGTCATTGATGCCACAAAAATAAAAATATGGTGGTGACCTTGGAAACACATTAGTAGGATCATAGTACAACTCGTGATGGAGGTGTCATTAATGACATATGGACCCTGTGCATCAGAAAAATTCATTGTGCAAGATGGATGTACAATCCATGGGACCAATGGGTCAAGGAAGACATCAAAATATACGTAAAAAAATGGGAGGGTAGTACAAATTATGATTTGTGAGATGGTCGAACAAAAATTACGGCAAGATATTATGAATTATTCTACAAGCAGGAGGAAGTGAACAATATGCTTCTTGGGTGGGACAATGTTAAAATATGGCCATGAGTGTGGGATTTTGAGATGATAAATGGTTCCCAAGAAGGGCACTATAATGGCCACAAAGTGATTTATAAACTGCAATACAAAGAGGTCGAGATAAGTACAAGTGTGTTATGGGTAACACACAAGCTTGAGATGGGGGATGGATAAAAAGATTGGTCAAGAAGAAGAGAAATAAGTTAAATTAGGATTTGGGTTGATGATGACTGAATGAGTTTTTGGCAACTAGTTTTGGGTCATGGCGATAGGGACAAGTCGGCAGTGACTAGACCATTATGTATATATAAATGAACTTAACGGTGAAAGGGCTCATTTGCAATGTGTGAAATTTTTAATTCAGAGTTTTGAGAGAGAAAATTTTATGTGATTTTGAGAGAGATGGATGTCGGTGGTGGGTAGACGAAGTGTCGGTGGACCGGCGAGTGGTAACAATCAAAATCTTAACCTTATTTTTAATTTTTATTGATTTTTTTTTTTTGGAATTTTTTTGAAAAATTGATGTGCAGAAGGATGGTAACCATCAACCAGAGGAAAATAAGCATCAACCCAAGTGGGATTGCCATCAACTAGATAGGAATTTGGTTAGATTGATTAAAAATGGTGCTTTTTATTATAAGATGTTAATGGGTGATTGTTTGAATAGTTTTGGTATGCTAGAGACACATTATACCTAAGAGATTGGGTCATGATGTTATATGATTAGATGAGGGGGATGTTACAGATGCGAGTGGGATCATTTGACAATAATGGGATTTGGTGGATTCTTCCATTGCAAAGGGTTCGTAGGGATATGGGCTTGATGATAACATTGATTGATAGGTAGGACCCAAAGCCCAACAAATTATAGTTTGGGAGACAGAGATATGGAGGTCACACTAGAGAGTTTGTACCATATTCTAAGATTACTGATCTAGGGGACACTTGGAGTTCCTATCACAATAGAGGGGAGGATGGGGACACTTTGGTAATGTGTTTTGGATTTAAGTTGGTATAGAGAATTTTTCGGGGGAATTTAACATATATGCTCACTACAATAAGGAGATGTTGAGGACCATGTTGATATGTTTGATGGTGAAGGTGATATCCTACTATGCTTTACCGAACTTAGGTGGATCCCGTTTCCATAGATATTGGTAGGAGTACTAGCGAGATATGGTGGAGCATCGAGGCAGTGTTTACATTTGGTGCAACTTTGTTGTACATGTGTACTGTGAGTTATTGATGTATACATTAGGGCGTAGGACAAGCATGGATGTGGTGTTTTGATACACTACTGCCCCATATAAGAATATAGTTATAGTAAGGCCACTAAGGAGTCCATGGGTGACCATTGATCATATGGAGTTGGTTGTGGGTTTTATAATATGGTGAGTTGATCACACTCATGGGGAGGTTGAGGTGGTTACAGGTGGGTGGAATCTCGAGATGAAAGAGTTGTGCATTTCACTAGGGTGATGGGGCAATTTTGAGTTGTGCATGGAGTATATGGGGAAATGACGATGATGTGGGGATGGATGGGGCTATGTTTATTGGTGGAATTTATAGTGTGTGGCTAGGGCCGTGGGGTAGATAGTGCGGGTAGGAGAGGAGGAGGTAAAACCTATTGGAGATGGGGAAGCAACACATGAAGGAGAGGGTGGAGATGGGAAAGTAGCTTAGATAGTCCACATACATGTAAATTTAGATGGCATGTGACATAAAGAGATCCCACATGATAGGAGGTCATAGGATTGTATCTTAAAAGGACCTAGTCATGCAGCAGCGAGACCCATCTGCACAGACAATGGGAGGCCTACAAGGCCGGATTTTGAGATCCCGTATCCTTAGTTACAACATTAGGGAGTGAGGCACTAGAGACTTCACAGGGAGTGAGACATTACCTCCACCTAGTACCATCTCACTAAATTAGTACAGGCATTGGTTACATAGGTGCGTTACTTATGAGTTCATCATCACATCTAGACTATCGATGTGTCGCGGTATGTGGCCTATCTAGTAGGGGAGTGGATTCCATGGATTACATTTTATATAGATTTTGATTATGTATATATTTTCTAAATAGATCCCCATAGATGTCTATCATGGAAGTATGGACACATTTTTTGATGTGTGTGTGATGTGTGTGTGTGTGTGTGTGTGTGTGTGTGTGTGTGTGTGTGTGTGTGTGTGTGTGTGTGTGTGTGTGTGTATTTTTTTTGGATTATATGTGTTGCATGATGATTTATTTGTTAGATGTGGATATTTGATTATGTTATGGATGTTGATTTAGATGTTAGATGCATATTGATGATGTGATGTGATGTTTACATGGAAGTGGATGTATGGATTAAATGATTTGATGTAATGATATATGTTGATTAATAAATGATGTGATAGATGGTAGATATGAGATGACTTAGATTAGAATAGATGTGATAGATTTAGATGTGTATGTTATAACACATTATGTAATGGATGAATTATATAGATGTAAGGGATGACAGTGTTTTGATTTGATGTATGGGATTTGATTAGATGTTAGTGATATATGTTGGATTTAGATTACATGATGTAATAGATGGATTGAGTGTGGATGTAAAAGTTAGGATAGTGTGGTGGGAAAGGGAGCAACCTTGATAGGGTGACCTAAGTGTATGAAAGTACACTTCATCATAGAGAGGAGTGTATATAGAAATATTATTTGAGGCGTATTAGAGTTAAATCATGAGAGGGAACAACGTAGAGTAATGCACTTACGACCAATGATAGGTGTTACCACATAACTAACGATAATTAGTCACATTTAAGATCATGAGGAAAATATGTAAAGTGTGTTATAGACATGACAAATGGGTTAAGATGGAGCTTGTATGGGGAAAATAGGTTCTCCTTAGGTGGAATTCCTAGGTCTATGCCCTAGCTCTGAGAAATATAGCACAAACTAATCAATGCGGGAGTTTTGGAGGATAGGAAATTTGATCGATGTGGGAAGCTTTCCAAGGATTCTTGTTTACTTTTGATATCTTATTTTTTTTTCTTTTAAGATTTTAAGAAATCGATCAATGTGGGAAGCCTTCACTACCATGAAAGGGGGTAGAAATCCTTTGAGGGAGTGGTCTATGATTTAATTTTGATTTTCACATTGATTGTTTAGATTCCAGGATGAGATATGATAGATTTCCTTCAAGGGATCAATCGATATTTTTGAAAAAAAAAATTGCACATGCACAACTTCCTTCGAGGGAAGGGAGATATGTTCATCCATGTCCACGACATAATTATATGGATAAGGATTGGATGATGAATCAATGTGTATGTGAAATTTAGAATAAGGTTGCATGAGGGTGTTTACAAATTCTTCCTTAAAATGTAGTCCAAATTTTTCATGAGGCTCACAAGATAGGTTAATGACAAGATCATGTATACCTTTTTCATAATGTCCTAAACCAAATCCCTTCCACGTACACCAGTGGAGGTATGTATAATCAATAGATTTTTATAAAGGAAATCAAAGCAATTATTGTATGGTTTGGTATGAGGTTGATTATCGATATGGGATGAAGGATGATTAATGCAACCATAGATGATGTTGGTTTTGAGGTGAGGTAGACCAAAGGAAATAATATACCTGAAATTTTATTGATACATTGGTGTTTTATCAAGTCTACCAAGTTGATTAAAGGAGGGAAGATAATTAAGAGTGAGGAGTCAATTACCATTATTTTTTCCTTCCAAGTTACCTTTGAAAGTGGATTTAAATGTAATCTAGGAACTTATAGTTTGCTTAAGATAGAGTATAGGATATATATCTTGTTCATTCTTTAAAAATATTTTGTTATCTATCTTGATGACTAATCCTATTGATTATTTGGGAAAATATGCAAAGTCTTGTGTATGCAGGCCATAAAGGAAAGATAATGCTAGTATTGAGAAAAGTGGAACTGATCATGAACAGTACATTTCAAATAAAATATTATTTCATATTCAGATTCCTCTCAAAAATTTATGTAATTTCAAAACAAGAATCATCTTAATCCGAGGTTGCATGCAAAAGTTATAGTTGTTTTAAGTTAGCTACGGAACTCATAGAGTTAGTTCTAGAACTCACAAAGTTAGTTTTGGAACTTGCAGGTTTAGTTCCGGAACTCACAGGCTTAGTTTCAGAAGTCACAGATTTAGTTCTAGAAATTGTATCAATTGAATGACAGTTAGTTCTAGAACTTGCAGATTTAGTTCTGGAAATTGCATAAAAGGAATGACAGCTTTATTTTCGGAACTTGCATCAACATAATGACATTTTTTAGGGATTATGAAAACTCAGAGATTCCAATGGGAAATTTGAGAGAGGTTTTTGTTCATAGAAATGTTTTTAACAAAAACCTCATTTATATTTGCTACATGTTTTACCAATGAAGAGAGATCTAACTTTTAGTGAGCTGCTATTTCGAAGAAAAGTGTATTAGATGAGCACTAAAAGTTTCATAAACAGAAATAGAAAAATTAAATGGAAAATATGAGAGAGGTTTTTATTCATAGAAATGTTTTTAACAAAAACCTCATTTAGATTTGTTATAGGTTTTACCAATGAAGAGAGATCTAACTTTTAGTGAGCTACAGTTCGAGGAAACGTGTATCAAACGAGCACTAAAAGCTCCATAAAAAGAAACAGAAAAGTCAAATGGAAAATAAGAGATATTTTTGTTCATAAAAATTTTGTTAACAAAAATTCATTCAGATTTGTTACAAGGTTTACCAATGAAGAGAGATCTAACATTTAGTGAGTTGTAGTCCAAGGAAATGTGTATCAGATGAGCACTAAAAGTTCCATAAATAGAAATAGAAATTTCAAATGGAAAATCTGAGAGATTATTTTGTTCATAGAAATGTTTTTAACAAAAACCTCATTCATATTTGCTACAAGTTTTACCAATCAAGAGAAATATAATTTTTAGTGAATTGCAGTCCAAGGAAAAAGCATATCAGACAAGCGTCAAAAGTTCCACAATCAAAAACAACAAAGTCAAATGGAAAATCTGGGAAAGGTATTTGGTCAAAATAATATTTTGAGGAAAAACATCCTTCCAATAATGTAGAAGAATAAAATCATTATGATTCTTATTACCAAAAAGCAAGGAGAATATTTGGGAGCAAATCTTCCTAAAATAAGCAAGATAAGATTTGACTTCAATAATATCTCTCTCTCCATATTTTGTGGAGATGGAGATCTTAGTTATTAGGATTGGAATAAAGATAAGATCAGATTATATTTCCTAAAATAAGGATTTGGTTGGATGCATGAATTATAAATGCAACCTTCCACACTAAGATATGTAATTTTCTTTCTCCCAAGAAATAAAGATTTGTTCTTTCCTCTCAAATATTCTGTAGTTTTAAAATCAGAAGTATGATTTAAATCCTCTTCCAAGAAATGATTTGGCCACTCATTTCAAGGAAGATGGATCTGTGTATTTATGTTTATGTTTATTCATTTGTCTATAATTCATTTTGTTGTATTGTTTTTATTTTGTATTGTGAAAATTCAGTCTGTTGTGAACTTGCAGGTGTTTCGTTTAATTATGTTTATTTCCAATTCAAGAAATTTAAATTTATGCAAGTGTGTTTAAATTCCTACAAGTTTGATTTCCTTCATGCAAGTGTGATTTATTTTATGCAAACTTTATTTTTACAAGTGTGCCTTTATTTCTGCAAGTGTGGCTTTCAATTTCTGCAAGTGTGATTTATTTTATGCAAGTTTGGTTTGTGTTTAAAGGAGTTACTTTCCAAGATCTTCTTCTCTTAATGCATACAGCCATCGAGACACCAGCCCTGGATTGACATTATTAATGTCAAGGATTTGTGAGACTCATCACCCATAGAGATGGTAGATGTATCACATTGTCAAGGGATTTATCATTAGGTAGCTTAGATGCAAGTAAAAAGAACTAGTGGATGCTTCAGAAGAGAAATCTTGTTTTAGGATGAGCACATCATTGGGTCGATAATTCATATGACATGCTTTGAAGGGAGGAAGGTTGGTTAGAAGGGTATGGATCTTCCCTCGTGTTCATATTTGATGCAATAGTGGAGGGTGGAGGGGACACAATTCATGACATGAATCCATGGGTGCTCAATAAATACACCGTATTAAAACTCCCCTTAACAATATTAAAGACTTTGTGGAGGAATTTTTCCAACGCGGATGGGAAGGAAAATTGTTTTGAAGTAGGGGCCACGACATTGTTGAAGGCATGTAGAAGCTGCAGTGATTAGGCAATGATATATTTTGGAAGTTTGAGATGATCAAAGGTGTGAGATGATATTATTTTAATGTTGGCACCATTTTCTATCATATATTAGTGAATGAATGTGTCATTGATGTAGACAATGATAAAGAGGATAAGGTTGTGATCTTTGGGTAAGATGTTTGGAATTTATGAATCATCAAAAGAAAGCGGTGATGAAGTGGTTAGATCCCAAATAATGGATGTAAACAGATAGGATTATTTAGACGAGATGTGTATGTATTACAGGTCTTAATGATGGATTCTTGGTGATTAGGTGAGATTTGGATAAGCTCATAAAGAGACATCTTAATAGGATCTTAGTGGAGCTACCTTATGACAATTCATTCGATGGTGGCTGATTTTGGGTTGGTAGAATGGCTAAGATGGACACCTTAGTCTCGGATGAAGAAGGGGATAGAGTGGACTCTTCAAAAGGAGTAGATATGATGACCTTTGACTTGGATTTTGTAGATGGATGAGACTCATAAGGATGAGAATGGGTGGTGATATAGATGGCATTAATATACGGGGAGAACCATCATTAGTAGAGGTAAAGGTGAGAGGAGGGATAACGAAAAAGGACATGGATGAGGAAGAGGATTTAGAAGTTACGTACTTGGCTAGAAGATAGGGTGTGGATGTGGATTGGTTGGTAAAAGGGAGGGGTGATCTTCTTTGATGAAAATATTATCTTCTTCGATAAAGTTTTTAATGAGGGTGCATAGAGCTCTACAAGGTGCTTTGAGTCATGCCTGGGGCATGATGGTAGGCATATACGATTTTGGGGTAAAACCACATGGCATTTGGCCCATGTGGATTGAAGGGCTTGATGGGGAGTAGGATAATTGTGGATTCCTAGAGAAGATGCTGAAATATTTCAGTGTAAGACCTAATGACGGTTTGTGAAGGTGAAATGATATAGTCCTCACGAGGATTTGGTTTGGGTGAGGGATGTGAAGGTAAGAGAAGAGAATTACTCTTATGAGGATTCATGGAAGCCTTAAGTTAAGATTTTTATTTAGGTGTTTGTGATCCAGATTAAGGAGGGTGGCTAGATTATTTAGGTATAGATTCAAGAGGGCAACTAGATGAATTAGATGTGTGTTTGGACGAGGGAAAAAAGGTTTAGATGTAGATTTGGATTTTGGGGAGGAATAGGTCTTTTATATTGTGGTTAGGTAGTGGTCGACTTTGATGATGAAGGGCATAGTCACAAAATAAAATTTTGAGGCCCTAGGATAGATGATTAGATGGTGAGATATTTTATTGATGGGGTTTTGAGGGAGGAAGTTCCAACTTCTTATGTGGATAGTGTAAGCGAATTCGAGGGGGAATTCCAAGGTTTTTAGATTTATGATGTGAGGCTTTTCCCTTAGTGAGGATGATGATGATTTATATAGGTGGAATTATGAATACTCTTCTAGATGATATGGATGTACGCTTTGTTGAAGATGAGGATAGAAAATATGGGAGTGGTTTTGGATAATGCATTTGATGAAATCGGAAGGGGTTATAGAAGATGTCGGTATAAAATTGGTATTAGTTATAGAAGATGAGGATGAGAGTGAGAAATGGTTTGAGGTTGTATCAAATGATGTTTGAAGGGGTGGTGTAGATATGGGAGTAGATGTTGGCATGGACAAGATCGAAGGTGTAGATGTGGATTCGATTGAAGGTGTGAGTGTAATGAGATATTATAGGTGTGGATGTAGAGGTAGATGTTGATAGAGGGGTAGGGGTGGTTTCTACAGATGTAGGTGATGTAGATGTGATAGGTCTAAATAGAGATTAAATGGATGTGGGGCGGGATAGGTGTGGATAGGGTGAATGTATATTCAATAGATGTGGGCACGGGCACAGAGCCGGTGTAGTCGTAGATGTTAAAGGAATAGAAGTGGGTATTTTAGATGGATTTATAATGGGAATAGATGATGATGTTGATTATGGGTTTAAGGTATTGATTTTGTTGGAATTATTTTCTTGGGATGTGGGAGAATATGTTTGTTTATTCAGTGATTGATTAGGAAATGGTATTTTAAAGACATCTAAAGGATGATTAGGAGGGGTGTTAGAATTATCCAATTGGATAACCCTCGGTTGATGAGGCATTGGATGAGGTCTTTGAATGTGTGATACTTTTCAATTTCAAGACCATGGACCCAATGGTGTTTACAATAGTGGTATTCATGGTACCATGTGAGCTTAGGGTGCATGTTATAAATAAGGAGGATAGGGAGAAGCTAGATGATATGGGAAGCCATGACCTTATTAAAGCTTAAACTATATTACTCCCCAAGAGGATTATAGTTGGTGGTAGGTAAGGGAGCCCTTTTTGGGGGCTTGGTATGGGAGGTATATGTTGCAGAAGATTTAACAACGATGTAGTTTGAAGTTTTTTTATTTTTCATTGTGATTTTGTCTTTTGAATTCAAGTTTTGGTTTGTTAGATCTGATTTTGATGTGGACTTTCTCAAGGGCATAGAGTTCTAGTTTATGATCCATGGTGAATTCCTCCTTTAAGGTTTGAAAGGATTGGATCTAGAGGGTTGATGAGATGTGTTTAGCACATGACCTAGAAAGAGCTCGATGAGCTCAATTTGAGGAAGGGAGAAATATAACTAATTAATGAGACTCTGCCACTTAATGATGAAGTCTTTGATGGAATAGTCTTGTATTGTTTAATGGTATAAAGGTCATTGATGGTGATCTTACATGTAATTTTAATGGAGAAATGTTCTAAGCATAATTATATGAGTTAGGTGAATGAAAAGAGGGATTTTTTTATCCCATATTACTAATCCTAGGTAGGACTAGAAATTGACATAGGGAAGTTACTGAAGCATGAGGTCCTACTTTTCGGCGATAAGGTAATTGGCATTCCTAAAGGTACAAATATTTTTGGGGGTCCTCCTTACTTTTTAATTTTGATAATTTGAGAGCTCTCATTGTAGAGGATATGGGTTTTCAAGGAATGATGAGTGGATAGACTCATTAAAAACTTGTTTGTAGGTAAATTAGCTCTTGGATCTCAAGGTGTCGGCTTTGAGGTTTGTCATCTTGTTCAAAAATCTTGCATGGGATTTTTGATGGATGGGAGATGGATTAAAGAGGTTTAAAATTATAGGATCTAGAAGGGTTAGGTTGGGATGATATTGGTAGTGTTGGGGATAGGTAGGTGTCTTCGTAGAGGTGGTTGATAAGGGGGAATATAGTTAAATGGTTGTGATCGAATAGGTTAGTAAATAGGTTTTTCTAAGAGATGGGGATAAATTGAGGTGGATTTGATTGTTTTTGTTGAGAAGCGGGGATGTTAGATTGGTTCGCATGGGTGAGTGGGGATGTAAGCATGGAGTGGCTAAGATTTTTAAGTTGCTTGATGTGGAAAGATATGGTATAAGATATTTTGGAGATGAGGTTGATGGGTTTTGGATGATTTTGAAGGATGGGCTACGAACTAATGACATTAGCATGGATTTGAGATGTGGAGATAGGGATGGAAGTTTTATTATGTTTTTCATGTGGTAAAAGGACGATTCGGGACTCTGTAAAGCTTGATTAGGGGTGTTAATAACAAAAATGTATGAATAGGTGATATCGATGGATGAAGAGGAGTGGTATTGAATTGATAGAGTAGGTAGAATAGAGCCACCAGTTAATTAGATTGGTGAGTGTCGTATATTGGAGCCGAAGATCAATGGGAGCAAGTTCACGTTGCACCATGACAAGATCATTCATGGTTGGGGGAATAAAATGGAAAGTTGAGAGGTGAGGACCGAGAGGTTCTAGGATGAGAGTGATATGCATATATTTGTTGAAGATGAGGTCCATAAATGGGAATGTTTGTGGATCGTAAGTAAGGTAATCATAAAGATCAATAGGATTAGTGTCTAGGAGTTCTTGTAACTCGAGTATTTTACGAGGGATAACGGGTGGCCTAAAGGTCTCTAAGGAAGTGGCAAATGGAGGTGTAGCTAGTTTGGAAGGGACCTGAATGGTGGTATGGGAAGGGGTTGATTTCAATGTGGGATTGGGTATGGATAGAAAAGGGCTCACCGAAGGAAACATAGAAATGACGGTTTGGTAAGCTAAAGAGGACATGATCAAAGGAACAAAAGAACCAGTATCAAGGGTATATTTTTGTTGGATGATGTTGTTGGAGGTGGGGATGTTAGATGAGGTAGTTGTTTCCATTTTTTAGAGTTGATATTTGGTAAAAAAAAATGGGCATGAAACAAAAAATAATCTATACATATGTTTATAAGACAAACAAGATGAGTAGCAATGTTTTAATTATTATTTTTATTAGAAGATGTGGAAAAAAACAAGAAAAAGGCTTAGAGGGAACCTAAGAAATGGTTGATCTAAGGCTAGTTTGGGGGTGTTTTGGATGGAGTACTTGATATACCCAAAGGTACATGAGGCAAAAATTTATGATGACTACTGGTACAAGGATCAATATATGGTCCTACACCCACACATCATGTACCACAAACGATAATGGTATCGACGATTATCCAATATACTAATATCCAAAAAATTTATAATGTGGCCAAAAAATTGTGGTGGCTTTCCTATTGGTTGATGAAATCCCAATAGTTCCACCTAGAATATGATGTTTTGGATTTGTAAGTTTGATGCATGATTTTTGATGTGTGTGAAGAAAAGTGAAAGCATCATATTAACCCCTACTTAATCTATATGAGAAAGCAAGAATGAAGGGGTTCTTTTTTAGACTAAAAAGAGAAATGTGAAGTTTGATGAAAGCACACATAAGAAGATGCAAAAAGGAGAAAATAGGGAAAAGATAAAAATACATGGATAACATTATTTCCTTTTTAATGTTATTTTTATTTTAATTTAGCAAGTGCATTCTTGATCCATACAAGCAAACCATCATGCACACGAGAAAGCAAAGCTCCCACTGTGAGGTTAGTAAAAGATAGAAATGGAATATGAAGGAAATGAAAATGAAATGAAATGAAATGAAATAAAGGACTAGCCAAGGAAGTTGATAGAAAAATATTATTAAAATAGGATGGTGGGTTTTCTATGACAAAATCAGTCCCAAAAAGTGATATCTGCATAAGAGGGATGTTAACCCACGTTATGATAAAATGATGTAAAATCAATGATAGATAAAAGGATGTAGATAAAGATCTGATATTCTAAAAGTGTGGAAATGATGAACTAATAATAAAAATGCTGAAAAACAAACCAAACATGAGCGGGATGACAAAGTGACTCAGTGTCCGACTAGTACAATCGATGGTGGATGGTGTAGTTTGGTTGAAGGATGGACAGAGCAAAGTTGTATCTAGTATAAATATGTTGGATCTAATGCAGGAACAATGGTGAGTAGATATGATGTAGTTGGAATAATATTTGATGTGGAAGCTGGTAGGGTTGATGGTGATCGAGTCGAGTTGATGGTGATCGGTGAAGGGATAAATAGATCGGGGTGATAAACAATCGGGTGACTATAAACAAGTGACATGGATGGAAGAGAGGCTTATAAATTGAAGTAAAATATGGTGCTGTCATTAAACAAGGTCAACACATGGTGGGTCGATGGTGATCGGGATGGGTCAACGGCAACTAGATTAGGATTTAAGATTCAACAAGTTGGATGGATGGAGAGATGGGTATTTCGAGGATCATAAAATCTTGAATAGATGGAAAGATATCTAGATAAAACAAAAAAACCTATAAAACAAAGGAAACAAGGTGAAATTAGATCTCTAAATGAATTTTAAAACATATGAAGCTTAAATGATATCACCAAAGAGTGCCCAAGATTGATTCAAGCTAGTGATAATAGCTCTACAAAAGAGGATGAAGGTATCAATCACACAAGGGTACCTAAGAATGAAATTTTTTCGGCCAATTGAGAGGAGAGATGGTAGTGAATTTATAGGGTCAACAATGATTTATTGATTCACCGGTGACTAGAGTAGACTAAAAAATTGATTAGATGTGATTTTTGGGATTGAGGCATTAGGATAGCTAAATTGGAGGTGGTGGGCTATTTTAGGGTTGTCGAGCTATGCAGGAGAAATTAGTGGGAGATAAGTGAGAAATTAAGTGAATCAAATGGGGAAAAATAATATTATTAAAATATTATGAATACGGGGTGATAATGGGATGTGATTATTAAAATAATAGGTGGGTGATTAGATGGGGTTAGGGATGGATAAGGGGGTTAAATAATGTTAGGTTTAAAATAGGATGGAAATAAGAACTAGGAGGGATAATGGGTGGTAAATCATTTTACGAATAGTATAAGAGCGACAAATGTGTGAAATGGTAGTAAAAGTGGAGTGAACTTGAGATGAGGGGACAACATGCCAAAAAGTGGTGTCTACAAAGGCACCCAATGGCATGAAGAACATGGAGGATGTGACAGACAAGTGGTTCTTAGAGACACAATACCCACATGAGGTGATTTTAGGAAACCTTATGCATCACAATTATGGAGGTGCAAGATAAGTGAATACAATCATCATGCGCCAGGGCATGAGACTGATATAAAGAATGATACACTGAGGGAAACATGACAAGGAAATGAAGCAGGGAATATAGTGCTAGATGAAAAAGTGAGCAATTGAAGAGTAAAGAAGTCCTCAGTAACTATTTGAATTGCCATTTTTTGGCAAGCCCATGTGACTATTTCAATGGTTAATGTCGTGATTTCATGAGGACTATTTATACTTTTCAAGTAGAAGAATGTGCATCACCACATAATTGATTGAAAAAGTTATTGGTCTTCACGACGAGGGTGAATAAATTACAATAGATATACATAACGCAGCAATAGAGGTGACATCCACCTCCCTACATTACCAAAGGGGAAGCCATGTATTATTTGAGACCCTCTCCCTCATCAACCTTGTAATGGGCCAATGGGGGCCTAATTTGACAAATATTTATGACCCTCGGTACTTTAGTGATTGTGTGCCTAGTAGGATGTAAGCTTTGAGCCTCGGAGATATGGACCGAGGTAAAAAAAAGGTCTTTCATATTACACACAAGATGACACAAGGTAAAAATATACAATTGTTCTATATATAATAGAGAGCATTGTAGAAGAATCCAGGACCCAACATAACAACAGAGAAAAACTCACCATGGGTTCATCTTGTTGTTGATTGTGTTTTAGTAATTGGCATTACGGATGGCCCAGATGGGAAAGAATGGTAGCACCCCATTGAGAAAAAAATTCCAGTGAAGATATTCACCAAGTACCTATGATGGTACAATATCAAATGCATACAAGGCATGCCTAGATGTATGGTACAAGAGGATACGGGATGAATTCGAAAATGAATGGTGCATACCTAGGGAGATACCTATAGATCTAGAAGGATAAACAAAATTTTCTATTATGCAGCACTTCTACCTTACGTGATTTCTATTGAATAATGGAGAGATGGGACCTTGATAAAAACTACCATTTTCCTTTATATCCAATTAGTTTATAAGTGTTGTAAACATAAGCAAGGACGTGTAACTATTAAACTTTAATACTAATAACGTAGATTTGGAGTACCATAATTTTCACAAGACCTATGACTATGTGATGAAGCATCCTTATGTAGAGAAAATGGAATCTAATGGGGATGGACTTGAATCCCATCTTAACTTTGGTGGTTGGAAAGGAATATTGCGGGGTATACATTTACTTACGGTAAAAGTTGAAGGATGGTAAGGTGGTCGATTAATTTGACACAACTATTACACACCACCATCGGGGAGGATGAATGCAAAGACCTTAAAAATAAGCATGAGACAAATCTGTAAGAAGAATAATAATATGATACTAAGGGGAAATTTGACCGTATCACAAATACGAGGAGGTGAGAAGAGATTAGAGAAAATTTTCCTCGTGATCCTCCTATGACCCCTCTAGCAAGCCTAATTGAAACTATGCATACTTATAGCCCAAAATGATAGGCCTAAATAATAGGAGAGAGGATTCATGTCATTCATATTATGGAAGAGGAAGAGATCAAGTAGTCTAAGAAAGAGAAGGAAGAGCATGAATAAGAGATTGTGCACCAAGATCATGAACAAGAGAAAGAGCAAGAGCAGGAGGAATAGGAACAAGAGGATCAAGAGGAAGAATACTAAGGAAAATAATAGGGCACTAGTCCCACACACTTAGACATTGTGCAATAGACACCACGAGAGCATGTGGTGGGACCATGACCTATATATTCATCAAGAAGGCCAAGAATATGCTCACCTCCTCGCCCTATAATTTCATACATTATTAGATGATGCATCCAAAGTCATCAGGGCTAGATTTTAAATATATATAGAGATTGAAGATCTATACTGGGATATGTTGGATAAGTCTGAAGTTGATGTAAGAATGTGTAAGATATTGTCCTTGCAATACGTAATCACATAAAACATCTAGAGTTTGAATTGAGTGAAGAGGTCATAGATGAGTTGTGAGGGAGAAAGTACCCATCAAATACCCTTCCAATTTTGGTTCCTACACAAGTTTCATATGCAAGGGAAACTAATGCCTTGTTAAATATGGAAAATTAAGTGGTGTGACAAAATATTAATAAAGGGTTACACTACGCGATGCATAGAATAATTTTTAGGATGCAAGTAGGAAAAATAAGAAGTTAGCCTCATAATTAAATAATTTCAAGAAGAGGTTGGCCAATGTAAATAATAAGGTGGGTGAAATTATGAATAACATCATGCACTCATGTCCTGAGGTAATCGTGGAGGACGAACTTGAAGGAAACAAGGAAATTGACAACTTGGAAGAGTTGGTCAATTTATTACTAATAAGGACCAATAGATGATGAGAGAAGATGGTGGAGGAATTGGAAATGGATAATCAGGAAATATTGACAAAATAATAATATATTATGAAGAGATTGGTGTGGAAGTAAAGGATGTTGGGCATAAGGCATAGAATATCTTCATCAATTTCAAGGATACCTCAATTGTCAACATGTTTCTTGTAGAATAGGTAGTGGAATGATTCTCCTCTAGGCCTCATTGTATATAGGGGACAAGGTGGCATGCGCAAAATTTTCCCAAGAGGTATAGGACATGAAGAAGACTATTAAAAATAAGCCCAAAAACTAGAGGGGAAGCTAAGAGAGTTGTAGGCTATGGTGATCAAGGGAGAGATGTCCTTGAAGAACTGGCTTCTAAATGGAACAACATTTTGAAGGGATTACAAGAGAATTCCAGTGGAGTGACCCTAGAGATCATACCAAATATCATGGAATCATTTCCGGGGAAGGTCAAATAACACACTTGAGGAATGGAAATGGCTAGAAGCATCCATCAACATAGAATTCTGGAACTCCTTCATATACTTTGATTGTAATTACTAGTCACACATGAGCATAAATTTTTAATACATTCTTTTATTCTTCATTCAACATTATTTGGGGTACTTCCCATATTATTTTATTTAGGATTATTTATCCATTTATTCATAAATTTGTATATTTATGAGGAAACACAATATACCTAGTGTGGGGTAATGTTGGGATGAGAAATTGACTAAGTATGAGACATGCGTGAAGGCCAAAGGATGCGCGCAAGGGTGCATGAGGAAGTATGATTGAATTATTTACAAATTTTTAACAAGTGAATAGAAGGACACGATGGAGAAATGAAGAAGCACACACAAAGGGTTACACACGGAAACAACTAAGTCAACAATTGGTCGATTTCTAGGAAGGCTAAAAATAGGAAAAAGCACGGGTTGACATGATTTTCAAGGAAAATTAAAAATAGATAAAAGTGTGGATAAAGAACATGTATAGATAATATTAGACTTAAATCATGCATAAAAGAGGTATATCTATTTACCACACATTGAAGAGGATATTTATAGTGCACAGGATAAAGATGGAGCTTTAAGAGATATAGTAGGCCACTTGGGGAGAACCACATACTAAGTGTCTATTTATATAAGTATGAGTTGGAAAATCACGTAAGATATGTATATGAATGGTATAAAATTAGATTAAATCATGTAGCATGGTGAAGGAAAATTTCCCACTCTATGTGTGTGTGTAGATATCCATGTAAGAAGTTGGTCCATCGGTGAGCTCTGTGAGTTCAAATATTGTTAGAGTCTTGTGATCACCAAATTACAGCACCCTCTAATTTTTCATGTGTGTGTGTACATGTTCTATCGTATAATCGAGTAACATTTGACCATCTCTCAATTTTGGGACTTTCATACTTGAGATGGACCTCCAGAGAAGGCTAGTTCTTCTACCTAATCCTAGAACGAAACTACTCCTAAGGAAGGAAATGCAACTATCTACTCCTAATATACCAATTCCAAGGACCACTGAGAGAGAGAAATCATGAAAAGGGGAAATCTGCACTACATAGGTGACAACACTAGAAAAAGGGGAATTAGCCAATTCAAAATTCCTAAAAATATGAGAAAATGGACGTGGAGAGGATAGACAAGAATCACAGACCACAACAACATTCAACACGACATTATCATAAGTACAACATTATTTGAACCTATAATAAGAACAATAAAATGCATAGAATATCTACAAGCATGAAGAAAGGAAAGAGAAATTAATAAAAAAGCAAGGATAGATAAATAATCACAAGACATTGATTTTATTGCTCCAGAAGTTTGTGCAATACATAATTATATAGGAAAGAGGAATGATTCCAATTACAATGCTCATAAAATGATGGATTGGAGCTCCAAATCCACCTAGTAGGTGATTAGAAAAAAGAGATCAATATTCCAAAGTGTTCAATGTTTTTATAAAAATGAGCTCTCTTTACAATATAGGAAGAATGAATGAGAGAGAGAGAGAAGGAACTCAAAATTTTCCTTTAACCAGCAACAAGGGGAATTGAATGACCTGAAAAAAGCATGGAGGACCCTAAAAAAATCATCCCATCATGTCTTGTATCTTCTAGAGGAAGAAACCCAACCCCATGTCTTCATTAAGTAATTTTTATCCACAGGACGTGGCCTTTGAACTTGAGATGTTTTCTACATTTTTCGCACCTAATATCCATTATTAAATTATTTCATGATGAAGAGGGGAGCATTACAAGTGCATTGGTACAAATTTCATCAAATTTTGTTAACATGGGATGAAGATATACTCATGCGAGTCATAGGGGGTCATGTGGAACATTTACCAAACTCTCGTCCTTGATTCTCTTTTTCCCTTCACAATTCACAACACTTAGTTTTATTTTCCCCTTTAATTTTTTTCATTTTTATTGGATGTGGTTATATCCGACATTTCAAACCTAGGAAGAATGCATGGAACACGGTCTTTGAGGCCTTATTTATTAACCATCTTCATGGTCTATATCCATCACCTCTATTTCTTTTTCTTTGCAGATGTATATGCTTTGCATGGGAACTTTTTCCCACAAGAAACAAGTTACTCATGAACACATGTTCTCCATGGGCCCTCCAGACCCACACTCCATTGCATAACTCTTAGGAAATATCCTTTTTAATGCATACATCTCATGCCCATGGGAAATTCACGTCCTCACGACCCTTGTGTCATCCACGCCCTCCGGGCCTCCTTTTACCGATCCTCTTGCACACAACCATTCTCTCCCTCAAACTTTGGACCCCCTTTGCATTGAGGGTACTTTGGCAATGTGGAGAACATCCAACCTTGCGAAACGTATTCTCGAGAGGCCAAACTTATCTAATTTCATAGCAATATAAGGGAGGCACCCCATTTCTTTTGTAAATCTCATTCCTCAGTACGTGTTCCATCTAACCCCTAATGAGCCACAATATAATTAAAACATCCCTCTTATAATTTTTCCCCATTTTCTCAATTTTTTCACTAACTCCTTAGAATTTTATTAGATAAGGAGTTAGGAAAAAAAAACCATGAAGTACCCCAAAGCCAATTTTATCTAATTTTCCCCATTTTTACCCAAATTGACTAAGTTTCTAATCCTAGAAGCCTCTAAAAGAAGGGAAATTGCACCAAATACATTCAAATTCCCCAAATAAACTATAAGTTTTCAAAACACGGAAAATTACCCGAGATCTCTAGATTCTCTGTGAAGCTCCCGATCAACTGCTCAAGTCCATTTTCTCTTGAGTTGTCCATTTTTTCCAGAGGTAAAAATGGATAACAATTTGGCGAATCATAGGGACATCTTCCTACTAGATGAGATTATCAATAGCCTTCAATAATCTATTGGGTATGGAGTCAACCTAGTAAACACAATTCTAGTCTAAAACTCTGAAATCATGTCCCTGAGCCACTTAAAACACTGTTGAACCTAAAGCTGATCCTTTTTCTCGATTTTCCAAATTTTGTAAGAAAATCCTAAAATTTAGATCAAGTGGAAAATTATTTTGAACTTGGAATTCCTTTTATCTTTCCCTCTTCAAACTGATCTATTGAGACAAGGATGAATCTTCCCCAAAATATGATTTCTTACCAAGTATGGACTAATACCGATGATTTCCTAACAAGGATGAATAATTACATAAGTTTGTGGAGCACTGGTCTGGTTGAGAATGCACTTGGGACTACTATTAAAACCCAATTTCCCTCATGAACACAACCACTTCTAATGAAATCTACAAGAGAAAAAATGAAGTAAAAATTATGTACAAAGAGGAATATCATACATGCCTCAAGTGAAAACTTTAGAGTGTGCACAAGAACTTGTTTCGCTAAAAGTAAACTCGCCTGATTTACTCTAACCAGAGGAATGGAAAACTCAAAAAAATCCCACAACTGGTAGGGTGACGTATCTTCCCTTCCTCACAAATTTACACCATGTAACTAATTTGGAAATGGAAATGGTCTTGTGCAAGAGTGAAATAATAACATGGAACTAATTCTCCACCCAATTTTCCAAAGTATTAACAATAAACAAAGAAAATACCTCCTCAAGATGCTCTACGTTTGGATCTTAGAGGCTTTGGTGTTGAACTTTTGTGCTTAATATCTCATCCTCATGCTCAAAAGTGAACATGAATGGTGGTAACTCTGATTTTTTCTCTAAATAAGCTAGATATTTGATTGGGCATGATCTGATCCACTAAATTTTCCCATTTCTACGAAGCCCAACTTCAATAACGAAGTCCTCTTACAGAGACATTCCCTGTATAAGGTGATTGTTTGCATGTTGATTTGGAATTTTTATTCATCTAAAAATAGTTCATCCTATTCCTTTATGACTGATTTGGAATGATTTTCATCCTTATTCTCTTTATCTTCTTCCTTAACATGAAACTCCTCAAGATTGATTGCATCATTTGATGGAGTCCTTGGTGAATCACCGTGACTTAATGAAGCTTGTTGATCACTTGGGAATTTCTCTTCTATGGTTGATTTATGAGATTAGTTTGCAGAAATAATATCTATGGATTGGAATGTGAATGATTTATAATTTTTATGGGATCTACCTCGTCGATACACTCCTCCAAATCGATAAAAAAATAAGTCTCTTCATTGTCTTGATTTGTGACACATTCCTATTAAAAAGCATCCTCCTTGTGCTCCTCTTGATCTAATTATTCCTCTTCCACATGGTCCTCTTCTTGTGTATTTGGAGCTGATTATTTTCCTTTAAATGATTATGCACCGGTGATGGATCAACAATTTATGAGAATATAGTGCCAATGTGAACACTACACTTAGAACATGAGGACTATTGATCATCTACTTCTTGTTCTTTCCGCAAACTCAGTCTCCAATACTTGTTCTTTAACTCCAACCTATACTAAAGGATTATTCATTAGTGGAATTTTAGTGATATTGAATCTTACAGCCCACTCTTTCAAATTTTTTGCAATATCCTCTTTAATAGGCTCCTCAGTTTTCTTCCCTCATTGGCTGATTTTCTAATTTTTTTCTTCCTAAAATGGATTTTGGAATGTAATAGGAGGGGTGGGTTGGGATTCAACTAGTTTTTGCATTTTGGTGGTGGAAGGAAGTTTTAACTTCTTCTTTCGTGGAGGGGACGGAGTTTTGGAACATAAAAGCTCATAAGATAAAAGGTGGGATGGAAAAGAAAGGAATGGAGAAATGGAATCCACAATAGGAGCAATAGGTGGAAGGTAAGGGGTTCAACCTTAGGCTTGGGTAGTTGGAAAGGCATAGGAAACTAACATGGTAAAGGTTTGAAAACATCCCATTGACATGTTTCTTTATCCTCATATCCATTAGTCTCTAATGCTTGTAATTAATAAATGACACCAATCATCTGGATGAGAGATTTACTCATTACCTCAAGTCATTTTGTTGGTTGAGCCAACCTGGGTATAGGATCTCCCAAGGATAGGGCTTCCTGAATATGGGTTATCTAGCTTGCTATATTTTCATAAATCCCTTGACATCCTCCTAACATTTCTCCATTCTTTGAATCTTTCCCTCAAGATCATCTTCTTCATGTGTAAAATGGCCTCCAAAATCTACATACTCCTTCCTTTGAATTTCTCAATAGTTTGGTGAATGGCCAAAATGACTTAAATATTATGCACATTGATATGCATATTTATTTTTATTTTCATCATAAAGCTTATTTGGAGGTGGATTGTAATAACCTAAAGGTGAATTTGAATGACACTACAATTTGCTTAGAAATGGGAATCTGTGATGGAAATGAAGTCATGATTGCACAACTTCATGAATGGAAGAAAAATGAAAGATATGGAAAGAAAATGGATGGAAATGGGTGAAAGCGAAGGTCTATAACTCAAAAAATGGGTTTTTTTGGATCATTGGAGTTGTCAGTTGTGCTTGGACATGCCTCCAAAGGCTAAGATTTCATCAAGAGCACAAAAATTTGATGAAATGAAAATGTAACCAGGATACACACCTACTAAAGATATGACTTCTATGTTCTCCCACTAGGTGTTCCAAAATTGTTATCACCAAATTATAGCACCCTCTAATTTTTCATGTGTGTGTGCATGAGCTATCAGTGTAACTAGGTAACATTGGACCATCTCTCAAGTTGTGGGACTTGCATACTTGAGATGGACCTCTAGAGAAGGTTGGTTCCTCTACCTAATCCTAGCACTAAACTACTCCTAAGGAAGGAAATTCAACTATCTACTCCTAATATATCAATTCCAAGGGATCGAGAGAGAGAGAGAGAGAGAGAGAGAGAGAGAGAAATCATGAAAATGGGAAATCTTACACTACAAAGGTGATAACACCAAAAGGGGGTTGGGTACTTCAAAATGCCTAAAAATGTGAGAAAAATGGGCATGGAGAGGATGGAAAAGCATCACATACCACAACAACATTCAACACAACATTCTCATAAGCACAACATTATTTGAACGTACAATAAGAATAATAAAATTTACATAATATATGCAAGCATGAAGAAAGGAAAGAGAAAGCAATAAAAACCAAGCAAGGATAGAGGAATAATCACAAGACATTGATTTTATTACTCCAAAAGTTTTCACAATACATCATTATAGAGGAAAGAGGCATGATTCCCATTACAATGCTCATAAAATGAAGGATTGGAGCTCAAAATCTACCAGTAGCTAAGAATAAGAGAGAGAAACATTATAAAGTGTCAACTTTTTTTTACAAAAATCAGCTCTTTACAATATAAGGAAGAATGAATGTGAGAGAGAGAGAGGGAACTCAAAATTTTCATTCAACCACCAAAAATGGGCATTGAATGACCTTCCAAAAGCATGGAGGACCCTACAAAACTCATCCCATCATGTGTTATGTCTTACGGAGGAATAAACTCGACCCCATGTCTTCATTAATTCATTTGTATCCACTTGGGATGTGTCATTTGAACCTGGGATGTTTTTTGCCTTTTTCTCCACATACTCCACCTAATATCCATTTTAAAATTGTTTCATGATGAAGAGGGGAGCATTACGAGTCCATTGGTATAAATTTCATCAATTTTTGTTAATTTGGGATGAAGATATGCTCATGCAGCAGTCATAGGAGGTCATGTGGAACATTTACAAAACTCTCGACCTCTGTTATCTTTTTCCCTTCATAGTCCATAGCACTTAGTTTTATTTTCCCCTTTACATTTTTTATTTTTAGTAGATGTAGTTATATCATATGTTTTGGATCTTGGATAAACGAATGGAACAAGGTCTTCAAGGCCTTATTTATCGACCATCTCCGTAGTCTATATCCACTTCCCTCGTTTCCTTTATGTTGCCGATGTATATGCTTTGCATGGAACTTATTCCCATGGGGAACAAGTTCCTCATGAACCCCCATTCTCCATAGGCCCTCCCGACCCACACTCCAATGCATAACTCCTTAATGATATCTTTTGTAATGAGGGCATCTCACGCCTATGGGAAATACACGTCCCCATTGCCCTTGTGTCATTCATGCCATTTGCACCCATTTTTTCTAATCCACCCACACCAAACCATCATCACCCTTGAACTTTGGACCCCTTCACATTACGGGTACTTTGGCAATGCAAAGAACATATGACCCGTTGAACTTGTTTTCATGGGGCCAAACTTATCTCATTTCACCGCAATATAAGGGAGGCTCCCATTTATTTTTTAAATCAAGCCTTAGAGCCGCAATACATCTATTCCCCAAGTACATGTTCCATTCGACCCCAATGAGCTGTAATACATTGAAAACATCCCTTTTAAAAACAAATCATTTTCTCAATTTTTCACTAACTCCTTATAATTTTCTTGGATAGGAGTTAGGAAAAATATCATGAAGTATCCCAAAGCCAATTTTATCCAATTTTCCCCATTTTTACCCAAATTGACTAAGTTTCTAATCCCAAAATCCTCTAAAAGAACACATATTACACCAAATACATCCAAATGCCCCAAAATCAAGCTGCAAGTACTCAAAACCTATAAAATTACCGAGCTCTCTAGATTCTCCATGAAGCTCCCAATCAACTACTCAAGTCCATTTTCTCCTAAGTTGTCCATTTTAGATAGGGGTAAAAATGGATAACAAGTCCTACCTACCATGTGAATATGTAGATGATCATTTAAGAAGCCATGTTGTTGGTTTATGTAATCCATGTAATCAATCATGAGTATATTGAATATAAAGCTCATTTTGGCTGATGATCAATTATCTCTATGCATGCTACAATAGTTCATGTTATTCAAGTGGTATATTAACCATGAATGTAGGAATACATCTTGGAAGTCATAAACAAGGAGGTACCTCATAGATTTTCATGCACTTTGGGTGGGAACTTAGGTTGTGTCTAGGTGATATGTTAGCATGCCCGATAATGTTGTGTTGGAACTAGAATTCGGCACAAAAGATTTCAATATCTTCCCTAGACTGTTGGCCCGTGGTGGGGTACAACTCGGGATATATCCACATGTATGGGTCAAGTTTGAATTTAGATGTTGGATTAATGGATTTGGATTCAAATGAAGTGGGAGATTTTCCTATCATTTATGTAAGCAAACCGAAGTAATATAAGAAAAAAATTGACTAAGTACCTCAATTTTCCTATTGTATCTAAGAGAATCAAATGAATTAGAGCCCTAAGATGAGAAAGGAGCCCTAAATCTTACAACTGAACCATATGAGAGTTCCAGGAAGAATTATCAAGCTCATGTTAGCTAGAAAAGAAGAAATTGTAGTAGCATCGGTGCATATGTGATTTGTTTAAAGTTATCTTCCTTTATTTTCTAAAAAAATTAGATTCATATCTAATAGATTAGGGGCTTGTGTTGTTCCTTATAAATTTTTGTTTGAAGGAAAGTGTGTTTTTCCTCCTACCACTATCTAAATGAAGATCAAGATGACTAGAACTCAAACCATGTCTCACCTTGTGTTTGACTTGGACCTCATCACCGAAAACTTAGGTAATTGTTGGTAACAAAAAAATTGGGTAGACAAATTTTTGGGTTTCTTTCCAACGTTTTTGGAATCAAATTCCCTATACTTAAATGGTGTAGCTTCCATATATACATGCACTTGAAAAAGTGGATTTTCCTAGTGACCTTGTGGTGGGGGATCCAATAGGGGCACTCCACTTTGACCTATGGAAAAGCTAGCAATTGTTGCTGCTAGAAAAGACTTTTCGGAGAGTTAGAAATGGGAGTGAGAAAATATATGGGAGAACTGTTATGGGTAGAAAATTATATTCCTCCACACACTAGTTAGAAAGTTCAACACATGCATTTGGGTAAGTGTAGAAAGTTGGTGGACAATTAAGTGGATGTAAAAAACCCAAAATTTAGGCACCGCATTCACGTAATTTTTTTAATAGGTTTGATGATTTCTAAACCTAAAACCATGATCATAGTTTGAAACTGTGAGTGCGGTTTAAAACCAAGCTCATGGTTTCAAACCATGATTGCTATCCCCTAAGAAAAAAAAATAGACCTGCGAATCCTCATTTTCCCCAATTTTTCCTTTCCAACCACAATTTCTCCTAGACATTTGGCACTCGCACTTTGAATACCTCCTAAAAATTACACTTTGGACTTCTGAATCATGATATTTTCAACCATGCCACCAAGACAAAGAGGTAAGCCCTTGATTTTGATCAATTTGTTTACATTTTGGGTTTTTCAATTTTTTGTTTATGTATACAATTTTTTTGTTTTGTCAGTTGCTCGGCAAGCTTGTAATTCTGTAAACTATCAAAATATTCCTCAAAACCCTCCAAACAATCCTCAAAACCCTCCTAACATTCCTCAAAATCCTCCTCCAAACATAGATCCACCTCTTGTGGCTCCTTCCCCGTCCCCACGGAACTAACAGAACACAAGTGATATCTTGGAAGAATTCGAAAAAATAAAATTGTCATTGAGAACCTTATTCCAGTCTATAAGATAAAATCATGCCACAAATCCATCCCGCATGACTTTAGCCAACACATTACAAACATTGATTAGTGAAGTTGACTTCACAACCAACCAAATAGATAGATGGAATACCTTTAGAGGTGATTATAGGTAGTGGTATGCAGATAAATTATCCCATGTGGCCGTAAAAGATAAAAAAAATTGGAAAATACCGCATTTGTGCATTATTTACTGACCCAAGAACCAATGCCCCCACAACTACTTGTAAATGGTTCCCAATCCATTGGTGCCACGATGACCGAATCAAGAACATTTTTGGAACCGATGGTGGATGGTTTTTATTATCCACCATGCAACAACAATGAGGTTTCTCTCTATTTTTGAAACAATTATATTGTGAGTTTGTTCTTGATGAGGTCCCAAATTATTTTAACTTTTTCGATTTTTATGGGTGAGGAGGTGGCTCTGCAAGAGTAGACCCGGTGCACGCGTAGGTCAACCAAGGATCTCCCATGCCCCAAAACCCCCACTGGCTTCAGTTATCCCTCCTACAGTGAAGGAGGTTATGGAGATTGACACACTACTTGTATTGAGGAGCTCACGACACTCGACCCAACATAGTGAGCAGATTGCATATGGTGATGTTGTGGGGCGGTTCTAGCGCACCACACCACCTGTGGATCATTTGGTGTCATATGCACTACTGGGCGAGACATTATTTGTTGGATCACATGATTTATTTTCTCTAGATGAGATGATGGCAGATGTTTTTGGTATTGGTGCAAAGGATCTCGGTCTTTCATAGGTAAATGTCAAATAAATATTTAATATATATATATACACACTATTTTAATTCATGTTTGATATTTTAATATCCATGTATTTGATTATACATCATGTACATACATTTAAAAACTAATTTTTTATTTTATTTTAAATAGCAAGAGCGAGTGAAGGAAATATCGGTGTCAACATGTTAGCTACTGTGCATTAAGCATGTTACAAACATAAGTTTCAAGTTGTACTTAAATTTCAAATTTCATTTGATTGTGCACTTTTATTATTATAATTTTTCACATGTACTGTACATGTACATATTAATATATGTTTGTCTTTTATACAGTGACTTTGACAGTCATCATCTACTTTGGGAAGGCGAGGCTCTTGGCATGCCTCACGTGACTTTTATGCAGTTAGTTTCTCTTTATACTTTGTTTCTAATTGTGGAATTTCACGTGGATTATGCTTTGGGTCTATTGTGTGGCAGTAATGTAGATTAATATTGATTTGTACATGTTTTTGTATAGCTTATGACTTCTAGAGAGACTCCTCCATATATGCAGACTATGGAGGCTATTGTAGATATTGCCATAACATCTGTAGATCCACTAACTGAGGTACAATTTTTCAAATATGTTAAATTTTGGAGGAATTATTTCTTATTACTTAAATCTACAATATCAAATTTTGTACATGAAATATTTAATTTGAAATTTAATTATTTGTATGTAGCTTACCCCTTGTGAGTCTATTGTTGTCCCTGCATGCGTCAACAAAAAATTGATAGGGATCATGACATTGCGGTAAGATTTCATATGCATTTTAACTAAATTCTAAGTTTCTAAATTTTGAATGTATTTTAAAAATATGGGTGTTAAAAACTTGTTGTTTATGAATGTGCAGGTTAGGTTACAGGCCTGCTTAGAGATGCCTAGGACCACATGGATGAAATCCGTAGTGGCATCTCCCTCCACTACATCCCCAGGTCATGGACATGCTACTTCTAAGCGAGGGCAAAGAGAGGGAAGATGTTTCATGATTAGATTCATATGACCTACTATATATATATATATATATATATATATATATATGGGCATTGGTCCTAGTTCATGATTCTTCATAGGACATTATATATATAGCCTTATGCGACTACATGTGGTCCTATATGTATGACACACTTAGTTCGAGATGTACACGTGTTATGAACTTATATTTTCATAGATGTGCATCAGCACACTTAGTTTGATACATTATATATCCATGTGTTGGTTTTCATAACGATATTACTTCTATGTTTGATTTGATTTCATTGCACATGATATCCTTCTATGTATGTATGTTCTATATATATTAGTTCTATATGTATGTTTGATTTAAAATTAAAAAACTATGGTGCAACATATATGAATATAACATTACTATGGTGCAACATTGCATGGTACAATTGTTAAGAAATTAAGGGAAGAATTTAAATATGTATTGTTTTAGAGATTATCCCATTGATCAATAGATACACCTTAATATCTCTTTATAATTTGGTGTTATGCCAATCAACTAAGAAGTTACACATGATTTGATTATCGTAAGTAGATTCACTTCCCTATTAAGTCCTATATGCTTTTGTATTTAAGCACACACTTTAAAAACCCCATTTTTGGTATACCCTACAATCCTTCTATTCCAAAATACACATTTTTGTGAGGGGGTTTGTCAAATAATTCACATCCTTACCATTCCAAGGAATTTGAAAAAATTTCAAGGTTCTTCAATGAATTTTAAAAAGATATATCACTTGGAATTTGTGAACATTCTTTACATATTTATTTAGGATGTTTGTACATATGTTATGACATATCAATCTAGATAAGAACACATAAATATGTATGTAATGTATCTTGTCAAATAATTCACATCATGGCGGGCTCTAGGAGACTGAATTTGATTATCTAGGAAATAAAGCGAGGTGAGTAGTGATAAGTCATGCCTCAAGATGTTTTGGCACCAAACTGCCACTACACCGACACATCTGGATGGCTAGGTGAATGTAAAAGGAGGTGTCATTTCGGTGTGTGACAATGTCATTGCTTCCAGGCTACTTCGTTTAGGCATAGTCCCTTAAGAGCCCTGAGACCAAAAAATCATTCAACTTTTACCGCTAACTACATAGACTCTGTGGCACCTAAGGACGTATTGTTTGATCCTACACCTCAACATAGGGACCCTTTGCAATAGCATGTCTCAGTTTTTTCCTTCTCCAATCAGTGCTCTCACTACCCTATTGTTTGTAAACACGTAAAATAGTGTAGTTTGAGATAGTGTAAGGATGTCAAATAGTATATTTTGAAAATGGTGGGTCATGGCACCAAACCGACCACACCAACATGTTTGGGTGGCCAAGAGAATGCTAGAGGAGGTGTCATTTTAGTGCATGAAAATGTCATTGCTTCTAGGCTACCTCGTTCGGGCGTAGTCCCTTAAGAGCCCTGAGACCAAAAAATCATTCAAATTCGATGGGTGACTACATGCACTCTATGGTACCTAGAGATGTCTCATCTGATCCTACACCTTGATGTAGGGACCCTATCTGATATATTGTCTCGATTGTTTCCTTCTCCAATCGGTGCTCTTGTTGCCCTATTATTTACAAACACATGAAATAATGTAGTTTGAGCCAATGTAATGATGTCAAAGCGATATATTTTTCAAATGGTGGGTTGTGGCACCAAACCAACTACGCCGACATGTCTAGGTGGCCAAGTGAATGCTAGAGGAGGTATTGTTTTTGGTGAGCAACAAAGTCATTATACAGGCTACCTCGTTCGGGCATAGTCCCTTAAGAGCCCTGAGACCAAAAAATTATTCAAATTCAACGGGTGACTACACACACTCCGTGGCACCTAGAGACATATCATCTGATTCTACACCTTGGCGTAGGGACCCTCTATAATATCTTGTCTCATTTTTTTCCTTCTCTAATCGGTACTCTCACTGCCCTATTGTTTGCAAACGTGTAAAATAGTGTAGTTTGAGATAGTGTAAGGATGTCAAACGGTATATTTTACAAACGGTGGGTAGTGGCACCGAATCGACTGTACCGACATGTCTAGGTGGCTAGGTGAACACTAGAGGAGGCATCATTTTGGTGTACGACAATGTCATTACTTCTGGGCTACTTCGTCTCGGCATAGTCCCTTAAGAGCCGTGAGACCAAAAACTCGTTCAACTTCGATGGGTGACTATGTGGACTCCATGGCACCTAAGGATGTATCATTTGATCCAACACCTTAGTGTAGGGACCTTATACAATTTCCTATCTCAGATTTTTCCTTCTCCAAATTTGCTCTTGCTTCCCTATTGTTTTGCAAACGCGTGAAATAGTGCAGTTTGAGACAGTGTAAGGCTATCAAATGACATATTTTGAAAACGGTGGGTCATGGCACCGAACCAATCTGACGACACACATTTGGGTGGCTAGGTGAATGCTAGAGGAGGTGTCATTTTGGTGTGTGACAACACCATTTATTCTAGGCTACCTCATTGGGTGTAGTCCCTTAAGAGCCCTGAGACCAAAAAATTATTCAACTTTGATGGGTGATTATGTAGACTCTATGGCACCTAAGGATGTCTTGTTTGATCCTAAACCTCAATTTAGGGACCCTCTACAACATCCTATCTTTATTTTTTCCTTCTCTAATCGGTGCTCCCGATGCCCTATTGTTTGTAAATGCGCGAAATAGTGTAGTTTGAGACAGTGTAAGGATGTCGAACGGTATATTTTGCAAATGGTGGGTCATGGCACCAAACCGACTATGTTGAAATGTCTGGGTGGATAGGTGAACACTAGAGGAGGAATCTTATTGTGTGCACAACAACATCATTTTTTCCAAGCTAACTCATTTAGGCGTAGTTCCTTAAGAGCCCTAAGACCAAAAAATAGTTCAACTTCGATGGGTGACTATGCGGACTCCATGGCACCTGAGGACATCTTGTTTGATCCTAAACCTCGGTGTAGGGACCCTCTACAATATTCTATCTTGGTTTTTTCCTTCTCAATTGGTGCTCTCGCTGCCCTATTGTTTGCAAACGTGTGAAATAGTGTAGTTTGAGATAGTGTAAGGATATCAAATGGTATATTTTGCAAATGGTGGGTTACGCACCGAAATGACCATGCCGACACATCCGAGTGGCCAAGAGAATGCTATAGGAGGTGTCATTTTAGTGCATGACAACATCATTGCTTCCAGGATACCTTGTTCGGGCATAGTCCCTTAAGAGACCTAAGACCAAAAAATTGTTCAACTTCGACAGGTGACTACGTGCACTTTGTGACACCTAGAAATGTCTCTTCTAGTCCTACACCTTGGTGTAGGGACCCTCTACAATACTTTGTCTTTTTTCCTTATCTAATCAAGTGATCTCGCTGCCCTATTGTTTGCAAATGCACGAAATAGTGCAATTTGAGATGGTGTAAGGATATCAAATGGTATATTTTGTAAAAAATGGGTCATGGCACCAAACCAACTACACCAAAACTTCCATGTGGATAGGTGAATGCTAGAGGATGTGTCATTTTAGTGCGTGACAATTTCGTTGCTTCAGGCTACCTCATTCAAGCATAGTCCCTTAAGAGCCCTGAGACCAAAAATCATTCAACTTCGACGGGTGACTACACGCACTCCGTGGCACCTAGAGATGTCTCATCTAATCCTACACCTCGGTGTAGGGACCCTCTATAATATCCTATCTCAGTTTTTTCCTTCTCCAATCAGTGCTCTCACTACCCTATTGTTTGTAAACACGTGAAATAGTGCAGTTTGAGACAGTGTAAGGTTGTCAAACGTATATTTTGCAAACGGTGGGTGCGGCACCAAACCGATTATGCACACGCATAGGGATGGTCTTGTAAAAACTTAGGGAGGTTTTTTTTGGTTCTATAAGCTCCAACTCCTTCTGGGCTACCTCCTCCAGAGCCAAGAACCCCCTCCACAGGTACATAAATCGTTGTTAATTGCTTTTATTTTCTTGTAAAACAATGAAATCTTATCTTAGCTTCGAGAATTTATAATTCTCTACTAACAATGCCAACCACGTGAAGGTGGAAGATTTTCTAGCACCACTAACCTACACATAAAATTGTTAGTCAAAGAAATTTAAGTTTCAAATCAAAACCATACTAGATATATGCAAAATACATAAATTTAATAAAATATATGAACTTAAATTTATCTAACTAACAAATATATATATACCAAAGAAATTATATCAAATAAATTATATATACTAGAAATGAGCATTGTAAATTCATTCCAATGAACCATCATGATTTGATCTACTCTGAATAGCGGACAAGATTACTTCATGATCTGACTCTCGAACCTTCCAAAGAATCTTGTTATTAGGCCTTCCTCGATATCTCTACAGTTGAATATTTGTCGCTAGAACTAGATGTGAATATAAGAGTATTTTCCTGTGTGTCTCAAAGTCTTCAAACACCCAAACAGAGGATTTTTTAATGGATACCATCGAAGCCAAGTTCCAATAACTACCACTGACCCTATAGGGTACTCAATATCTTCACCATCTATAATAGGAGAAGTCAACTTCTTTCTTTCCTTGATGAAAAGACACAAGAAATAGTTCTTTCCTTCTTCAACGTCTTGTCGCAATAACTACAAACACATGTCCTACAAAAACACAGGTTTCAACTCAAATTTAAATTGTACATATTAAAATTTCAATGGACATAACTCAATACAAAAATCATAAATTACCATAAATACCTTGTCACACCAAAATTAAAATTTCATAAAAGTCCTTAGATGTTGCAACTTCATGTGTAAAAACAAGTCATAATGCTTGTGAAGGTTGATAACTAGGAAGCAAAGTTAGAGGCCTACAAATCCATCCATCCACCCATTCTTGTGAATCACACTCAACAGTGTGACAAATTCAATACAAGATACACAAAAACATGTCAAATTTATTGTCCATGTGGCCCACAAAGTAGCGTCTGAGCTACAAAATGAGTGCATATCACTTGACCCAGTGAGTTTCATACAATCCTCGTAGTTACCAATTTGTTGTTCCTCTCTCAACCAAAAATATCGTGAACTGTGGAATTTTCTTTAGAACCTCGGGCCATGTTGTCAATACACCATTCCACTATGCTCTTTTCATCTTTCAATTTAGCACCAACTTTGTACTTTAACTCTTCTCTTACAAGATCTCTTTTCACACATGCTCTTATACTATCATGCTCTCCTTTTCCATGTTCAAACCTCGGTGAAACTCCAAATATGTTGCACACCCATCTTGACGTGCATCTTGCTCATCCAATAAAACATTCATGCATTCTTAAACCGAGATGTGTAATTATCTAACCATATATAATGTTGTTTGAAGTGTATGCCCTATCAAAAAAATTTCTATAAAATAACTGGAAACACCCTTGCACAAATTCGAGTAGAATGAGTACGATCATCACCGATATAAAAATGGTACTCTCTTTAAAAAGTTCCATCATTCTTTGTCTATGTTAGGAGAATGTATAAATATTATATGCACAAAATGGTAACTTGTACCTTTGAGTTGTAATATTGTGATTGAACCTCCATTTTTGGTTCATAATGTGTGATTCTCTGTAAAATTAAACACTAAAACAATAGTACCAATAGGAAATGTGTCTTTGCATATCTTCAACTATTCATCCAACCATCGAGCTCTGTGTGTATGCCTCAAAGCATACTCATAAATAATTTCATACTTAAATTTTCTCATAAATTGAAAAATAGGCATATGTTCTATAACTAGCTCATACCATTTAGACTCTTTTCCATCTTTCAATTGGTATACAACTAATTTATATTTATCAAACTCAACTAAATTATGTCCTATTGCACCTTCAATTTACTCATGGATGCAACTTTCCAATTTAGGTAATCCGCCACATGTACCATAACTTCCATCTAAACAATCTTGACTATAAAAAAATTGTCCAACTTCTTTTTCACAAAATATCATAGGAATGAAATCCCTGGAAGATATTGGTGGAACTTGAACACCACATTCCGATAACATAGTTTCAGAATGAAAATTAGAATGAATACGTAAAAATTTAGCATAATGCATCACAAATTCAACATGTTTCCTACAACAAGTGGTGTGAGCATGGTTGATTTTCACATAGAATAGTTTCAACATTTCAAAAAAATGTTGACTAATTTTAATTTTAGATGCTCTTGTTCAAAATTACGAAAAAAATTGAGTCTGAGTCATATCTAAGAAATTCTTTGGATGTGGCTTTTGATTAGTAGAACCAACTCTCTGTTTTACAACATCTCTTGCATTAGGTGAAAATCTAGTGTTATCATGCCAAAATTGCATAACAACTTGTCTTATAGCATCATAATTATATTTGTCCTTACACGGTGCTCTAGTGAAAATGCCCAAAAATCGGTGTTATTGAGTGATTTAAGGATATTATGTCTTTCAATTACTTTCATTAGAGTTTTTTTATTAACTTACAACATTCGACTTGTAATCAAACGTTATTTTTTATTGATTCACTTACAACACTAGTAGCATGTACACGACGCACAATATTACTATCCCTAGTGCGTCTCTTAACACCAATAGTGTGATATGCATCATGAAGGTTTTCAACAATTGTTGAGGTTTTACCACGTATATTAGATGTCATCAATCCTAAGGTGTTTAATGTAGGTCTCATTTTAATCAATTTCATCTAACTAACCAACAATCTGACATCTTTGGGAATCATTTAAAATTTCAAATGATTATCCCAAATTTTAGTGGCTTTTCTTCGATTTTTTGTTGAAAGTTTGTATTACATTGGTTTCAAAATATTTTCATCAATTTCAATAAAATAATTAGGTTTCTTATGGAAAATCCTAGGAGGTGTTTTTGTCAAATTTTTCTTGTCTACAGTTTCAACCTAAATTTCTTTATTCACATTTTCATTGTCTCCTTCAATTTCAACATTTTCTACATCACGAGTATTTAATTATTCTTCAACATTGACAGTAAAAATATCTTCATCACGAGTATTTAATTCAACTTCAACATTGACAGTAGAAACATTACCTGGTTCCTCATTGCTTACAATAGTAGGGGTTGAAGATGAACCTCTTCTTGATTCACAAAGATTCCACATTCACTCAACATTTTGAAATCTATTTGCCTCTAATTCGTTTGGTTTTTTTTACTTAATGACTTCCTTTTTTGACTTCTTTTCTCATCTCCCAAGATGTTTTGCTTCGATGATAAGAAAAATGTGCGAGAAAACAACATAATTTCGTAGTAATTCATACGGTAAATTCAAACAGTAAAAATCACATGGCAATTAGATTATTGGGATGTGTGTAAATATGATTTTGAACTGCAATCATGCTTTAAAAACCGCACTCATGGTTTATAAAAAGCACGATCGTGGTCTTGTTTTAAAACCTGTGATCATAGTTTATAAAGCTGTGATCGCGATTCTATCTGTATCATCAAATCCGACCCTAAGGCTCGGGAAATATTTTTTTACCCCAACCAAAGCTATGGAAGTTCATTGTGATGTGTAAAAGGTAAAAAAACTTCAAATTTGCTCTTCCACAGACTTGAACCATGCTGAAAAATCGAAAACATTTCATAAAAATGGTGTCATCGCGTAGGGGAGACTATTAGCTTCGTAGAAATGTTGATTTTAAAGTGAATAGAATAATATAAATACCATTTTATAATTTTTTACTAACAATAGGTCTTTAAGACATTTTTTCCTGTGAATGTTCATGTCTATGTTTAAGACTACAAATTTTGTTTCGCTTATCAAAATGTGATAAAACTTATACCATCCTAAGCATGGAGAAATTCTATACACGTTATATATAATTTTAAGTGCTCTATTTTCTAAATCTATTCACACCACTTTCACGAAAAAAATCATAAATAAAAAAATATTGCTCAAAAAAATATAAAATAAAATCCATCCCAAGATAGAAAACTACATCTAACTTTTCACCAAATGAAAAAAAAATAACAAGATTTGGTCATCCAAATCGTGGGCAAACGGACTACAATCTTATATGTTTTTTCAAAAAAAAAAAAAAACCAAGTCATATAATTTTAAGTGTTTAATATAGCTAAACTTGTCCATTTAAAAAAAAAATAGTAGTTTAGACACTAGATTCGAATGCTACGATTCATATTCATTTTATTTTTCTAATTTTGAGTGCACGTATTGCTAATAATCCCTACAAGTTGAGATTTTGTTATTTTTTGCAATATGACGTCCACTTATGACCCCTTTTTGTCCACCAACTTGCTACACTTACCCATTTAAGAGAAGAAAAAATCAAGAACTCAAAGCTACCAACTAGAGGAAACCATGCATACAAAGATGCCTGCATTCATATTCCTTGGAAAACATAAAATTATTCCTTCATTGGCATTTAAAATCAAGATTTGTACATGATATGAAAATGGAGGAAAATGGAGAGGGGGAAATTGAATAAAATGACTATCTCATGTGTTCTCTCTAAGTACAATGCACTCTTGAGTGTACAAAATCGATCATCAACCCTTTGAAATGGGAATGGATTTACAATTTATAGGAAGAGAAATGACTCTTCACATACTCCCCAATGACTCTTCGTATGTCTTGACATGACTTAAGACTCTTCACCTTCCTAGGAAAACATTAAGTCCCTTTTTATAACATAAAGGTGACTTATTACATTAGAAACATTAATACATATGAAAAATTGCAACCCCAACGTGAAATGAGAATATTTTACAGAGAGAGAAAGTTGGGGGAAGAGAAGAAAGAGAGAGGGTAGAAAGAAGAACAAGGAAGAATCGTGTCGATGACAAAGAATATTCCTTCGACAAAGTCCGTTGATCCTTCCAGATGACTTGATGGAATGTCTCCAATGTGACAATATTTGAATCCCTAAACTATTTTCACCCTAAGAAGTTCCTTTGGATGATTCAAGGACACCTTGGGTTAAGTGTTCAAAAAAACTTGTTAAATGACTGTAAAGATCCTTTTCGAAGAGATAGGAGCTCAAACCGATCTGTCAAGTTGAATGAATTATTTTCCGATGACCACAACTTCCATCATGCACCATGTGACCCGTGTAGTGAGTGTCGAAAGACACTGTTAGGATTTCCTAAGATGAGTTCTAAAAGATCCATGAGATATGTCAAAGATATTTCTTGTGACAATGTTATGACCCACCGACAAAGATGGTATATGGAGGAGATAGGCGATGAATCCTGGTGAAGGCAATATTTGGCGATAGTGACAATTCCCATTATGTAAACTTGAATCTCATCATCTCATGACACTTACTATTATTAGAGAGCACAGCTTTGAGTTTTTAGTAAGTTTGAGAACTCATCTTCTTGGACCCTTGTGTGATTGGCATTCTCTTTCCTATGTTTCCAATGTTGCTTCTTGAATGTGACTTACTATTAATAATGAGTGCCAAAATGGGGACTTAATATTTTTAGTAAGTGATGAAATTTTCCTTTCTTAAATATCTTGATGAAGGTTGGATTCTTTATTTATTCATGTGTATACTACCTTCATTTTGACCACTTTATGGAATAAATTTCTATTTTTAGTAGTTATCGATGAGACAACTTACTATTTTTAGTAAGTGTAAAATTCAGCTTTTCAAATCACAATCAGCTATATCAAATCGAATCGAATTCTTTCTTCTCATTGTGTTCCTCTTTCCTTCTAAACCAACTTGCTATTTATAATAGGTGTTTGTCAAACCACTTACTATTTTTATTAAGTTTCAATTGTGGGCTGAGATGACCATCTCGATGATTTTCTCCTATGATACTTCCATTGTGTTTGTTTCCTTCTTCCCATCTTCTTTGGTGGTGACTTACCCGAAATAGTAGTCTCCCATGTAGGAAGGCTTGCTATTTTTAGTAAGTGTGCTTCTAGTGATTGGATCACAATGGGAAAAATATTTTTATATGGGTTTTTTCCCAATATCACACCTCTAAAATTTCAGACCTACTCGATCGCAAGTTTTTGAGATTTTAAAATTTGAAACTTTTACCTAGCAAAGGATGTGGGCATGGTAACCATTAATGGAGCTAAAAAATTGCAAGTTCACTTACCCTCCTCAGATCTTGATGAAAATTATATTTTTGATGTGGGTTTTCTTTTCTTGTTTCACAGGTGAAATTTTGTTGCAAACCGATCACTGGAGTGGTGGGAAATGAACTTTTGAGTTTTGTTACACAGAAAAGAGGATTTATTTGCTGCAAAAATTATTGCCACATCTAATAAATATGTTTCTGATGTTTTTACGTCCTTGAAAAATTATGAAGATGGCAAAAAACTCTACTTTGATCTATTTTGTGGTTTGTAAGTTATGGTAATTTCTTTGTCGAGTGGTAGAGGGTTTTCAAAGAAGATCTTTGTTTCCTCTCCGTTCTTCATCACTTTGACTCATTTATTTTCTAATATCCCTTTATTTTTAGTGTGAGGAATTTTTTTTTATTTTGTTGAGTGCAGAAATGGAGGTTGGGAGGTCTAGAAAAAAATTGTCGAGTTTCGATAGGGTATGAAGATGTTGGGGGATGAAACAAGTATGAAAAAATGGATAAGTTCTGGCCTTTATTTATAAAAAAGAAAGCATGAGGGGATGGGGGAAATTTTTTTTTCCCTATTTCCTTTCCTAAATTTACTAAAGGGACATGAAATTCCCTTCGTGCCTAGTTGTGACACTTGGCAAGATTTGATTGGATGTGCGTTTAAGTGAGGGAGCTTGAGAGAAGCACTGGGAGCTGGCTTTTGGGCACATGAGGAACCACAAGGCTTAAGTTGGATTGGGGGAATTTTTTTCCCCTATGTCCCTTTGCTAAAGATACAGAAGGGACATAAATTTCCACTTCACGCCTAGTTGTGACACTTGGCAATCATCCATGCATGGAGAGGGAAGGCTCAAACTTAGCCCTCAAGGTTTAAGCGGAAAACAAGAGGTCACATTGGTGTTACGAGGATAAAAATTTATAGGGGAAATTTTTGTCCCCTATTTCCCTTTTATAAATTTAATTAAGGTATATGAAATCTGACCATACTCCTGGTGTTGACATGTGTCCTCCTGAAAAAATGACTAACTGCGAGAGCTTACTTTGAGGCCAACTTGCAACAATGATATCTTGAGCTCCCAAATGAATTTCAAGTTGAAATTTTATATAAATTTTACTAGAAACCACAAAATGAGTTGAATGGTGATATTTTAAATCTTAAATTATTAATTTAGGAATTCAAAATTACCCCTTCTTTCTCAGGACCACCAATTGTGTGCCAGAAGAATGAGTTGCCTAGGGAAGTGCATGATGTTTCATAATGTATCATTTTTTCCAAAATTTAGGGCATGGAAAATACCTTCCATAGGTAAATTTTTGGCTCTTGAATCTTCACAAATATCCTAGAATATTTTCTTGAAGTTCAAGCACTCCTTCATGGTGTTTTCTCCTTTAGGCCCGAAAACCCACTTTTGTTGAATCGGCTCCAAAACCTCCGGATCTTTCCAAAATCTCCCAAAACCTCTTTGTAGATTTTCTTGGAACTTGAATTCATATCCATGTTGAATTTTTCTCCTCCGTTCCACTTCGGGGGTGCATTAGTCTTGGGAAGGCCAGTGGTAGCCCTTCCCAAAACTACTCAAAATTTGGCATTCTCCAAAAGCTCCTAAAATCACCTATGGGGGATTGACTTTGCTTTCCTAAATCACCTAGGGTAATTAGACAATTACAACTGAGTAAGGCTTGGTGTTAAGGACGAGTATACCTAGGGTCTCTTGGAAAGGTAAAATTTGAAAAATTTGACACAAGGGTATCATTGTCATGCTTGAAAATTAGAAATTTTCTTGCTGCACATTTGCATGAAAATAACTAGCTATATCTTGGGCGAATGATATGGACTAATTGTAGTGAAGATATGACATGAGGAATCCTAGTATCTCAACATATAACATATTGACCAGTGCCTTATCCATTGGGCTTCACATGAGTCATATACAACTTACACGAGATAGCCTAAAAGGAAGAACACTCTTACACAAAAACACACATGAACAAATGGAAGGAAACATGTAAAAAGGAAAAAAACACAAAGCTGGAAAGGGAAATTATATATAGGGGATGGGTATTTATAGAGGAGGAAAAAATATATACATACTCGCGACGAGGTTGAGAAAAGTACATGCCATCATGAAATAGCGAGGTTCAAGTCGACCTTTGAAGCACAAAAATTGTTATCTGATTAAAATATGCTTTTGTGATGGCCTTACATGGCTTGAGAAGAATAAGATTGATCATTATTCCATCCTCTTACTCACACTGCACTGAGAATGTTCTTTCATCCATTGAAAATTTAATCACCTTCTTAAAAATTTTGCATTTTGAATATTCCTCTTGATGTCCCGTGACCATGAGACACCATTCCTTTATACTTTCAATATTGGAGATGTAAATCTTAGCATGGAGACATTATTCATCCTTGGATTGCAGTTTGAAATAATATCCTCTATAAGAAAGGTACTACGAAGGAGTGAGGGAAAACAGATTTTCTTCTCATTCAAGAACTTCTTTTGACATCTCACTTTATTTCCAAAAGTGAATGCTTCCAAAAATAGAAGTTATATCATTGATATGGAGTCTCCCATAAATCTTTGTGAAATTTTGCAGCATGGGAGCATGCCCAAGTAATGTTAGAGCTTGAATAATGGTGAGCATATTTTGATTTTGAATTTGTTGACAAGAGTCTCGTGTACCTTCACCTTGCTGATTAGAGTAATTTTCATCATTATCCATCTGCTCAAAGTTCATTTAGGTATTATTTTCCAAAATTCAATCCTCAACTTCTTCATAGAGGCATTTTTTACCTTTGAATACATTTTTCCATATGAGGTCTTGTTCTGTATTGGCAGATCATTCTGAAGTAGTGGAAACAAGTTGAACTTGAACATATTCCTAAGAGTCTTGCAATTTTTTAATTTTTTTAAATAGTTCTCTTCAATGCAAATTTGATCAACATTTTCCTCCTTTATAGCAGAGGTGTTTTCCTCAATATTGAGGAATTCCAAAGGAGATTCAAGAACCTTCCTTCTTTTGCACTCATGAAACTCTTCACACAATGTGGAAGAAAAATACATATCTTCACACTCCCTCTCATCAAATTTGTTCTGTCTCAACATCAAAAATTGGTGAATCAAAAAAATAAGCACAAATTAATCCATACTTGTCTTGCATCTCCATAGCCCAAGTCAAGAGTTCAACACTAAGATGAGGATTTACTGGTTTCTTCTATAGCCTTCAATATGTCTTACATAGATGATTCTTCCAAGTTCACCATAGGCTCATCTTCATTTTTATTTAAAGAGTCTCTACATTGTGCCTCCAGCAAATGACTAAAAATTTGATCCATCTAGGCCCATGATTGATTTGAAACATCCTCGTTCACTCCTTCCATGCTTTTGCTACCCAATATTCACTTTCTTGCAAACATGGGCATACTTGATTCATGACACATTCTGACAAGGAGAAGAGGTCCATGCTTTGTGGGAAGGGCAATCCTTCGATATAAAAATTCATATCATCTTCTTGATGGGAAGTGTAGGACCATGTTGGGGTGGAAGCATGGGAAGGATCATTAATTCTATCTTGATCATTTATTATTGAATCTTTGTGCTCATATGGACAATGAAAGACTTCATACTCACCGTGTTGATCATTTTGCTCCTTAGCTTCAAGAAGGAAGTGGGCCTCTTCTATTTGGTCATTCATGATTGAATCAAGAAAGGATTTTGGTTCTTCATTTGTCTCCATTTCTTCATTCAACATTTCTTCATCACTTGAATGATCAAAATAGGAAGGCAAATCATCCATGACCATCTTGAATTCACCATCTTTGGTCCATGATGTAGGATTGATCTCAGGTGTTTCTTCACATACCTCCATTCTATCATTAATTGAAATATTGAAATTTGAAAGGAGATTATTCATGCTTACTTTGAATTGATCATCTTGTATTTCTTCATCATTGGTGGAGTCTTTAGAAGGCATCAAATTGTCCATTATGCAACAAGAATCTTCCTCTATTGAATATATTACTCTCGCATGGGTTATGCCTTGAGCTAGAATGAATTGGTGAATGGTGGTTTCATCTCCATGTCCTTCTCATCATCTTCAAAGTTGTTTCTTTGATTTCTAATGGAGGGTTCAAGAATAATATCTTCTTGATTGACCTTGCATCATCCTACCTTTCATCATATTCCATAGTGTTGATTTGATCTTCATCGGAAGGCTCAAGAATATGATTTTCTTCAGCAACATTTAGGAATATTTTAGGGATGAATACCCTATAGTATGAACAATCTTCAGGATATTATTCCATAGGAAAAAAAACTCCTCTTCTTCCTCTTTTTATTCGGGATGCTTCAAGTTGCTCATACATCTCTTGCATAGCTTCAACATATTTCAACATTTTGAGGTAGATTTGGGGGTGGAATTTCCTTGCATAGTGCTTATGATTCTTTCCATATAATCAAGTTTTAAGATTCCCATTTTATCATTCCTATATGCAAGGAAATCATCCCAAGGGAGGGTGATGAAAGACATGGCCCTGATATTTTCATTCAATTGTGCATAAGTGAGGGTATTACCTTTGAATATTCTTGAGCTTCACATGCCTTATCTTGTATTTTCTTTTAATCTTTTCCAACAACTCCCTACTTTATTCTTCATCGAAAAGTTTTGATTTCTTTCCTTTGTCTAATTGTAGGTTCTTTCTTGAAGTAGGAGACCCTTTTACTGCTCTTGAATTATCCTTTTTGCAAGGACTAGTCTAGAACCATGGCTAATCAACAATCTTGATTTCTCTGAAATTATTTTCTTCGTTATCACTCATTGGTACTTCACTCCAATCTAGAAATTTCTTCATCGTGTTACGAAATGAACGGGGGTTTGTTCTTTATGGATTCGCCTTTAGAAATGATTTTTGTTAAAATCTAATTTTTTTGTTTTATTGGATATTTGATTTTTTTATTTTCAGACCTTGCGGTCATATTTTGGGTGCAAATGCTATCAATTCAACCCCACGGTGGGCACCAAAAATTTTAGCGAGAAAATTTTTAGGTGGAAATTTTTTTGGGGTTCTTACCAACACTGGGAATCTAAGTCCCTTTAATTAGGAGTGCAAATTCTATATTTACATGTGCTTGAAAAAGTGGAATTTCCTTGTGGCCTTGCAATCGAAGATCCAATAGGGGCACTCCATTGACCCTATATAAAATCTAGCAATTGCTTTCTAGAGAATACTTTTTCCGATAGAAAATAAAATTCCCGCACACACTAGCTAGAAATTTCAACACATGCATTTAAGAGAAGAAAACAATAAGATTTCAAAGCTACCGAGCTAGAGGAAACCATACATACAAAGATGCACACATTCATATGCCTTGGAAAATAGAAACTTCTTCCTTCATTAGCATTTAAAATCAAGAGTTGTACATGATAGGAAAATGGAGGAAAATAGAGAGGGGGAAATGGAAGAAAATGGCTATCTCCTTTGTTCTCTCTAAGTACAATGCACTCTTGAGTTTACAAAATCGATCACCAACCCTTTGAAATGGGAATGGATTTACAATTTATAGGAAGAGAAATGACTCTTCACATACCCCCAATGACTCTTCACCTTCCTAGGAAAACATTAAATCTCTTTTTATAACATAAAGGTGACTTATTACATTAGAAACATTAAGACATACAAAAAAGTGCAACCCCAACGCAAAATTAGAATATTGGGAAGAGATATAAAGTTAGGGGGAGAGAAGAGAGAGAGGGGGAAGAAATAAGAAGGAAGAATCATGTCAATTACAAAGAATCTACCTTCAAAAATTCCACCGATCCTTATAGATGATGCGATGGAATGCTCTAATGTGGCGATCTATGAAACCACGAACTATTTGTACCACGAGAAGATACTTTAGATGATTTAAGGACACCTTGTGTTAAGTTTTCAAAAAATTTGGTGAGGTCATCCATTATAGACGTGATAGATATCAGTCATCAGTCGTATCACGTATATAGTATAGAGAATGGATGGCCCTGAACTATCTGCCCTAGATATAGAGAGATCTATATGCCTATATCTCTATCTATCTATCTATCTATATCTAGTCGGCACTCCCCCACTCCCATCGTTGGACCTTGGATCTGGGCCCACCCAGAGATTTAGATATATATAGGATATGGTTAGAGTTACCTATCATATCCTATATACAAGATTCTTAGAGCGAGGTCGAGGAAGAGCCCCCTATCTAGACTCTATATTGGGGTGGGGGCCCCTATCTCTATATGGGGGTCGAGGAAGAGCCCCCTATCTAGACTCTTTATCTAATCATATTACATATGTAATATAGGATTATGGTTAGGGGTTCTCATTCCATAGAATAGAAAATAGATGGGGTGTTCCTCGTTCTCGTTCCTCATCTGTTGGATTAGTATTGGTAGTGGGACCTCTCGATTAGATTTATATTAGGGGATATTACTAGCGGTATTTATCCCTCCCTGGTAAGCCTAGGGAATAGGTAGAATCGAACACCCATATCGGTTTGGGGTATGGTTAGTTCACGGGAGGGCCCCTCTCCGCTCTCTTCCCCATATAGATAATATCTCTAGGGGGCAGAGGATGGGATGGGCTGGGATGGGGGGTGGGGGTATATCTATATCTAGCCACCTCCACCCCCAACTGATTGTAACTCTATATAGAAGCACATATATGGAAAGGGGGGCCATGCCCTGTGTGGTTGAATATGTGATATGATTGAGGGAGAGATATATGGGAAAAATATGGCTAACGGGGGTATTCCTGTGTATGGGGACATAGTAATGGAAGATGTAATAGCTGAAATAGGATTCGTCCCGGGCCTAGAACGCCCTTCGGTTGAGTTCCCGGTCGAGGTTGAGTGCATATTGGTCATCGGGATGGTCATCAGGAACCAATTTGGTGATCCGAACAATCGGTATATATAGATAGGGGGCGTGCTTCTGTTGGATCCTCTCTATCTCCTGATCGACCTATATGGAAAATACGGTTATACCAATTTAACCCATTCTGGCCCCCTATCCTGAAAAGCCCATTAACCAATCCGGTTACCCCGATTGGCCCTATCTATAGATCTTCGAATGGATGCATATATAGAAGAGAGGGCTTAAGGAATATAGAGGGCAATTGGGGATGCAAGGGCCTATCCATATATAGGGAATGCAGACATAAGAGCTTGCTACACACCCTTAACCTATTGCTTGTATTAGGATATGAGTAGCCGAATTTTGGCTTACCATATCATTTATAATTTCTCATGCTTAATAGGTCAGCCTAGGTGATGGCCATAACATATGAATAGTATATATAGAGGATTGTAGGTAGTAGTTCATTATCATTTGAGCATTTGAGTCTTATTATATGGTTTAGAGGTTTCCCCCTCGAAGTGGCGAAGCTATTACAATTGCATATTGAGATCATTATTCTAAAATATTGTGTTATTTGGTGTTATATTGCTGCTCATAATCTAAATTATACTAGTAATTTCATTACAAGTGGTATCGTAGTCATGCGATTCGGGGCAAAATTAGGCAAAAACCCTAATTTTTGTTTCCACAATATATTTTGAACTAGAAAGAATTGGTGGGAGATATTTTTACCAGAGTTGCAAAAATCTCAAATAAGGTTCCCTGAAAATTTCAGTCTTTTTTTATTTATTTTTCACAATTTATTACAAATTTATGGTTTTTCATAAAATTGCTCTTGAGGGTGCAAATTGTAGAATTTTTCAAGTTCTTTACATTTCGGAAAGTCCTAAAAAAATAGTATTAGTATTTTCTTTGTTTTTTTCTTGTTCGCTGAATTTGTATCGAAACCCTAAACCCTAAGGTTTGATATCATAGCGGGGCCTTCCACAAGAGCAAAAAAGAATCTAGTTACTCCGGGTAAAACCCCAGATAAAGATGAGATAGTGATTGAAGAGATGGATTCAAAAGGGGTAAATATAGATTCCTCAACACTAGGGTTTACTTCAGTTGATCATAAGGTGAGTCAACTTGAGTATGAGCTATGAAATGTACAATCTGAGATGGCCTCTAAAGGAGACATAGCCCAAATCAATCATCGGTTGGATGATATCATGCAACATGTAAAGGGTAAATAGTATGGCCCAAATCCATCCCATATCAACCAAGGAGGATCTTCAGTTCAAAATCATGGACAAAATAACTACGTTGGATCAATTTTCCAGCCCAATCGAATCCAACTTATTCACAACCACAAAACATGATGCCAAAAGTGGATACGCATAAATTTTATGGTAAAGATCCCCTAAATTAGATAAATCAAATGGAGAACTTATTTGAGCTACATCAAACACCATCATGAAAAAGGTGACATTAGTATCCCCGTATTTTGAAGTAGACTAATTCATTTGGTATCGATGGTTATGTGCTCAGAGGCAGAAGAATGGTCTCGATGTCACTTGGACAATTTTTACCGAGGAGTTACAATTGCACTATAGTTCCAGTGTTTCAAAGAACTACTTTATTCAATTAGCAAAGTTACGATAAACAGTATTAGTCAAATATTATGTGCTCAAATGGAGAACTTCTTTAAGCTACATCAAACACCATCAGGACAAAAGGTGACATTGGCATCCCTGTATTTTGAACTAGAATAATTCATTTGGTATCGATGGTTATGTGCTCAGAGGCAGAAGAATGGTCTCACTATCACTTGGACAATTTTTATCGAGGAGTTACAATTTCACTATAGTTCCAGTGTTTCAGAGAACTACTTTAGTCAATTAGCAAAGTTACGACAAACAGGATCAGTCAAAGATTATGTGCATCAATTCTAAAACCTATCCTTAAGGGTGGAGAATATACCAAAAGAGAATTTGAATGACCTATTTCTTGGGGGTCTTAAGGACCACATCAAGCATGAGGTACGTATGTTTAATCCACTCAAGCTTTCTGATTCTATTATCATGGCACGTCGAGTAGAGGAAAAATTTCTTTGTAGTAGGAGGCTGCCTTTCATTAACACCAAAGACCGTAGTATCTCTTCCCCTTCATTTTCTAGGCCAATTAGACTGACTCCTCAATAAATGGAAGAAAAGAGAGAAAAAGGATTATGCTTTAACTATGATAGCAAATATGGACTAGGACACAAATGTGTTGAGAAGAAGTTGTTCTATATTGCCAAAGGTAATGAGGATGATGAGGAGGCTGAAATTATAGGAGAGGCTGAGGAACCAGTAAAAGAGGAAGTAGAGGATCACCAACCTACAATTTCTTGCCATGCATTTTCAGGTATTAGTACTCCTCAAACACTCAAGGTTATTGGCTATCTCAAAAAATAGAAAGTGACAGTGTTGATTAACTCGGGGAGTACTCATAACTTCATAAATGCTAGGTTAGCTACCCACCTCAATTGTTTTATTTAGCTTGACTCCGTAAATGCAAGTTTTGATTGCGGATGGTGGGACATTCAAGTGCACGGGGAAAGTGCCATAGTATCAAGATTTCGATGGGAGACTACATGTTAGACTCACCTATGTTTTTTATTTATATGGGAGGGGCAGATATTGTTTTGGGTGTCCAATGGCTCACAACCTTATGTACTATAGAGATGAATTTCCAAGAATTTTTCATGCGATTTCATTTAGATACAAGGACAATAAAATTGAATGGGATGGTAGCTAAGTATCCATAAATTATTAGCTCTCATTAGATGCAGAAGGTTCTCAGAAAAGAAGTAGATGGATTTATAGCAAATTTATTTTCCATAGAAGTACAAAATACAGAGTCTTTAATGCCACCCGATCTTCAGAATATTTTTAATGCTCACTCATATATTTTTGATGCAATTCCAAAGGGACTACCTCCAGTTAGGGATCATGATCATGTCATTCAGTTGATTCTAGGGAGCCAAACACCTAACATCAAACCATATAGATACCCATATTCCCAGAAAAGTGAGATTGAGAAAATGGTTTAGGAAATGTTGAAGGTAAGTATCATCAGGCCTAACCAGAGTGCCTATTCTTCCCCAGTGGTCATGATACCTAAGAAGGATGAAACATGGAGGATGTGTCTAGATTATCGAGAACTCAACAAGTATACCATCAAAGATAAGTTTCCTATTCCAGTAATTAATGATTTACTTGATGAATTGCATGGTGCTATTTATTTCACAAAATTAGATCTTCGTTTAGGGTACCATCAAATTAGAATAAAAGAGGACGATGTTCATAAAATGGCTTTCGGGACTCATGAGGACCATCATGAGTTTTGGTAATGCCTTTTGGTCTTAAAATGGCCTTCAACCTTTCAAAGCTTGATGAACACTGTTTTGAGGCCATTTTAAGGAAATTTGTATTAGTTTTCTTTGATGACATATTGATTTACAAGAAGACATGTGAAGAAAACTTACAACATGTCAATAAAGTGTTGGAAGTTTTGGAGAAACATACTCTCTATGCAAAGCCATCTAAATGTTCTTTTGGTGTACAAGAGGTAGAGTAATTAGGTCACATTGTATCCCATGAAGGCGTCAAATTTGATCCTCGGAAGATAAAAGCTATGATGATGGAATGGCCAAGGCCCAAAACTCTCAAAAATATTCATGGGTTCCTAGCACTAACAGGGTACTACTGAGAAGATTTGTGTAGGGATATGGTAGAATAGTAACCCCACTCACTGCATTGCTAAAGAAGGATGCCTTCTATTGGACATACTTAGCCACTAAATCCTTTGAGCAACTGAAGGAAGCCTTGTGTAGCACCCCAGTTTTGGCTACTCCTAACTTCTCAAAAACCTTCATTGTTGAATGTGATGCTTTAGGATCAGGATTGGGAGCAGTTCTAATGCAAGAAGGAAGACCAATTACATTTGAGAGTCACCAATTCAAAGGAAAAGATCTGCTCAAACCGGTCTATGAGAAAGAAATGATGGCTATTCTTCATGCGGTCAAGCAATGGAGGCCCTATCTCATGGGTAGACACTTCAAGGTAAAAACTGATCATGATAGTCTCAAATAATTTTTGGAGAAAAATTTATCATTTGAGGAACAACAAAATTGGGTAACAAAAATGTTGGGTTATGATTTTGAAATCATATACAAAAAGGGTAAAGAAAATGTAGTAGCTGATGCGTTGTCCAGAAGGGATACATCCACAAATGCCTTACTATGTGGAATGTCCATGTTGACGGCCGATTGGGTGGATGAAGAAAGATTGGAATGGGATCAAGACAAGGATACATAATCTCTAATATAGAATATCAAGCAAGGATCTATGACATCTAACAAATTTGAGTGGAAAGGTAATCCCCTATGGTACAAGGACAAAGTTATACTTAAGTAAAGATTCGAGTTGAAGCATAAGATTCTCTTAGAGATACATGCCTCTTTGTTGGAGGACACTCTGGGTTTTTGAAAACATATCATAGAATAAAAAGAGAATTATTTTGGGAAGGACTCAAGGGGATGTAAAAAAATTGTAGCAGAGTGTTTAGTGTGCCAGCCAGAACAAAGGGGAAATAATTAAGACACTGTGTATGTTCTGCAACCCTTACCGATTCCTAGCCAGAGATGGGAGGAGGTCTCCATATATTTCATCATTGGATTGCCTTGTTCAGAGGGTAAGAATGTTATTTTCATGATTGTGGATAGGCTCATAAAATATGCCCATTTTTGTGCCCTATCACATCCATTTGCAGCTAATACTGATAGCCATAGCTATTTTTTGGAGACGATTCAAAGGCTACATGGAACCCCAAAAATAATTGTAAGTGATCGTGATCCTATTTTCACAAGTAATTTTGGACAAAATTATTTTCATGTTTAGGTACTCGAGCTAGCTCACAGTTCATCTTGTAGACACCTATAATTATGCCTAAGCAATTTAAATACTTAAATTGCACTAATTATCCCCTTTCTCGCAAATAGACGACATATCGTCAAAAGCGCTCATATGTCCTCTTGATGTTGTTAATTAATTACAATACGCTAATTGATTAAGTCGCTTATCCAGCTAACAATATAATTAATGACCTTCCGTTAATTAATCACCTCTTCTATCTAGATTAATTAATTATTATTAATTGATTAGTCTTCCCCTTTATTTAACTAGTAAATCAATTTTTAATTGATTTAATCCCCTTCTAATAGCCTAAATCATACTAATATTCCTCTAATTGGCTTCTATAAGCTCATATCTACCTATTAGTTAATCACATTTGATTAATTAAGGCACCCCCCAACTCCCATGACTTGCTAAACATGTATTAAACCCTTCTAAAGTAAGGTTACCTTTAATAAAGCAACCTTATCCATTCCTAATCATGTTTTACTTTTATCCCACATTCATGAGGATGTGTTGAATCCTTTATCCTTTGGGCTATATAAAGAGCCCTCCTCCTACCTTTATACCTACACCTAATTCCCTTGAGAAAGCAAAGGAAAGCACATAGTCTTGCACTAAAAGCCTTTTGCCATTCTCAAGCCCCTCCATCATCCATCTTGAAGAGCTAGGCCTCACACCCAAACATCCATGAAGGATCAAAGCAAGCAATATTGTTGATTGCCATTGGACTACATAGGTCCACTTAATTCAATTAGGAAATTAGAAGAATAGAGTTCTTGATTTTCATTATGCTTGATTTCATTATTTCAAAGTTATGATGCTAATGTAGGCCTTGTTCATTTCTTCATCTTGATGGTACTTTCTTCTTGTTTCTAGCTAGGTTAGGGAACTATTTTAGGTGGTAGTTTCTTGCTTTCAATCTAACCTAGGAAAAGAATAAGTGTACACATTTGGCATGCCCAGTGGGACCCTTAGTCCCATGGCATTTTAGCTTAAGTTTCATTGTTTTGGTTAATTTTTTATATGCACATGTAGTAATTAATGTCCATTTTCTTAGAATTTTTCTCATTTGATATGTGTAAGTTCATGTTCATAGCCATAATTTCAATGGGTTATTGCCATTTTTAAGCTAACTTGTCAAAAATTGAGATATTGTGAGTTTTCTTGTGTATGCTGCCATAATTTTGTTAAGGAGGTCTAGTGTAGGCATGTTTTTAGGAGCACTGTGTGTGATTTTTGTGGCGCAGCACAATTTTTAGGTGCACACATCTCTCTGGTAGCGCAGCCATCCTATTCAAATTTGTCATTACGTCTGTGACCCTGGTGCATTCGCACTAATCCTGGCACACATACACTAACTAGCACGTAGGTGCACTAACCTAGGTTCACACGTCATTTTGTACTGTACCTTCACTGCATTCTAAAACCTATCAGATCGGTACACATGCCCTAACGAGGGTGCACATGTGGTTTTGGTGGCGCAGGTATATTTTTTTTGTAATACAGATTATTCTCTTTTTTCTATCTATTTTTCTTAGAGTAGCGCATGTGTTATTTTCATGGTGCACACACCTCTTGGGTGGCGCAGCGTTTAATAGATCTAAAAATTTCACAGAGTGGTGCAGGTACTGTTTTAGGGGCACAGACACTATTTTCATGGTGTGCACATCTCTCGGGTGGCACAGCACACTTTGTGTAATCGAAAACAACCTTTGGTGGTGCATACACCCTAACCCAAGCGCATGCCTTTGAAAAAGGGGTGCATGCATCCTTTTGTGTTTTTGTAATTAAAATGGTGATGTGCTAACATTCTTGCAGAGTTTATCTAAATCATATATTTGTCTTTACAGGTTGTTTTTACATGTTTGTATTTGATTAGGTAATATTTTACATTGTTTACTTATAGGATTAAGATTGCGTATGTTCTTCCCTTGTGTCCCTTGGGGCAATCTTGGGAATCAGAAATGATTCTTAAATCCTTTTGACACTTTGAGATTGTTAAGGGTATTTTATTTGAAATTGGTTAAATTGGCATAGTTGAATTGAATTGTTTTTCCATTTGATTTTTTTTATTTTGGAAGACAATCACGTATGCTCTTCTCTTGTGTCCTTGGACTATCTAGAGAATCAAAAATGATGCCTTCTCTTTTGATGGAAAAATACTAAACATCATCATACAGGACCAAAATGTTTGTCAAATAATGAGAGGAATTGAAACCAAATTGAGAAAACTACTAATACAGTTGTTATATAGGTTGTCAAATGATGTTCGAGAAAACCACATCTAATTAAAAAAGATAAAAAGAACAACATATTCAAAACATTGTATTACAGGTTTCAGAAAAGGGTATGTCCCTCTCCACTCAACTGGAACATAACCCCTTTGGCATAACGCCTTAAGCTACAACAATGGGGGTGGTTCTAGGAACCCCAAAGTAGTCCACACAAGAGGGAACCTTGTGGATGAAATGGGAAGTCTCTCGCACTACCTATCTGACTAGTAAATCCTTTGTGAGATAGAGTTACAATTTGTCCCTACGTGACCCTTTTAAGTACACACTTGGATGTAATTATTTCTCACTTTGTGCTTGAAGGGGAAAAGTCGAGATACTCCCAAACTAGTCATTGCGACTTTTTGGGTAAATCATCCCACTCGTGGATAATATTTGTAGCACCTAGGACGAGAGAACCACCTAGGAAGATATACTTTGGCCAGGAGCCCACTTTGACCATTCTAAAATAGTGTTGAGTTGTGAACCATATTTTCATTGAGAAATGTGTGACGCGTTACTTTTGCCTAGTTTTTACTTGCCTTAGGGCGAGGTAAAACTATCTTTGAAGTGAAGCCAACACTTTTCATTTTTATTTTGATTTACTTCCTTCATATTATTTTGACACTTTGTTGATCAGAAGAAGTGTGATTACCTTTGTGTTACCAATTGACTGTTTCTGTCACTTTTATGTCCGTTTACACCCATCCATGTTTACGGTTGGGTAAGTTAAACGTCTAAAGTGTGTCGACACGTATTCACATCATTGATAGCCATTGTGATCTTGATACCCATGTCAAGATCATCATTATAGTTAGGCATGGTTCCTCACCATGGACTTCCTTAGAAGAGTTAGCTTGTTTGTATCGTATCACTACAATTTCGATATTTACGTCTTGTTTCTTGTAAACTCAACATAAATGCCTATATTGTACGGTTATGCTGCACACATTTTTAACTATTCCTAGCTATACTTTCATCTTTTTAGTTCGGTTCTATTATTACCTTGATTTCAAAGAGTGCTAGGTGTTACCATTTCGCATGTTATATCAATAACACCTTGATATCAATACTTCACTTTCTCATAAGTGGGTTAGCATATCTTGGTGGTATTATTGTGTCATTCACAAATTGCAATTGGCACTTTTTGAGTTATAGGTCTTGATCTAGTTTGAGCTCACTCATCATATATCTTTATTGGGAGATCACATTGAATTCTTGTACTTACTTACGTTTTGTTCATTTCCTTGAACTTGGCATAAGTGAATACATCTTGTTAAACATCTTGTGACGCAAACTACTCTTTGAAATGTAGTCTAGGAGGTACTTCATTTAAACAGTTTCAATACCAAACACTTGTATCATGAGTGATTTATCACTCTATCACATTGGTATTCTCACATTGTTGATTTATTCATACTCTTGACAAGTACATTGGCATTTCACTTGGGGGTGATCACTAAGTTTTAAGCACATTTACAACTCACCCTAGTGAAACTATCACAAAAACATGGCTCCTAAAACACATCTAGGGTTAAGGAAACAAACATACGAGGAATAACAAGCGTAAACTTGGGAAACCTCTAACAGACAAGGGTCAAACCCCTTTATTGGACATGACCTAGGACCACTTTGTTTTCTACGGAAAATGAAATGGAAGAGATGGTTGATCATAGTCGAAATGAACTAGAATCACCTCATGCAGACTTTGATTTTGACCCGCTCTACTAGACATGTTTCTTCTTAGAAACAAAGATAGAGTGCCGGCACGGGTCATGGAATTAGGGGCCAAATTGCCCACCGAGAACGAACCAATACTACCTACAAACGACGCTACTAAGGAAGAACATCCCCTTATCAATATGGAAGATATTTTAACGGGTAGACATGCTTCCACTTCTTATGCAAAAAATGATAAAGTGGTAGGGCACTGACTACCATTTATCAAAGTGCCATGAAGAAACAAGATAGAACATGAGATGGGTGAAGAACCTCCACAGTACAAAGAGGAGGAACCTTTAGAAGAAGAGGTTACAAACCAAGCCACAATCCAACAGCAAATCAGTAACCTAAGCCAACAACTAGCTTTGTTTACTTCCCATGTACAGAAAGACACAAAAAAAAAGTTCAAAAGTTGAGGCTGAAGGTTAAGGTCAATGAAATCCATCGGGAAAACCATGGAGAAGAAGACATAGGGTATCATCGTGTTTACATCCCCACTTCTCCCACTAAAGAACAATTGCTTACACAGGAAGTGTAGTCTATGAAAGTGACGCTTGCGAGCTTACAAGAGAGCAATATAGGGAGCATCAGGAAATATCAATATGAAGAACTATGCCCCTATCCTTTTGACAAGATAATGACCCTTCAACCCTTTCCAAAGAAATTTGATATGCCAAAGTTTAACAAATACAAAGGAAAAGGTGACCTAAGGGATCATGTTAAAGACTTCTACATGGCATGTGAAGAGGTTTCTTATAGTCAAAACTACCTTATCGACTTTTTCCCAAGAGTCTTGGAGGTCAAGCATTGGAATGGTTTACACGCTTACCACGAGGATCAATTTTCACCTGGCCAGAATTGGCAGAAAGATTCATGTGTCACTTCTCATATAACATAGAGAGTGACATCACCATGGAAAACTTGTGTGGAGCCAAGTAATGCCCAAATGATACCTTCGCCAGACTTCCTCTAATGGTGGAGAGGGATAGCTAGTCGCTTCCCTTGTGCTTTCCTGAAAAGTAGCTGGTCAGTATTTTTGTTCCCAATCTCAACCCAGATATAGCTTTTCAACTCCAAATGCATTGTGTCTGTACTTTTGAGGAGGTTATCAAGAAATGGATTCAAATAGAAAAGTCTCTCATTTCCAAAGGCACCCTCAAAAACCAATCTAAGGACAACCAAAGTGTCAAACCCACGGAAAAGCTGAAAATCTTTAACAAAAACAAAAATGTGGTGGGAGACAGAATCACTGATTCTAAATGTGTTCAAATGGTCCAAACTAGTCAACCTTTTAAATTGACCAAGGGCCTAATTCAACCACCACCAAAGCGAAGAACATTCACCTCTCTTGATGAACCACTCATCAGTCATACTAAAATAGTTGGATGCAGCCCACATGATGACCTATCCTACAACACAACCATTTGATGACAACACTCTAAAACCTTCATGGTAGAAGGAGCATGAATATTACAAAATGCATCATGTTAAAGGTCATAAGATAGACAAATGTCTGTGGATTCACCATAATATTCAGGACCTCATTGACAATGGGGAGATAGAGGTGGATAACCCTGGAAAAACACAAAAACCTAACGAGAAAATGAGGATTTATAAAGAACCATTCCCCAAGCATGATAAGTCAGAAAAGACAAAGCCGATCGGGAGAATCATCCCAAACCTATAAATCCATGAATTAATTGTATACCAAAATAGATAACAATCATTATGATTCACCTATCGGATGTATTCACTCTCCCGTTGACCATTTCAATACCATCCAAATCAAGGGAAAGGACTACGCTGCGGTAATAAGGTGCACCCACCTTGTGATTCTAGAATCATCCCCCTGTTGACCCCACAAACCAGTCAGTATAACCTTTTAGAACAACTTGAGAAGATGTCTGCTAAGATTTCGATCTTAGATCTTCTCAAGATATCCAATGTGCATAAGGACATTCTGTACCAAACTCTTCAGGGGTCGGGAGTGCCTTTAGAATTCGATCATGCACACCTTCAAGCCATGGTGGAAAACATTACACCAAGTGAGCATATCAATTTCAACCATAGGGAAATCCCTATCAATAATCCTACACATAATCTTCCCTTATACATTGAGGTAGTTGTCACCCACAGGAAAATCAAACGGGTGCTTGTGGATAACGGTTCTAGGTTGAACATCTACATGCTTAAGTTGGTCAAACAATTGGGACATACGGAGGAAGATCTTGAGTCCCATATTATCACTATCACCACATACAAAAATGTGGAAAGAGAGTCAGCAGGCACCATCACACTACCCATGGAGGTGGGCCCCACTTGTCACCAGAAAAAGTTTCACGTCCTAGACTTGGAACTTCCATATAATATGCTTCTAGGCTGACCATGGATTCATGCCATGCAGGCCATGCCATCAACATTTCATCAATGCATCAAGTTAAAGCATGAGGGACATATGGTTATAATACCAAGAGATTTAGAGCCCTTTGCTCATTGTAGAGCTCTTAATAACTTTACACGAAAGGGTACATATGCATGTCCCTCCACAGATATAGTTGTCCCTCTTTAGTTTGAGGCCATGGAATCCCGTGTAGATTCGGATTCTCTTAGTTCCTACACCCATGGGGCATCTACTTCAACATCTTCATTTGATTCATGGGAGACGAAAATCTGGAATATGGGTGTGGGGATTATATTGTACAACAAGCGCTCTTGGTGTCGATCTCTTTGTCACCCAAAACTAGAGGTCGACCCAACTACCGCTTCAGGATACCCAGAGAGGAACACACTATTGGGTCATTCCTACCTGGAGGCTTGTTAGCTGAGGAGAAATTACTTGATCCGCCTACTACTTGGGTCCCTAAGGACACTCAGCCATCTTGTTATCAAACCCTGGAATATGAAAAATCTAGCAGAATGATGTACTCCATGGGTTACAAAGGCCTAGGATGTGGGAGGAATGAACAAGGAAAAAGAGAACCAGTCCCTCTTCAACATTTCAAAATAGAAAGATACAACATTGGGATTCATCCTTATGGGGCACACCCCAATGATCAAGATGTGACTTGTTCTGAGCATGAGGATAGTTCTGAATATCTAGATAGCGATATGGATTCCCATTGTAGCCAATATGAGGATCGACCTCCATAAACCTTTTTATGAACAACATTGTCCTAACCTTAACCCCCATAGAACCAACCCTTGACCTTGTATAACCTTCCCTTGTTGAATGGGACAAACAACGTCACATACCACTAGATTTATTTGAGAATGACGAGGCTATTGCAGAGTTCATGGGCATAAGGGATACAATCCCCATTAGAGATCACAAGAAAGGTTTCTTTATCGACTTAGACACCTATGCGTACTTCGGCAAGGAGGCTAAACTTTTGGTTAATAAAATTTAAAGAAAAGTGAGGGAAAAAGTTCTAAAGAAAAGCCTCAACAAAAATCAAAGTCCAAGATGCACAGTTAAAACTTTTTTGAGGCACTGGTTGGTGACAAACAAAGTGACCATGCCAAGGATGAAAATCTCGTGGAGACATCCTTGGATGAAGATCTCAACCTACGTCCCGATCCTACGTGTATGGAGGATTTATCAAAACTGTTAGTCGAAGAAACCATTGATGTTAATATTGGTACCAAAGAAGATCCCAAGATAGTAAAATTGGGAGCATCACTCTCAGCTAGAGAGAAAAAGATGTTCACTATGCTGCTATGAGAGTTTATTGACGTGTTTGCATGGTCTTACAAAGGCATTCTGGCTTAGATATAACTTTGGTCGTACACAACCTGATTGTGCACGCAGATGCTAAGCCTATCAAATAGAATCTCCAAAAGATGCACCCAAGAGTGGCCTTGTTGGTTAAGGAAGAGTTGGAAAGATTGCTTGCAATGGGATTCATCAGACCAATTGATTATTCTGAATGGATATTGAACATTGTTCCTGTCTAGAAGAAACCTATCGGTATCTGAATCTGCACAGATTTTAGGGACATCAATAAAGATTACCCTAAAGATGATTTTCCATTTCCCAACATTGACATGATTGTTGACTCAACCGTAGGATATGAAATGCTATCACTCATGGATGGATTTTAGGTTATAATCAAATTAAGATCACCGAGGAGGACCAACACAAAATAGCTTTTACAACTCCTTGGGGCACCTTCTGCTATCAGGTGATGCCATTTGGCCTTAAGAATGAATGAGCAACTTATTAGTGGGCCATGATAGTGATTTTTCATGATATGATTCATGACTTCATGGAAGACTACGTAGATGACATCACGGGAAAGTCCAAAACAAGAGAGCGTCATCCGGCCATTTTATAGCATATCTTTGAATGCTGCGTGACTACAAAGTCAGTTGAATCCAAAGAAGTGTGTCTTTGGTGTGATATTTGGGAAACTATTGGGCTTAAATGTGTTAAGACGAGGTATTGAGGTAGACCCGCTAAAGTGTCTATTATTATTGAAAAGCCTCCACCTAAGAATATCAAACAACCGCATAGCTTGTAGGGGAAAATTCAAGCCATTCACCGCTTTATCTCCCATCTTGTAGATAAATGTCACTTATTCACCCATTTTCTTAAAAAGGACATCGTTTTCCTCTAGGGACTCGAGCAACAAGCCTTTGCTTTGCTTAAACAAGCACTGGGTAATCCACCGTCCTCATGCCTCCCACTGAGAGAACCACTTTTTCTCTATATTTCGCTACACAATATGCTATTTGTGCACTTCGCTCACCCAATATGACCTTAGCCATAAGGAGAAAGTGGTGTACTATCTCGAGTCACACCCTCATCACCTATGAGCTCAACTATTCTCGATTAAAAAGGCTTGCCTCATTTGTTGTTTTTACCTTTCAAAACTTTTCCATTATTACTTCTTGAATACTAAGACCAAGCTCATATCCAAGGTCGACCCACTCAAGTATTTGTTGTCCAAACCTGCCCTCATGGGAAGAATGGATAATTGGATCATTCTACTTAGTGAGTTTGACATAGAATTTTTCCATCAAAAATCAGTTAAAGGACAAGTACTTGTAGACCAGCTAGCGGAAGCACCCTTGCAAAGCACGAAACCTTTGAGTCTGGATCTGCTAGACACCTCCTTGCTCTACATTGAAGAATCTATCGTGTGGCAGATACATTTTGATGGATCATTTATGTTTCATGGTTCAGGTGCAGGAGTGGTCCTTATTACTCCTTTGGGTGATCCTATACCGTAAGCTTTCCACCTGGCCTTCCCTTGCATGAACAACATTACAGAATATGAAGCACTTATTACAGGGATGAAACTAGCCATCAAGTGGAATGTTCATCATGTTAAGGTTGTAGGTGATTCACAATTAATCATCAAATAGGTTAATGATGAATATAAGGTTAAGGATGACAAGCTCATACCTTACAAAAAGTTAGTGGAAACTCTAAAGGAGTATTTTGTGCACATTACCTTTGAGCAAATCCCAAGAGTGCAGAAGAGATCAGCAGATGCCATGGTAATGGTGGGATCTGTGCTTCATATTCTGCCAGGGAACAATGATATGCCATTATTCGTAGAAAATCTACACCAACTTGTGTATGACATGTCAGAATCTTTCCTGGCTTGTGAGTTTGTTAGTCCCCATTCCCCATGGTACAAACCCATTTTCACCTATCTTAAGGACAACACATTCCCTCCCGATATCTCCCATTCTGAAAAGAAAAGCTTGATTCACTAGATATCCTGTTACACCCTTTTAGGAGGTACACTTTATCATCGTGGCTACAATGAGAATCTATTACGTGTTTTGAATGTGATGGATTCAATCCAAGCAATCAAAGAAGTACACGAAGGGGTATGTGGAGCACATACAAACGGAATGGTCTTGGCTAAGAAACTATTGAGAGTAGGTTACTATTGGCCTACCATGGAAACTGATTGTTGTAATTATGTTAGAAAATGTGTGCTTTGCCAAAAGTATGGAAATTTCATCCATGCTTCATCACAACCATTACAACCTATCACTACCCCATGGCCATTCTCCAAGTGGGGACTTGATCTAATAGGAAAACTTACTCCTACCTCATCTAATGGTCATACACATATCATCACACCATAGAATATTTTACAAAATGGGTGGAGGCTATCCCTTTAACCTATGTCACAGCACAGATTTATAAATTCATCATGAATCACATTATTTGCCAATATGGTATTCCCGTAACCATTATTACAGATAATGGGAAGTCATTTAAGAACAAAAATGTGAAAGGTCTTTGCCAACGATTCCAAATCAGATTAAAATGGTCCACACCATATTACCCTTAGGGTAATGGACAAGCTGAGGCAACAAACAAGACTTTGGTAAGGATAATGGAGAAGATGGTCAAGCAAAACTAGTCGAAACGGCACCTACAAATCCATCCAGCCCTTTGGGCTTACCGAACATCCATTCGCACTCCTACAAGTGTGACACCATATTCCCTAGTGTTTGGGATAGAATCTATCATCCCTTTAGAGATCAAACTTCCATCCCTGAGAATTTCTCTTTGGGACTATCTGGATAAGGATGAAGATTATCGAGTGGCAAGACTAGCTAAGTTAGAGCTCCTAGATGAGAGGTGCATTCACACTCTTAATCACCTAAAAGTGTATCAACACAGAGTCTCCAAAAACTACAACAAGAGAATCATCCCTCATCAGTTTGAGGTTGGTGATTTAGTTATGAAGGAGAACCAGTTCAACACTAGAGTAGAGCGAGAAAAGAAAGGGAAGTTTGAACCACATTGGTTAGGACCCTATGTCATAGTTACCAAGTATGGCACGGGAGCATAAAATCGGCTCACCCCCAATGGTGATGAGCTCCGAGAGCCCATAAACACCATGCATCTTAAGCGGTTCTATGCTTGAACATGGTACAAGGAAGTCAAAAATCAAAAATACAAAAAAATCAAGAAAAAGAAAAAGAGAAAACAAGTCATCCATTAGTGAAAACCATACAATTGTGGCACTTTGGACAAGTCCTTCGGTGAAAATTGGTTTCCAGCGCCTCGGGAGGATTCATTGTTCACAAGAATTTTGTATTAGGAGGGTGGTTGTATTTGGTCTAAACCCGGTTCTACCTTTGAGATTCCCTGTGCACACCATCATGTCCAGCCTTGATCTGGCTTTGCTTTCTTCTATTCATCTATGAGGGGTGTGATCTTTTTTTATTTCCCATCTTACGCTAGGGAGGGAAACTTAATGATTCCACCTTCCTGTTCATAAACACGTGGCTTCTACCCTTGTATATTCCCCATCTAACGCTGGGGGCATCCATGCTTTCTTGGTTACCTACACATAGCTTTGGAAAACCGTTAGAAAACATAAAAACAATAGAAAATTATTTCACAAAACACAAAAACAATAGAAAATTGTTTCGCAAAACCCTAAACAATAGAAAATTGTTTCACAAAACCCTAAAAAAAAAAATTGATACATAAAAACATATCTTACAAAAACATTTACTTGCATTGTCTTGTTTCCTTGCTTTGCTTGTTACTTGTATAGTGTTTTGCATGCTTGCTTTTGAGTTGTTTGTTGCTTGGGCATACTTTTTTAGGATTTATCTTTTCTTGCTTAGATTATATTTATTCTTGCTGTGCATTTAGTTGTGTTTGTTACTTGTTAATAAAACATGGTGAATCATGGTGTATTGCATTAATTCCTAGTGTTCTTTGTTAGCATTTGGTTGTGTTTATTATATGTGCTTTGTTTTGTTATCATTCACATCACATTACCATCACTACCATCGTATCTAACATCATCTATACATCATGCATGTATGCTAAGCTAATCATCACATATCGTATCATCAATGGGGGCAAGAGGGGTTACACATGATCAAAAATCTATCCCCCCGCACCAATATCATCATATCATCCCATCCATATACATTAACAAAAACATCACATGAGAAATACATTTGATATCATCTACGGATCTATCATCTAACATTCTAAACAAACACATGTATATACATCAAACATCAGGATAACATACATGCAAAATGTGGAATCTGATAACATCATAACAACATCCATAAGTGATGAATCTAGAAAATAACATGCATCAAATCCAATGCGAGATAGCATGCATGCTTAAGATATTAAATACAATTCATGTCTTGTCATCAATTAGTTCCCCATGAGTTTAAAGACAAGCAAAAACCATATATATGCATGTATTAAAAACAAAGACATACATCATCTCATAACCATGTGAGTGCGAGACAAAACAAGGTAATCCTCATATATATATATATATATATATATATATATATATGAGGAGCAGATCCGAGAGATAGAAGACACGGGGGCTCGAGATATTGAGTCTCCTACATCAATACTAATCACAGTGCACATGGTCATGGCACGAGAGAGATCACGTGTATGTCTGCTCACGGGCATTATTAGCATGAGAGGACCAGCCCACGCCGAGCTGTAGGTGATGACCACAGAGAGGGATCGAGAGGCCGCTACTATAGATAGGCTAAAGAAAACCCGGGCTGAGCTACATGTGAGAGAGATATCGCCTTGGGCAACACTCACCTCTGGGGATGTGGATCTGATTTTTGATGCCACTAGGCTTGGTGGTGAGGCACTTTTTTATAGGACAACATATTATAGAGTGGTGCCACCAGAGCAACGAGTGGCACTACCACAACTATCAGGGTCAAGTGCATCAGGATCTCAATCACGGAGGTCTGGCCATTCCACCAGATCCATTAGACAGCCTCTACCAGAGTAGCTAGCGAGACCAATGCCATCCCAACCTCCAGAGTTTTAGTATCCAAAGAACATATTTGGGAGCCTGCGAGGGCAGAGAGCTGTGGTTGATAGCCACATTTTTGTTGTATAGATTCTTTTGTATGTATGCCTCTTATGAAGGCTGATTTTTGATGTACAGTGATGTTATACATGTATTTTTGATGATGCCTCATGATGAAGGCTTGATTCTTTCAGATACATGCCCCTTTTTATGGCATTGTGTATCGATGATGTATTGTATTGAGTACCCATCTGGACATTGTATGTATGTACACAGACATTTTTGATGTATCACCTTTGTATGCCTCAGCTGAAGGCATTTTTGATATAGAGCACATATTTGTATCCATTTTTTGGATAGAGATGCATATTTCACACACACACACACATATATATATATATATATATATATATATATATATATATATATATATATATTACAAAGGTGATACATCATTAATATCTATGTGCATACATACAATGTCTAGATGGGTACTCAATACAATACATCGTTGATACACAATGCCATCAAAAAGGGTCATGTGTCTGAAAGAATCAAGCCTTCATAAGAGGCATACATATAAAATAATCTATATAACAAAAATGTGGCTATCACCCACGGTTCTCGCCCTTCTTAGGGCTCCCAAATCTGTCATTTGGACGTCGAACTCGGAGGTTGGGATGGCACTTGGTCTCGTTGGCTGCTCCTGGTAGAGGCTGTCTAATGGATCTGGTGGAATGGCTTGACCTCCGTGATTGAGATCCTAATGCTTTTGACCCGATAGTTGTGGTAGTGCCACTCGCTGCTCTAGTGGCACCACTCTGTAATATGTTGTCTTGTAAAAAAGGGCCTCACCACCAAGCCTAGTGGCATCATGAATCAGATCCACATCACCAGAGGTGAGCACTGCCTGAAGGGTAGTATCTCTCTCACCTGTAACTTGGCCCAGGTCTGCCTCAGCCTGTCTACAGTAGCAGCCTCTCGATCCCTCTCTGTGGTCATCACTGCAGCCTCACCGCGGGCCCGGTCCTCTATGCTAATAATTCCCGTGAAGCAGGACATACACATGATCTCTCTGTGTCATGACCATGCACACCTATGATTAGGACTAATGTAAGAGGCTCAATATCTGAGCCCCTGTGCTGCTATCTCTCAGATCTGGCTCTTCCATGCACCTCTGTCATCTCTGGGCGCCCTAGGCCCGAGCCTGATCCCGCCATGATAAAAGAGACACAATGTGGGCTTAGGCCTCATCACGCTCTGCTATAGTTGTCACACACCAGCCTCGAGCCTCATCTCTCTCCACTCTAGCCACATCTCTCTTGGCTATGAGCTACTGTACTTGTACCTGTCTTGTGGTTGTTTACGCCACCTGGGTGGGGGGTTGTGTATGCCTCAAGGGCTGGTCTGTGAGGTGCTTTAGATGATCCCCCTACTCAAAAACCTTGCCTCTAGGTGGTTACATGGCTACCTGCACTGGGACCTACTGCCTCGGTCCCTTATGCCTGTGGGGTACCCTGTCCATCATGTGGGATCCCATCAAAAGGATCCTCTAGGTCTAGCCCCAATGCTACTACTCTAGCCGGTGCTCTACCCCATGCCATACCTCTATGGGCGGGTGAATACCTGCTGCCCAAGCTGCCTTTGGAATAGTAAGATGTTAGGGCAACACTGTCATGTACCATGCTGCATAATCAGTTGTAGTCCCCGGGTCTCTCACCTATAGTAATAAGTCCCATACCTGGGGGACCACCTATGTGAAACTAGCCCTAGCTCGAGGCCACTACAATCCGAGGCCCCATAGTCTACCTCTCTGAGTCCCTGCGTGCATGTCAGATATCATGTTAAGGGACACCCTATACTCTGCCGAGCTAGTATTGGCACCTATCAACATGGTACAACTCCATGATATAGCTGTGGTTGTCAATAAGCAAGTGATCTGCTAAGCACACACCAAGCTCTATGGCATCCTCTGGCCACTGGAAGTGCCTGTATGGATGCCAAATGACATCTATCATTGTTAGCTCATCAAACTCCCGCCTATATTTCAATAGGCTACTAATATGGCCGCGAACATCTCCGCCGGCTACTACCAAGCCATTTATGAGGGCTCCTTGGGATCTCAAATGCGGAAAGGGCCTACAGGGATTCCGATGGCAATATGATCCCATGACCATATCTGTAACAATGATGCTAGTCCCACGGTCTCCTAACCATGGTATGTGATCAGATGCAAGTCTCAGTATAAATGGGCTAGTAAACACTGCCCCCAGGAATATCTCTCACCACTTTGTAAATGTCATGCACCAATGGTAGTAGTCCTCTCGAGACCGAAGTCCTGTCTTATCAGTGAGTAAGAACCCATTGATAAGTGCCATGATATAGAGAGGTCTCGGATGTAATGTCGGTCGGATATGCACTCATGTAAAGTAATGGTCATCATGTCATACGGGATGTCATCGACCCCAAATAAAGCATTACACGCTACTCTAATCATCCCCGCATCTAAAGCGTACTCAATCAATGTACCCATCATCGGCACACGTAGAATCCACCAAACATCCTCTATCATCACTGTCATCTCCCCTGTGGGTGATCTCGAAACAACGGCTCTCGCTATTCCATTGCTTTGCTAGCACAATTAGGAGGCTATGATCTATAGATGGCATCGAGCCACAGGCCCAGACCACCACTGCCTCCGGGAGTATCGCCATATCTCGGTGGTCACGCCGATGCATACTATCCTCTAACTCAAGCACTTTAGGAGTGACACTCTCACGTCTACAAAACCGGATCATCTTTATTAAATAACATGCCACTCATTAGTTTCTAGCATTTCCTCTAAAAATCTATCTTATCTTTTAGGGTTAACCCAAAAATCCTAAAAAATTCTAAGTGTCATGTTTTTGGACACTTTCCTATCTTTTTCTACCTATCTAGGGTGCCTATGTGCCCTTTTGGGCATGTGCACCATGTTTCGGCACTGCACTTGTGTGTGTGTGTTTTCGGTGTGTGCGCCCTCTTTTGGGCACTGCGCACACCCTTTTTGGCATGTGTTCCACCAAATTGGTGCTTGTGCGTGGACACGTGCACTTCTATGTATGTGCGCTAACTTCTACATGCCTATGCCACATTTTTACGTGTGCGCCCATTCTTGGCATGTATACATGTGTGCACATGTGTTCGTGTGTGCATGTGTGTGTGTGTGTGTGTGTGATTTGGTTCCACACATATGCGCGCATTGACTTGGTGCCTGCGCCCTCAAAAGGGCACATGTGCCCCCAAAATGGTGCCTGGGCACCCTATCCCACACCTATACCTACACGCAAGCGTACATATGTGTTTTTCTACACCTAAACAACCAAATTTAGAGCATTCTTCGACACAATTAAAGGGCATGTTTTGATACTCACAAATGTGTCAGTGCCTCTGCATGTGCCCTTTGGTACCCCAGACTACATCTACGTGCCTCAAACGGTCTCGTGCGATCACCATAGTTCTCCTGACTATCAGAGCCTCACAAGTAAATTTTTTTACCCCGATCGGTTCAAATGAATTGCACATGATTTTTTTTTACCACTGGGGCATATTAACCTTTTTTACCGTTTGGAAGGCCGGGAGACCCGTTTCGATCGTCGTTTTCTCCTCTGTTCGATGTGGAATAATTATTTTTATTAAATAATTATTTTTCCTTTATTTTCACCGTGTTGAGGAATTTTTCTGCATGTCGATACCCTTTCTTCTCCCTCGTGCAATTTTATTGCTCCCGGGCGGATTTTATTCTTCTTCCCACTCTTGTAAATAATTATGTTTTTCAAATAATTTGTTTCTAAATTTTTCCACTTACCAAGGGCATTATTTGTCCTTTGTTTCTCCTTCTACCACCTAAGGCACTTTTTGTCACCCCTAGGCCCTTCGCTTTCTTCCTCTACTTTCTTCTATTGTTCACCATGGTTTAGAAAGTAAACATAATAAAAGCAATATATATATATATATATATATATATATATATATATCAAAAAATCTAAAATAGGGCAAAATTTTTCAAAAAAAAATCATAAAAATAAAAAAATCCTACAAAAATGGTAACTTGCTTATTATGGCTGAAACTTGTGTCTTGCGCATGGTATTTTCTCCATATCCTATTGGTTTGTCTCACATCTTCCCCGATTAATACGACTCACAGATCACTGGATTCACAACCATTCACAAAGCTAGTTGCTTGCTTCGTTTGTACTCTAGGGCACTTTTGTTGCCTGGTGTTGTTTCGTTGTGCACAAACACTTTTCATGGACCCCGTGTCCATTGTCATTTCCCCTTGCATGTATCCTTTCTCGGGGCATCATTTTTAACCCTTGTCGTCAATCACGAACTTGTGGATCTCTTCAGCACTGATAACAAAACATTTTTACAACTGTCTTGACCATTGTTGGGTTGGATATGTGCATTTGTACTTGTTTTCCTGTTACATGAGCTTGTTTCCTTCTCGTATTGCATTGCATTATTGTATGTTACGTAGAGTTGGTACTTTCAACAATGGATAATTGTTCATAGTATGGCTTTTCATGTCATTCTACCTTTGTCGTATGCTTATATTTTTCATAAGGACCGATGATGTAGTTCTATGGCAATATGATGACATCAAATTTGTTTCAAATAAACAATGGCTAGAGGCTAAGCTCTTCTCTCCCCTCTTCCTTATTTCTTCTACACCACTTCCCTTTCACCCCTAATTTTCTCTCTCATCGGGGCATCCTGCCTCTTCCCCATTCTTCTATCTATATCTCACCTTTTTCGATCATCGATCGGCTTCTTCCATCACCCCATCAACACTCGAGGGGGCATCTCTCCCTCCTACTAATTTTTCTTCTATCCCTTCAAAATTTTATTTTGTCTACTATCTTTGAAGTGGCGTCACTTATGCCACCCCAAAGAGGGGCAAATGTAGACACCTATAATTACGCCTAAGCAATTTAAATACTTAAATTGCGCTAATTATCCCTTTTCTTGTAAATATATGACATATTTTCAAAAGCACTCATATTTCCTCTTGTTGTCATTAATTAATTACAATACGCTAATTGATTAAGTCACCTATCCAGCTAACAACCTAATTAACGACCTTCCGTTAATCAATCACCTCTTATATCTAGATTAATTAATTATTATTAATTAATTATTCTTCCCCTTTATTTAACTAGTAAATCAATGTTTAATTGATTTAATCCCCTTCTAATAGCCTAAATCATACTAATATTCCTCTAATTGGCTTCTATAAGCTCACATCTACCTATTAGTTAATCACATTTGATTAATTAAGGCACCCCCAACTCCCATGACTTGCTAAACATGTATTAAACCCTTCTAAAGTAAGGTTACCTTTAATAAAGCAACCTTATCCATTCCTAATCATGTTTTACCTTTATCCCACATTCATGAGGATGTGTTGAATCCTTTATCCTTTGGGCTATATAAAGAGCCCTCCTCCTACCTTTATACCTACACCTAATTCCCTTGAGAAAGCAAAGGAAAGAACATAGTCTTGCACTAAAAGCCTTTTTCCATTCTCAAGCCCCTCCATCATCCATCTTGAAGAGCTAGGCCTCACACCCAAACATCCATGAAGGATCAAAGCAAGAAATATTGTTGATTGCCATTGGACTACATAGGTCCACTTAATTCAATTAGGCAATTAGAAGAATAGAGTTCTTGATTTGCATTATGCTTGATTTTATTATTTCAAAGTTATGATGCTAATCTAGGCCTTTTTCATTTCTTCATCTTGATGGTACTTTCTTCTTGTTTCTAGCTAGGTTAGGGAACTATTTTAGGTCGTAGTTTCTTGCTTTCAATATAACCTAGGAAAAGAATAAGTGTACACACATCTTATCATCCTCAAACCGATGGGCAAATAGATATAGAAGAGAGGGCTCGGGGAATATAGAGGGGCGGTTGGGGGATGCAGGGGCCTATCCATATATAGGGAATTGCAGACATAAGAGCTTGCTTTACACTCTTAATATATTACTTGTATTAGGATATGAGTAGCCGACTTGTGGCTTACCATATCATTTTATTATATCATTTATACTTTCTCATGCTTAATAGGTCAGCCTAGGTGATGGCCATAACATATGAATAGTATATATAGAGGATTGTAGGTAGTAGTTCATTATCATTTGAGCATTTGAGTCTTATTATATGGTTTGGAGGTTGCCCCCTCGAAGTGGCAAAGCTATTACAATTGCATATTGAGATCATTATTTTGAAATATTGTGTTATTTGGTGTTATATTGCTGCTCATAATCTAAATTATACTAGTAATTTCTTTATAGAGCTTCGATTCAAATTTTTTGAGAAAAGACATACTCTCTCTCCATTCAAGAAATAATGAGCACAACTAAAGCAGGTTTTATGAGCTATGCACGCGTAATATTATCTCATCGGAAGCCGATTCACCGCCATATATATAGATAGACAGAGCAAGCATCATGGCTCGCGTTCGTAGAGAATAGAGATTTCTCCTCTCTTCGTACCTGTGCCCTCCGCACCGGTGTTCCTCGTACCCGGCGACTATAGAGACTAGGGGCGATACATCGTAGATATCTATTGATCACAAACCAGATCTAAAGGGGAAAGGTAAAACCACCCTATCTAGAACTCTAATATAAGATAGGAAGGGGTGGGGGCCCTCAATTTTATCCTTCTCCTAGCGGCCAAGGAGATCAAGTCGAGTTTTTTTGTTTTCAGGGGAGATCCCATAATTCATGTATGGATAGAGGGGTTGGTTGGTTCTAGTCCGGCCCTGTCCTTTCTATCTTGGGCTAACGTAGACCGATATGCCCTTTGGGGGGGGGAACCCTTTGGAATGGGCCCAAAGACAGATCATAGAGCTAGAATAGGCCCCAGGATAGAATATATCCTATTCTTCCCAGTTCTATATAGATACCTCCCCATCCCATTCATATCAAATCAAATCAAATCAATAGGGTCGACCCTAGACAGAGATAGAGGGAGGAATAAAGAACTATCTCCCCCTCTATAGAGAACTGATAAGATAAGATAGGATAAGATAAGATAAGATAGAATAAGGGAGGGGGGGGGCCCGCCCCATATAGATAAGATATAGAGAATACCGAGATAAGATAGAATAGAGAGGGGCTCGGGAGCCGAGATAAGATAGAATAGAGAGGGGGGGGGCCCGCCGGCCCTATAGAATCTATAGAGAGGGGGGCCCGAACTCGGCCCGCCCCAGATAGATAAGATATAGAGGGAGGGGGCCCGCCCCGGATAGATATACTTCATGGAGGGACCATAGATGGGAGGTAAAGATTTATCCCGTAAGTTCAGCCGTGGAATGTCATGCCTATATAGAGAGAGGGGGGGCCACCGGTGGACAGGCAGACCCCCTCTCTCTATATGGGGTGCGCCCTATCCCCCTAGGTGATGGGCCCAAATTTCGAGACTATCACCACCCCCATAAATATAGAGGGCCGCACCACCAAGGAGCTTATGAGTCAAGGGAATGGGCAACTATATAAACTACAATAGAGTGGACTAAATTATATTACATATGTGATACAACGATATCAATCAATCAATCAATCATCATCTTAGTCACCAACGTTCATCAAGTAGGCCACGTGGGTCATCTAGGATATTCTTTGGCTAATGATACCTCAATCCCAAAGCATTTGGAGTATATTTCTGCTGCACTCCTTGATATGGGTTTTTTTGGATTCTTGATAGGCCATTTTTCCCCGCATATCTATCTCTCTATATGGTATGGCGCCATATCTCTAGACTCTACTCTATAGGGCTTGGCTGCATCAGATCTCTCTTACTCTATAGGGCAGTGTTCGGCCCGAGGTGGTTGGGCCCATCTAGATCTCTCTATGGGCCCTGAACTATCCATCTGATCTGGGCGCCTATATATCGATCTATAGGGGAGGGGTGCCATATAGTGTTAGGAAATAAGAGATAAAATATGCGGAATAATCCCTTCAGAATCGCAACAATAGAAACTAATATGCGGAAAATATTACAGATCTAAAATAAAAGTGCAGAATAAAAACACAACACAGAGAGACAAGATTTAACGTGGTTCACCCAATTTGGGCTACATCCACCAAGAATCACTTGCTCAGATTTTATTACAAGCCTCCACTCTCTCAATACAATACCCAGATCCGTTTGGAGCTATGCTCAACAAACTCTCTGAAATTCACACCGAATTCAAAACACATCTCGCAATACATTTGCTTGTCTATCTAGCATATGCATAAGACCATATAAATAGACAACTACTTAAGCGAGTTTTACAAAACCATGGGTATCAAACAATGGGCAAAAAAAAAACCGTCCCATAAACATATGGAAAGCCAAAGAGGCGGTTTTACAAAACAATGGGTACCGAAAAACCATGGGCCCAAAAATAGCCCATAACGGTTACCCATTACGCATGGGTTAATAAACCACCCATGAAAATTTGCTTCGGGGGCTTCACCCCGAACCCCCCTGACCCGCTCACCAGCAAGCGGGACCACCGTAAAAATAACCAAGTGTAACACATAGAAGGTGTACCACACTCTAACATGAAAATAAGATCCACAAACATAACAATCTCCCACTTGGAGACTGATTTCCACTGAGAAATCTTCTCAACCCTTCACTTTCATCCACGAAGGCTAACCAAAGCTGAACATAGCTTTAGTTTATCCCTTGTGACCACCTTGGTCATCATGTCTACAGGATTCTGACTGGTATGAATCTTATCCAACTTCAACTTATCTTCCTCCAAAGATGTCCTGATGAAGTGATATCTCAACTGTATATGCTTCATCCTGGAGTGGAAATTAGAGTTCTTAGCTAGGTGTATAGCACTCTGACTATCACTATGAAGATTACATTCCTCCTGCTTATGCCCTAACTCCTCAAGCAATTGTTGTAACCAAATCATCTCTTTGCTTGCCTCTATGGCAGCAACATACTCAGCCTCCGTGGTTGACAAAGCCACCAGCTTCTGTACTCATGAAATCTAGCTCACTGCTGTCCCACCTACAATATAAATATAACCTGTCATGCTCCTCCTGCTATCTACATCTCCAGCCATGTCTGAATCTACATAACCACATAAAGTAGTTTCTGATCCACTATAGCACAAAATTGTCCCCATGGTCCCTCTCAAATATCGAAGGATCCACTTTACTGCTTGCCAATGCTCTTTACCTAGATCACTCATAAATATACTCACAGATCTCACTTTGCATGGGCAATATCAGGCCTAGTGTACACCATAGCATACATCAAACTCCAATGGCGATGAGTAAGGTACCTTGGAAATTTGGTTTCTTTCTGCTCTGTCTTGGGACACTTGCTCCTTTGATAACTTAAAATGGCACAAAGGAGTCCCAATCGGTTTAGCATCCTGCATGTTAAACCTATCAATACCTTCTTAATGTACTCTTCACGAGATAAAGTCAACTTCTATTCCTTCCTATCCGAGTTATCCTCATACCAAGGATTTGTCTGGCTTCCCCCAAATCCTTCATATCAAAGGATTCACTTTGTTGTTTCTTGAGTACTTTTATTTCCTGCATGTTTTTACCTACAACCAACATGTCATCAACATACAAACATAGGATAATATAACTTCCATCCTCAAATTTATTTGTATACACGTAATGGTCAGAATGACATCTAATATAACCTTGCTCCATCATGAAGCTATCAAATTTCTTATACCATTGACGTGGAGCTTGTTTCAAGCCATACAAGCTCTTCTTTAGTTTACACACCATCTCCTCTTTACCTTTGACCTCATAGCCCTCTGGTTACTGCATATATAGTTCCTCCTCCAAATCACCATGGAGAAATGTAGTCTTTACATCTAAGCTGTTCTAAGTGCAAGTCTTCTACTGCCATTATTCCGAGAATAGTTCTGATAGAAGTCATTTTTACTACAGAAGAAAATATCTCATCAAAATCTATACCTTGTTTCTGTGCAAACCCCTTGACCACCAACCGGGCCTTATATCTTTTCTTTCCTCCTTCATCTTTAACTCTGTACACCCACTTGTTCTGTAATGCTCTTTTTCCTTCCGGTAGCTTCACCAAATCCCAAGTCTGGTTCTCCATGAGAGACTTATGCTCCTCATCCATGGCTTTCTCCCACTTCTTACTAGCATCTACCTGCATTGCTTCATCAAAAATCTTTGGCTCTCCACTATTAGTGAGTAATAAATAATAAAGAGAAGGAGAAAAACGTTCAGGTTCTTTTCTTACCCTAGAAGACCTCCTCACTATAGGAGTTTGGGGTTCCTGTTGAGTAGGTTCCTAAACTGATTCATGGGTCACTTTCCCATCCGGAAGATCCTCTACCACTTGCATATTCTTTCTTGGATTCTTCAATGTTTTCCTGCAACTGTTGCTTATACATGACTTTCTCATTAAAGACCACATCCCTAGACCGAATGATTTTCTTGTCCTTAATACTCCAAAATTTAAACCCAAATTCATCACCACCATAACCAATGAAAGTACATTTTTCTGATTTAGCCTCTAGCTTGGTCTATCATCCTTGTCTATATGAACAAACACCTCACATCCAAAGACTCTAAGAAATGAATAATCAACTTTCTTACCATACCATGCCTCCTCAGGTATGCCTCCATCCAAGGCACTCGAGGGTCCTCTATTTATCAAGTACACAGTTGTGCTCACCGCTTCTGCGGAAAAAGAAAGAGGCAGTCCTGCATGTAACCTCATGCTCATAGCACATTCCATTATTATTCTGTTCATCCTTTCTGATACCCCATTCTGCTTTGTGGAGTTCTGGAACCGTCTTTTGCTTACGGATTCCATTCTTAGAACAATAATCATTAAATTCATTGATGCAATACTCCCCTCCATTATCTTACCTGAGACATTTAGCTTAAGTCCTGTTTCATTCTCTACCAAGGCTTTCCATTTAACAAAAGTGTCAAATACATCAGATTTGTTTCTAATACAATAAACTCAAACTTTCCTTGTTGCATCATCAATAAAAGTAACATAATAACTTGAACCCCCAAGAGATGATACCTAAGCCGACCCCCACACATCAAAATGTACCAACTCTAACTTACTCTCTTTCTTCGTAGGTCTAACCTTGAGAAACCTTACTCGCTTCTATTTCCCATATATGCAGTTCTCATAGAAATCCAAACCTATTTCTGTATATCCAGGCAAATTCTTCTTTATGATGTTCATGCCCTTATGGCTCATATGACCGAGTTTATAGTGCCATAATGTTGTATCTACATCTGAAGCCACAAGATTACAATCATTAGTACTATCAGTGGTTAAATACAAGGTTCCAACCTTCTTACCTCTTGCCACCACAAGATCACCCTTGGTAACCTTCCAAGAGTTAGTTGTAAATATCACAGTACAACCATCACTTCCAATTGCCCCCCGATATCAAATTTCTCCTTAATGTAGGCACATGTCTAACATCCTTCAATAGTTTGTGTATTCCCATTACGCATCTTAGCTTTGAATAGAACCTTTTCCAACTATCCTGCAAGGCTCATCATCACCAAGAAAAACATGCCCAAAATCCCTTGAACATAATCAACAAAATAATGTCTATGTGGAGTAGCATGAAAAGAAGCCCCTGAATATAAAACCCAAGATTGATAATATTATACAAAGAAAGAATCAAAGCATCGACATACATTACCCGATGCCACATTTGCCTCCTTGTTTTCTTCCTATTATTTCTTCTTGTCCCAAAGCTCCCAACAATCCTTCTTTGCATGCCCAGACTTTCCACAGTTCCAACAAACAATCTTGCTCTTGGATTTTGACCTTGCCTGATCTTTCAATTTTCCACGGTTTCCTCTATTCTTTTATCTCCCTCTAGTTTCCACTTTCAAAGCATTCCCTAAAGTAGAAGATTCCCCGGAGCTTTTTCTTCACATTTCCTCACTTAGAATCACCCCTACAACATCCTCAAACTTCAACTTCGAGTTAGCTAGAACCGAGTTGCTTACCACCATTACCAAGCTATTCCAACTTTCAGGTAAAGAGCACAAAATTAATAAATCCCTAACTTCTTCATCAAATTCTATTGTAACCGAAGCTAGCATATTCACAACCGTATTGAAATCATTTAAATGATCTACTACTGAACTATTCTTAGACATCTTCATATTAAACAACTTTTTCATTAAAAATATCTTGTTAGAGGCAGAGGGTTTTTCATACAACTTCCCTAATGCATCCATAGATCTTTTTTAGTCTTTTCCTTTAAAACATTAAATAATACCGAAGATGCAAGACACAGCTAGATCATTCCAAGTGCCTTCGATCCAACAAATCCCATTTTGCATCTGTCATACTTGAGGGTTTGTTCACCTTCTCAGACAACGGAGTATAAAGATCCTTCTGATAAAGGTAATCTTCCATCTACATCTTCCAAAAACTGAAATTATGCTCGTTGAATTTATCAACCCTAGATCTTCCATCATCTGTCATAGCTCCCACTCAAGATAAAACTTTCCTGTGATTCAACACTTCAGCAAACCAAACCAGGCTCTGATACCAATTGTTAGGAAATGAGAGATAAAATATGTGGAATAATCCCTTACAGAATCGCAACAATAGAAACTAATATGCAGAAAATATTACAGATCTCAAATAAAAGTGCGAGAATAAACAACACAACACATAGAGACAAGATTTAACGTGGTTCACCCAATTTGGGCTACGTCCACCAAGAATCACTTGCTCAGATTTTTTTTTTTACAAGCCTCCACTCTCTCAATACAATACCCAAATCCGTTTGGAGCTATGCTCAACAAACTCTACGGAATTCACCCCCCAATTCGAAACACATCTATAATACATTTGCTTTTCTATCTATCATATGCATAAGACCATATAAATAGACAACTGCTTAAGTAGTTTTACAAAACCATGGGTATCAAACAATGGGCAAACACAAAACTATCCCATAAACCTTATGAAAGCCGAAGAGGCGGTTTTACAAAACAATGGGTACCAAAAACCATGGGCCAAAAATAGCCCATAACAGTTACCCATTACCCATGGGTTAATAAACCACCCATGAAAATTTGCTTGGGGCTTTGCCCCAAACCCCCGACCCACTCACCGGCGAGCGGGACCACCATAAAAATACCCGAGTGTAACACATAGAAGGTGTACCACACTCTAACATGAGAATAGGATCCACAAACATAACATATAGATAGATAGATAGATAGGGACCTAATCGTAGATATTTTTAAAAAAGGCAAGTCCACTTATTTGGTCCTATCACTCATTTGGGCTTATAATTTATCGTTGTTAATGTTAATAGAGAGAAATATTAAAATATTTATTTTATGATAAATCCCAATTTACCCTCTGTTTTTGTGCCTTTGGTGGGCTTGTTTTTTCCGGCAATTACAATGGTTTTTCTTTATTTCTATATTCAAAACGACGAGATTTTATGAATATGATTCAATCAGATATCATAAATAATAAATATATTCCAATCTTTCAATCGTAGAACAAAAGAATATGTTTATTCTTTTATATGGATAATATATAATAAAACCTCTTTTAGACAATGCGGCCGGATGAAGAGGACTGGCGCCTACTGGAATAAGAGGGAGTGAATAATGAGGACTAGAGAAACGATTTGAGGTGGCATTGTCCACGGGGAAACCACCCCACGGCCGAGTCACTGTCGTATCTCCCACTACAGGTATGGCGCTAGCTGAGCTTGTAATTACCGTAGCTCCCCGAAAGCTCATTTGACCCCGAGGTAGTGCATGTCCTATGGAAGCAGTCACAATCATGAATGGGGAGATGACAACTCCGAGGCACCAAACGAATTCCCTAGGACTGTCATAACTCGCATGATACAAACCGTGATCACCCGAATGTCGAATGAATCTTCCTTCCTCTAATCTAATCTTTCGGCTCTAATCTAATCTTTCGCGCTCGGAATCGGTTCTCGAAGCTTCGGCCCGATCTAATCGAACCGGAACCCGAGCCCCCATCTAGATATGTGAATCTAATCTTCGTTCCTCGGAATCAATCTTTGTTTCAGAATCCGGGACACGGATCTATAATGAATTCATTCTTTCGCCCCACCCATTTAGCATTTGGACAGCAAAACCACGGTCGAGTCTTTTTGAGAGACTAAAGGAGATGACTAAAATGAAAATGCATCACAAATCCAAACCTGTACCTAAAGCCAAAATTCAAATTGGAGATACAGGTGGGGGTCCTATATATAGATATCTGTTCTCTATCTGCACTATATAGAATCTATATTCTATGGCGAGAGATCGAGGAGGGGGGAGTTGGTTAGTTGAGATCTAGTTGGGATTTGATCACGATCAATCTCCTGTTCTCATCAGCCCAATCTATAGAAAGAAGCCCAATCGCCCCTGGACCGGGTTTGGGATTGGTTCATTCCCCGCCCCATATATAGATATGGGCCCGACATCGACACGAGCTGACAAATATGATTGATTGGCGAACCCGATGTGTTCAACCTAAGATAAAATAAGGACTTCCCCTATCTCCCATATATCTAGACCCCATATCCATATCTATATAGGGGGTCGGGGTGACTATCTATAGTTGGGAGAAGCTATATAGAGTAGGTCATTACCATCTCTCATCAAATTCAAATTTGATCTCTTTCCATACTTCACAAGCGGCAGCTAATTCAGGACTCCATTTAGTAGCTTCGCGGATCACTTCATTACCTTCACGAGCGAGATCACGTCCTTCATTACGAGCTAGATTGGATATTGAGTTAGGTGGGTAGCGTAGAAACAAACCCTAGAGTTTATAATATAGTATATAGTTGTTGTTGGGAGTTCAAGTCTCCTGGTAACTAAATCAATAATAAATTAGATGGACGACTTTAAAGAAACAAAGTTACTGGTCTTCTCTTCTATAATGGGGGACTATTGCCAAAATACCTGTAACCCATCATCTATATACGTGATATGAGTGATTAGTCATATCACGTATATAGATGATGTGGCTCGACCAGCGGGTCATTTCTGCGCTCGGCACCCACCCCCTATCTAGAATTCTCTATAGGGGGGGCTGAATGAGACTATAGGCCAATGCCCTGTCGACACCCCTATAGATCTCTATAGGCACAACTGGAACTGTGACCATGAAAATGGCTCCTTCTTTAGTGAGATTATATGAACAAATGCCCGAACCAAAATATGTAATTGTGGGGGACCTATGAAAAGGTTGGAAGATCTGGCCAAAGAAGGTGATAGCCCTGTAGATTGGTTCCTCCCTCCCCAACATCCCTGGAGGATGATGTGTAACACCGATAAATATACTACACCCTCTAAAATGTTGGAGAACAGATATGGGAATCATTTTTATCTTCAAGGTAGAGATACTTGGAAAGGTGGTCAAGGAAAAGGGACATGAGCATATAGAGGGGGGTGGACGGAAGATCTATATAGATGGGCGCGTGGACTGAGAGGGAGAAAGGCCCTCTATATAGAGATATAGAACTCTGAATGAGATACCCCTCTAGATCTATATGGGAATAAAGGGTGGACAGAATAGATTAGAAACGTGAAATGAGAGTGTCGACAGGGATGGAGATCCTGGCCATATATTACATAGATAGGGGGATACCATAAAATATCTATATAGTGGGCCCTACTAACTCGATCCCCAAAGCCCCCATATATATATATATATATATCTAGGGTCGAGACGGCTAGTTCAAATCTTGGGGGCTTGGGAGGCCAAGGGGTACTATATCTAGTAGATAGGCCCTCCATATAGAGAATTCTAGATAGGGGCCTACCCCCCTCTCTCTCTATGGGGGATATAGCTGGTAGCTGGGGGAGGGTCTCGACGGTCATTTATGCGCCCCTATATCTATATAGGATATAGGCGCCCGCCTCCCCTATATATCTATACTATAACACTAATTGGAACCCCCATAGATCTATATAGGGGAGTTAGACCTATAGATCTATGGTGGTGGGCATGATCGATAGGGCTATATAGAGGGAGGATAGATAGTTCAGATAGGGGCCGCCCGAGAGTCCCTGGTCTCCTTCCCAGATAGATCAGATATAGAGTGGCGGGGGCGCCATATCTAGAGTTCAGGGTGCCCGCCCCCATAGTCTCATTCAGGCCCCAATACCATCTGGTTAGATCTGGGCGGTCGGTTCGCTCACCCCGTCGCCCATGCATCATGCATATTATCTATTAGTTTTTTTAGGATCAATCGGATGGGTCCTCTACCATCATCATTGGTTGGAATTGGGATATCCACGAGATCTGGGTCACAATCTGTATCAACTAAGCAAATTGTTGGAATGCCCAAAGTTATACATTCCCGAATGGCGGTCGATTCTCCTTTTTGATCGAGAATTATTACAATATCGGGCAATTTTGTCATGGGCCCGATACTAAATGGTTAAGTGAATCTAGATACTTCCTAGATCTATATGGAGGGTCAATTCGGTGAGCCAATGAATAGTCACTTACCACATAATAATGGGTTGGGTTGGGTCTAGTTGGGTTGGGTTATTCTTTGGTCAGCCCTTTACAAATATTAAGGGCCTATAAACAAATGGGATCTCGATGTTTGTATACAATGTTCATTGTTTGTTAAACAATGTTTGTGTTTGTGTTTGTTTTCCCGAAACAGAAAATGACTATAATTCATCGAGTGTTGCCTAGGCCCCCACCCCAAACTATAGATATATGTCATCTTGAGAGATAGGGTGGCTACTCACTGATGTCGGAATACAACTCTACCCACTGCCTTCTTCTCTACTCACTGATGCCCCTATCTGTATATGGCAATGCTACGGACAGGAATCTCTACTCACTCTCACTGATGCCCCTATCTGTATATGAAAGAATACAAAAATTTTATGGATGGGGAAGAATGTTGGTTAGGCATCAGGTCACCTATTCTATTCCATTCTATTCTCTATAGCCGCCCCAGAGAAATAAAGGGCAGGGTCCCCCTAGATTTTATAGTTCGGGATGGAATTTGTACCTCCTATCCTTTGGACAAGGATAACAAAGGGGGTAGGGTTTCCTTGTTATACCCCCAACAGAGTCTACCCCAAACTATGAGGGTAGGGGGTATGATAATTTTGTGTCCCTAAACTATTTACACCCCGAGAAGCTCCTTTAGATGATTCAAGGACACCTTGGGTTAAGTGTTCAAAAACATTTGTTAAGTGAATTCAAAAATGACCACAAACACTAACTCATAAATATCCTTTCTAAAGAGATAGGAGCTTAGAACCAATCCTGTCAAGTTGAATGAATTGTTTTGCTGATGACACAACTTCCATCCTACACATGACATACCTATAACTTTGAACCACATAGTGAGTTTTGAACAACACCGTTGTGGTCTCCTAAGATGAGTTCTGAAAGATCCATGAGAGATGTCAAAGATGTTTCTTATGACAATGTTATGACCCACTAGAAAGATGGTATATTGAGGAGATAGGCAATGAATCCTGGTGAAGGCAATATTTGGCGATAGTGACAATTCCCATTTTGTAAACTTGAATCTCATCATCTCTTGACACTTACTATATTTAGAGAGCACAACTTTGAGTTTTTTTAGTAAGTGTGAGAACTCATCTTCTTGGACCCTTGTATGATTGGTATTCTCTTTCCTCTGTTTCCAACATTGCTCCTTGAATGTGACTTAGTATTGATAGTGAGTGCCAAAATGGAGACTTACTATCTTTAGTAAGTGATGAACTTTTCCTTTCTCAACTATCTTGATGAGGTTGGCTTCCTTAGTTATTCCTGTGTACATTGCCTTCATTTTGACCACTTTCTGGAATGACTTTCTATTTTTAAGCAGTATCGATGAGACAACTTACTATTTTTAGTAAGTGTAAAAGTCATATTTTCAAACCTCAATCGGCTATGGCAGCTTGAATTCCTTCTTCTCATTGTGTTCCTCTTACCTTCTAAACCAACTTGCTATTTATATCAAGTGCTTATGGAACCACTTATTATTTTTAGTAAGTGTCAATTATGGGCCAAGATGGCCTTTTAGATGATTTTCTCCTACGCTACTTCCTTTGTGTTTGTTGTCTTCTTCACGGCCTTCTTCGGGTGGTGGTGTAGGAAGGATTTCTATTTTTAGTAATTATGCTTTGGTGATCAGATCATGGTGGGATGAATATTTTTGAAATGGGTTAATTCCCAATATCACTCCACTAAAATTTTGGACCTACCCAATCGCAGGTTTATGAGATTTTAAAATTTGAAATTTTTTACCAAGAAAGCATCTACGAGCATGGTAGCCATTGATTGATCTCAAAATTTCAGGTTCACTTCCCCTCCTTGGACCTTGATGAAAACTATATTTTTATGTGGGTTTTCTTTGTTTATTTCATGGGTGAAATTTCATTGTAAACCGGTCAATTGATAGACCGACGGGAAATGAACTTTTGACTTTCATTGCATGAAGAGAATTTCTTTGCTACAAAAAAACCTCACCACATCTAAGAAATATTTTACTGACATTTTTAAGGCCTTTTAAAATGATGAAAAAATCAAAAAATTACACTTTTATTCGTGTTTTGGTTTTGCGAGTTATGGCAATTTCTTTGTCGGCGACAACGAGGGTTTTTCGAGAGGAAGGTCTTTGTTTCCTCTCTGTTGTTCATCACTTTGATCCATTTCTCTACCTACTGATATCTCTATTTTTTCAGTGTGAGGAATATTTTTGGAGCTGGTTGAGTGCAGCAATGGAGGTTGGGAGGTCTAGAAAAAAATTTCCAGAGTTTCGATAGGGTATGCTTGATGTGGGGGATGAAACAGAATGAAAAAATGGTTAAGACATGGCCTTTATTTATTAAAAAAAGAAACCATGAGGGTATGGAGTGAATTTTTGTCTTCTATGCCCCTTTTATAAAGGGATGAAATGGAAACTAAATTCCCTTTTGTGCCTGGTGGCAATACTTGGCGATATTTGATTGGATGTGCGTTTAAGTGAGAGAGCTTGAGAGAAGCACCTGCGAGCTGACTTTTAGGTGCATGAGGAACCACAAGGCTTAAGTGGGATGGGGGTAATATTTTTTCCTCTATGTCCCTTTTCTAAAGAGACTAAGGGGACATAAATTTCCACTTCGTGCCTAGTTGCGACACTTGGCGATCATCCGTGTAGGGAGAGGAAAGGCTTAAACTTAGCCCTCGGGAGCTTAACTAGCAAACAAGAGGTCGCATTGGTGTTCTGAGAGATAAAAAGGGATGGGGGAATTTTTATCCCCTATTTCCATTTATAAAGACATGAAAGGGACATTAAATCCCTCTAGGCTCTTGGTGCTAACACGTGTCATCTTGAAAAAATGACTAACTGTGAGAGCTTACTTTGAGGCCAACTTGCAATGATGATATCTTAAGCTCCCAAATGAATTTCAAGTTGAAATTATATATGAATTTTACTGGAAACAACCCACTGAGTTCAATGGTGATGGTTTAAATCTTAAATTATAACTACACCACCTCAAAATTACCCTTTATTTCTCTGGACCTCCGGTGTGTGCCGAGAAGAATGAGTTTCCTAGGGAAGTGCATGATGTTTCATGATGTATCATTTTTTCCAAAATTTAGGGCATGGAAAATACCTTCCATAGGTAATTTTTTTGGCTCTTGAATCTTCATGAAGCTCCCAGAATATTTTCTTAAATTTTAGGCACTCCTTTACGGTGTTTGCTCCTTTAGGCTCAAAAACCCACTTTTACTAAATCTACTCTAAAACCTCCAAATCTTTCCAAAATATCCAAAATCTCTTCGCGGATGTTCTTGGAAATTGAATGCATTTCCATGTTGAATTTTTCTCCTCCATTCCACTCTAGGGGGTGCATTATTCTTGGGAAGGCTAGTGGTAGCCCTTCCCAAAGCGATCAAAATTGGCATTCTCCAAAAGCTCCTAAAATCACATAGGGGACTAACTTTTCTTCTGAATCACCTAGGGGTGTCTTGGAAAGGTAAAATTTGAAAAAATTGACACATGGGTATCATTTTCATGGTTGAAAATTGCAAATTTTCTTGTTGCACATTTTCATGACAACGGGAATGTTGATTAAGATGATTTTATTCAAAATTTGCATTCCAATTATAGGAGTGAAGTTATGAAAAATATAGATGAGAGTTCCATTTCATAGCATCTACCTTTCCTCCCTCTTCCCAATACCCAGAACTTGTATGGGCTTGTTTTGAAAATTATAATCTTGAGATAAATGAAGTTAGGGATGGAAGTAGGGTTTTGTGTTGTCATTAACTCCGATACCTTTGACTTGATATTTGAACTACGTGATGAGGATGAAGAGGTAGATATAACTATCAAGAAAGTAGAGTAGTTACGTACTAACCATAGTTCTCAACTTTCTAAAATTTTGAATAACTAATGGTTGGAGAATCTTATGGTTTATGTAACCTACATCCCCAAGAATCTAAGTAGAACCAATTTTATTGAAGAGATTAGGGACCTTATTACATTGTTAAACAAAATGACATGAGATAATAAATCTGCATAATATTATCATGATTGTCTTTCAGATACATATAAATAATTCTCAAATACCAAAAACCTATTAATTGGGGTAATTTAATTAGTAAGTCCATCCACCAAGTAGTTCATCGAATTACGGTTCATATCCGGGAAGGATCATAGAAAAGGTTTGTTTTTTATGACCTCTTATTTGGTATATAACATAGCATGTCATATTTCATTGCTTTTTCGGAATAGAGAAAAGGATTTCTCTCAAGCATAGTGCATATTATATATATCCCCAACTTAATTTGGAGAACCAAAAATACAATTGTAGGTTAATATATGACACTTTCTTTTTCCCTCTTATGTGTTTATTCAAACCTAAGTGGGGGCATTATATATCTTTAGAAAGTGTTAAAGAATCGATAAGTGAATTTGGATTTTACTTCATTGTATTCGGGATTTTTACCTATATTAGATTGAGGGATTTCAAGGAACTCCTTACATGCTCCCTAGATATTTGGATGACAAGTGGGCTTTACAGGATTTTTCAAGACAGATGGTAAAGGCACATAAGCTTATTGTTGGCAAACATAAAATCAATGTCAATTTTCCAATTACAATTGGGAGGTATACTTGTCCTACAATTGTCAAATAATGACTTATGGAAGCAGAAATGAATAGGGAAACCATGCATAAGCTCTAACCAAGGGAAAATTATGACATCAAGTGGATTATGCACAAATCCCTTGGAAAATCTTATGAGCATGAACCCCATTATGAATATTTCTAGATGGACTATAGGGATGAAGACGAAGTTAAGTTAAGGGATTTCTCCATAATGACCTTAACTCAAATCATTGATTATAAAATTGTAGTCATCCCTGAGGGATTGGTGGATGAAAAGAATTTGGTAAGTAAGCACTACATTGATAATAAAATTTCAACTCATCCATTTCCATGCTTACATTGAAGAGTAAAGGATTTATCTACTTATGTGAAAGAACTATCATGGTTATTAAGAGAACCCTCATCCGGTTTAACAATAAGGGTATATATCTATCTCTTCAATAGGCCTAGGACTATCTCATACTCTTCTCAATACCCATATTGATCTCTACCATATATATGGTTATGAGGGAACATCTTGTATAAGGACAAACTTTCTACACGCTCACTCCCACTAAAATAGATTTTTGACCCCTACAAACCTATCCTCTAGCCACATGGTGCATCAAATGCACTAAAACACTATTGCATCCTCCACCCACCCTCCATAGTCCCTATATGGTCTCCAAATAATATCTTCATTCCCAATCCTATCCAACATGGACCTATATGTTGTCGTATCAAATAAAAGGAACCTAGGGCCCACCCATTAGACTGCAAAAAATTTACAACCTTAATATTCCCTCATCCCACCCAATGGTCATACTATAGCTATGTGCTCATATGCCCACACATGCAATAAAGTAATAACACTTATACCACCACCATGGTCCTCCTATGTGAATTGATATAAATCCCTATATAAGTGTGCCAATACACCATGACTCCACACATATCGTGTACCATGCTCCTCAAGAATATAGAAAATATCATACATCCTCTAAGAAATTAACATCCCACCTCCATCCATTTTCACACTCGATGTTAATATCAACTGCAATAAACTTTTGTAATTGTAGAACACCTTATCTAACAATGTTATCAACATGATTGATGACTTGAGGACGTACCCATATCCCTAAAAATATTGTCTTGTAGCCCTCTTCTTCTTTTGTGTATCTCTTGGGGACATATTTTGTATTTTCTCCCCATAATCGACAATCAAAGGGTCCTATACACATCCTCCAATATCACTTACATCTCTCATATGGGTAACCAAAAATTGCAAATATCTTCACACCATCTCTAACATAGTGTAGTCATCAAGTGCATATTATGGGGTACCTCCCCAATCTAGTAATGTGTCGAATCTCAAAGACGGTCCAAGATATCCCACTCCAACAAGCCTAATATTGGCAATGTAGACAAATGCCTACCCACAGAACTCCCTTGAGTGTATATCTTGTTACACAACATAAACAAGATAGAAAAATGTGACATTTTTACTCATCAAATGACCTAAACTCAATGTACAAACTACCAAGAACTCTTGTACACAAGCACCCAACTCATGAGACACTAGTGTCTAAAATTGGGACACTAGTGCCTAGATCTAGATGGTTACGTCCAAAGAATAGAACCGCCCCCACTAGTAGTGTCTTAGATAATACCACCTCAAAACTAAAAAATCACAAAAATGCAAAAAAATGACTTAAAATGAATATGTTTTCCTAATATAATATGTAAAATGATTCACTTACCAAGCTATCGGTCATCTGTGTTGACACGAACTCTATCACCCTCTTGAACCTAGTCGAGACGACCTCTTATACACATAGTAATTTTATCACTCGAGAGATCAAATCATGATTATCCAAGTTATAAATGAAGTGTCTTTTGAATTTTCCATCTTACTATTTATAGTAAAATATCATTATCAACAGTTACTATAGTTCCTATACTATGATTCACGACAACTAATTCCTAGTTACCATTTCTTTCATATCTTTAGAACCATTTATCCTTTCTTCACGTCATTTACAAAATTTGAGATGTATTATTGGTCACAAGTATATATTGTATATTCCTTGGAATTCCTCCTTTGGATTATTTCTATAATATTCTCATATTTCACTCATTACTATATTACTCCTATATTGGCTCTATTTCTCTCCAAGGCATTTTACTTTATTTCTTTCGGCTCAAGGCTTGATGATTGGCCTCTCCCCTCTTCACCAAAAGGGGGAAATATTTGGGTATCCTATTACCCCTCCTTCGATAATCCAAGAAATTTTGTTCAAGTATGATACACAAATATCCTATATTCCAAGAAATCAAAGTAAATATTCAAATCCTGTGAAGGTTATGATCCAAAATGCAAATTTCCAATCTATTCCAAAGTAGCAACAAGTCAACATTTTCACAACTTCTATAAAAATTCCACTCAAATGACCTAAACTAGGGGAAAATCAATCCTTGTAAGCAGTTTCCAATATAATCAAATTCAAGAAAATACCATTTTTCTAAATCAATACTAGTAGTTGCAAATTCTATTCCAAGTACCAATTTTCTCCCAGATGACCTAACTTGGGAGCCAATCCAATATATCAAGCACCGTTGTTCCAATTTACCAATAAGTTACACCCTTACATCATATAGTGGAAATGAGATGTCATTGCCTTTCCTATACCATTTTACGAGGGTTTCGATACCTTGTAGGCCAGTTGCAAAATGGGTTCATATCATCATCTGTAATGGTAAAAATCATTTTAGAGAAAGTGTCATAGTGATAAAGTGAAACAAATCAATTTACCAACACTATTTCTCTAGGGTTAGGACACTTAAATCCTTATTTTAGCGTTAGGATGCTCAAATCCTAAGTTTAGTGATATGACACTCAAAGTCATAGTTTATATGTTGATTCGGGACTTAATCACTCACGGTCCCTCCTTTGATCTCCAAGTTTCAAAGTCTCATATATCTCCTTGGCAAGTTCATATCCAATATCTCCTTTCTAAAAACATATTCCACCCCACATATATCAAAACATTGGTTCATAGTTCACCACGTTATATTTCGTACTATCGGCATATTCCAATTATAACTCTTTGAGCTCACTTCAATTACGCTCTTCTTATATCCTTTATACTACTTGTATTTTATAAAAATAACATAAAGTGGGGGGAAATTTAGTCACTAAAATATGCACTTCTTACTATTATATTATGCCTCTAGTATGTATGCACGATTTCTAAGTTTGGAAACTAGCCATTGGTAACACCTTTTTGGTCCTATTCTTGATTTGTTTGGCTCTATTTACATCCTCTAACCGGTATTTCCATTTTTATTTTTTTGTCACGAGGATCTGTATTCCCTTTTTTACTCTATTTATATTTGCTTATTGCAGGAAAGTACCACACAAACGGGACATGATACAACCTAGAGTTTACTGTGAATATCCCAGACGCGCTTAGCACATCACTCACTTTGAGTGAATTCTCACCCAAAGTGCGCAAAGGCACCAGGTCCCTCTTTAGAGTTTCTTATTCATAATTTTAGCATGATGTTGCACATAGATATCCATATTCTTTATCAATAGTAACCAACACACAGTGCATAAACCAGATCTAGTTCTTTAAATAAATATAGAATGAACTAAACAATGAATATAACAAGATTTATCATGTAAGAACCAAATTCAGACATGTTCAACACCATTATCTAGCCAATATTAACCATTGTGTTAAGTATTGTGAAACACAAAATCCTCTTACAATACATAAGGATCTCCATGATTCATGCATGCATCAAAACCGGTTGCATAATTGTACCATAGTTTTTCACCCCTAACTCATGCAAATTAAAACATATATAGGGGTGGGGACTTGCCCTTCACCACCCATCCACCTCTCAAAATAGGTCACATTCTCATAATAGCCATGTGCCTTTACAATAGGATGCACAACATGCAAGTTCTCTAACAATAGACTTCTTATAGTTAACTCTGAGTAGAAATCTTATTATTAGCCTAAACTATGCATGGCACTCAGTTGTCACTTGTTCCAAACATAACATTGGGTGGACTATAATTCTTCATGTCTTTATGTGATCGAACGTTATCTCCCAGAATATCCCTTATCCAAAAAATGGCTAAGTCTTTAATTCAAAGTGTTTTGGCGCGTACTCATTCTATTATTCTTTTGTTCCCTCAAATGTGCCTTGCTCTAGCGCTCGCGTCCTTTATGTGCCTTCATGTTAGAGAAATGTATTATCTTATCAACATTACCCCACACTAAAGTAAATTTCCACCATGGAAATGGGAATTCTTTCTTAGGTATCCAAAAATTAAGAATAAGGAATGAAATAATGAATGAAGCACTATATAAAAGAATGAAGTTTACTTTAGTACCCTCTTCCTCAGGAAAGACTAACTCTGGATATTCATTTTTGAGTTCAGCCTCTAAGGTCTATCAATCACTTAGCATGCTCCCTACCTTTTCCAGAATGTCTGTCACTAGGGCTTCTATTTCATCCTGAGTGATATTTTCCTTCTCATTTTTAGTACTTTGACAACATGCACCATACTTGAGACCATTCCCTCCATGGAGTCCATTTTCTATGCTATAAGTTTCCCAAGTTCATTGATCCTATCTTTGTGTGGATCTTGGGCTACTATAAGGGCCTCATGCTTTTGTTTTACCAGGGCTAACCTCTCTATGTGCCCAAGTGTTTTTTCCTTCATTGCCTTCAGCACTTCATTATCCTCTACTATAGTCCTAATTCTTATTATGGCATCTCGGCATTGCACACATGTTCAAAGCTTGATCCACTTTCTTCAGCTCATCTTTCAATGTTTGGAGCAAGGCCTCAAAACTTGAAATTTTCCTAACAATGGTAGCCCTTGCTCTTGTTGTTTCTTTTGCAGGATCTTTTGGTGTGGCCATAACAACAAGTTCTTCATTCAAAACTAGACCCACCAGAGTGCGCAAATAATGCATTGCAGAGGGAAAATTCTAAGGAACTTTAGACTCCAAATGAGGCCTTACCTTAAGAATATGATCACTAATTTCCTTAGCCATGATAACAAAGGCCTCATTCTTTTCCTCTTCTCATTCCTTATTTTCTTTTAAGTTCTTTATTTATGTGGTCTTATCCTTGTTATCTTTAAGAAGTACTCGAATGGTTTTGGACTTATTAATGTTCCTCTATTTAACTTCAATAGATACCTTGACCAAGGAATTTCTTACTTTCTCATCGAACATTACAGGAGGTTTGACAGTCATGTACCTAATCTGTGGTTTCTTCTTTACCCAATTCAAGACACATGACTCCTCACACACATCAAAATTTGGTTCATCCATGTGTGTTTGCATGGACTAGGAAAACTATTTTCTAGTCCACGCATTGGCCTTTTCTAGGTCCATTAACTCCCAACCATATAAATCTATTAGCCCCACCATTCTCTAGAACCTGGTGTGAATGATCTTGTTGGTGTCCTCTATATACCCCATAACTAGAGTCACATAGTCCTCACCTACTTTTCCTTTCTTTGCCTTCTTTCCCTTGGGAACCCGAGCACTAGAATATGCAATGGGTCCTTCACCTTCTTATGTGGAGTGAGGTGCACCAGATGGCTCACCCATCTCCTTTTGTCTCCTTAACCCACTCTTCATCATCTTTAATTTCCTCATCATGAGGCTCCTTTATATTTTTAGGCTACACCAGGGTTCTTGGCGTGCTTTCACCAGACTCATCTTCTTCATCCTCTCTGGGATACACTAGGGTTCTGATGCGCTTTAATTTTTAGGTTGCGCTTGAGGGTTGTGATGGCCCCGTGCTCTAAGTCCTTGTCCTTTTGAACACCCTTTTAAATTGGCGTTCCTCATTTATTGGTTCGCATCTAAGGTTGGCGTGTCATTTCTAAGTCTTCCTCCTCTTGTTGCTTCTTGGGAGGAATAACCTCACGCTTAGTTTCCTTAGTGTTTGAGGGATGCCTCCATCCCTACACACTAAACCATTGTTGTCATCTTGTTCATATTCTTCTTCTTCTTCTAATGGTGAAGTGGGATTTTCAGCTGCTAGGCTCCCAAATGTATGTTTCCCCTTTGGTGAGCCTGGTAGCATACATTCATTTTCAACATACTTACCATTTTCCAGCCTAGACTTAAGCTGGATATAAATTAGCATGGCCCCATTAACATCAATGGAAAACCGACAAGCCTCATGGTTATATAATCTGATATGAACCTCTCAATATAATCAGACCTACCTGGGTATGTGTAAGTATTTCTCAAAGTATGGTAGTCATAGTCTACCTTGTCTGCATTGTAGATTAACTGTGTGCATCAAAACACCTATGAACTACTTCTGGAAGAACAACGGTGTAAAGGCATAAGGGATTTTACACCAAGGACTCCATGTCACATCCTTCATTGCAAAACGTACAATGCAAAAGTGTTGGTACATAGAAAATTGTACCGTCTTCCCAACTACTGATGGTAGCTCCTTAGGAATTCTCCATTCCTCTTTGAAGGTCACACAAATTCTATCATACCACATCTCTGCCCTTTTCTTGAACGGGCCACTCATATATCCCTCACATAAATACTTCTCAAACCTCTCTGTTAGAGACTTATTCTCTATAGGATACTCCCAAATATTGTTCTTTGGCCCATAGAGCACTCTAATTTTAACAAAAATAAGAGATAGTAAAATGGCGCTAAAGCTTATCTTCTCACCTTTGTGCACTTCTTCAATGATTGTATCTATTATGTATCCTTCCAAGTTGTAAAATTCTCCCTATGACATATTCTTAGTAATGTGTAGCCACATAGTGTTCACTTGTGACCATCTCTCTTGATCATTAAACTTAGTGAGTAAGTGTGTAGCCACCTATACCACATGTACCACAGGTACTTCCTTAACTTGTAAATATCCATTCTGCGTAGACCCTTTGAGTAACCCAACTCCTTGCGGGTGGCAAAAATAGCTTCTTTATCAGATAAGTCACTACTCATCTATGTCCCTGTTCCCTTTAAACCTATCGAGATTGTAATTAATGGAACGGTGATCTTCATTTGTCAACTAGAAAAATAAAATAAGTCTTCATGGACTCTACTCATAAGCCATTAGTATAGTTTCTCTAGTGTTCCAAAGTAAGGGAGTTCATAGAGCTGTAGGACCCCTACCTTCTTCAACAATGTCTCTCTAGCATCGTCATAAATAAGCATGTTGTCGACTGTGTATTTGTTTGTCTTTTTTCTTAACAGTGTGTCCAACTCTTCCTTGTTGTCAGTCATGTGATGATTATAGTCCCTTACCTTTCTCCCGTGACGTTAGAATCTCGGTCTCATCCCACGATTACGTCCTTTGGGTACTGAATTTCGAGAACCTACTTTTAGGGCACATCCTTGATCTCCACCTCGGTTTCTACCTTCTTCTTCCCCTTTGTTCTTGCTCTAGGTTCTCTCATTGGTGCCATGGTAAGACAAGGTTGCGCCTTTTTACCTCTATCGAGAAAACTCCCATGCCCTAGCTCAAAACTACGTGCTCTAACTTAAATTCATGTTCCCTAACTTCTTCTCAAACCTTGAAACCCTATTTCTCCTCTCTTCATGCCTCTTCTCTGCTCAAACCCTTATCAAACGGGGACTTGCAATCCAATTTCGTGCCACAGATCCACTCCTCGCCTAGTTTTAAGCTTTTTCTCCTTGACATGTCTCGCATAGCTTGGTCACAATCAACTTTATTGAAAAACTCATAATCCAAAGGTAAAAATGAACCTACATCATGTTCTTATATAGATTTGGAAAAATTTATCACATTTATTGCTCCACCTACCACCGATCCTCTCATTAATTAAACATTTTACCACATTTCTGTGTGATACACCTGCGTGCCACAACCATAACCTTCAAAGACGCATTTCTACCTTTTTCCATAGACCTACTTTCATGCTCTTCCATGCATCGAATTACCTCACCACCGTGTCTTTCCTTAAGTATTTTCCATGAGCGTTGCTTACCTCGCATTGTACTAGACATTTGTTTTTAACTATGATCTTCTTTAGGAGAAATTTTCTTTCTAGCGGCACCTTTCCATACCATTCGCACTTTCCAACAAGAGAAACCACCTACAAAAGTATTTTCTTATGCATACCCATATTTGAATGACAACCACCCCACACTAAGGGTATGTGCAGTCCTCTACGGATAAAAACACTTAAGATTGCAATCGGCATACGGTGCACAAGCGTGCTTATTACAAAAAACACTGAACAAAATTGATAAAGCATAGTGACTAAGAAGGAAACACATTAAAGGAAATAGAGTAAGGGAAATCTAATCTAAATGGAAATATGGCCTTATTAAAAAACACCAAGAAGGATTATTTATAGTAGGGCTTCAGCCTACTCCCATTGAAGTAATTGGGTAATCGTGTTCCATCAAGCACCTCTAACTGGAAAGCGCCTGATTCAAGTATGTGAGTGATAACATACGGTCCCAATAGATACACCTTAAGCTTGTCTGGGTAGCACAAATACTTTGAATCATAAATAAGTACCATCAGCCCAACCTCAAGTTTCTTGTCCTTGATGTGTCTGTCATGTCATACCTTCTACTTAGATTTTTCTTCTTGCTTCTAAACCCAACGTGCTATGTTGCACCTCTCATCCAATAGTATCAACTTGTCAATTGTTTCTTCCAATGCTTTCTCATTAGGTAGAACCCATGTGCGCACGATATGTAAAGAAGGTAACATGAATGCCATGGGAAGAATTGCTTCTATGACATATACCAATTGAAATGGTGTTTCCTTATTCAACCGTCTATAGGAAATAGAGTAAGGGAAATCTAATCTAAATGGAAATATGGCCTTATTAAAAACACCAAGAAGGATTATTTATAGTAGGGCTTCAGCCTACTCCCATTGAAGTAATTGGGTAACCATGTTCCATCAAGCACCTCTAACTGGAAAGTGCCTAATTCAAGTATGTGAGTGATAACATACGGTCCCAATCAATGCACCTTAAGCTTGCCTGGGTGGCACAGAAACTTTGAATCATAAATAAGTACCATCAGCCCAACCTCAAGTTTCTTGTCCTTGATGTGTGCACTGTCATGTCATACCTTCTACCTATATTTTTCTTGCTTCTAAATCCAACGTGCTATGTCGTGCCTCTCATCCAATTGTATCAACTTGTCAATTGTTTCTTCCAATGCTTTCTCATTAGGTAGAACTCATGTGTACGTAATATGTAAAGAAGGTAACATGAATTCCATGGGAAGAATTACTTCTATGACATATACCAATTGAAATGGTGTTGCCTTATTCAACCATTTATAGGTTGTTCTATATGCCCAAAGTATAGCAAAAACTTTATCATCCTAGTCTGTCCTTCTAACATCACAAATATTTGTCAAAGTCTGGCTCAATATCTTGTTGAAAGCCTCAGTAGTCCCATTTTCCTAAGGGTGATAAGGTGTTGTCTTGTGGTGTGCAACCATAAATTCATCCAATAATATCCTGATTGTTGCATTCAGGAAATGAGTGCCCCTATCACTTGTCAAACTCAAAGGACATCCATACCTAGTAAGAATATTTTCCCATAAGAACCTTGTTGTTATAGCTGTTGTATAATCCTTTGTAGGTGTTGCTTCCACCCACCTTGTAAGATAATTTGTACAAGTGATGATGTAACATGATCCAGTTCTACACGTGGCTGGGGAAATAGGACCCATAAAGTCTATTGCCCATTTTTAAAAAGGCTTTACACTAGTAATGGGCCTCAAAGGCATTTCATCTCTCTATCTAGGTTTTCCAAGGTGCTTGAAAGTGATCAAATGCCTTAAAATACTCCTTGCAATCTTGTACAAGGTTTCCCACCATAAACCTATGAGTAGAATCTTGCTCGCAATGGCGTCACCTGCATAGTGTCCACTTGTAATACTACCATGAGCCTCCTCCATGATTTTCATATGCTCATGCTCCAAAGTACACCTGACACAATACTACATCTTGACCTAGTTTTTATAAGTCACCACTAATCAACATGAAAGGTGTGGCATGAATTGCAGCCTAGATTTTTCTTGTGAATAGCCCAAGAGCGTTAGCACATCACTCGATCCGAGATGAACCATCACCCAAAGTTCGCAAAGCCACCGGGTCCCTCTTTAGAGTTACTTTTTCAAAATTTTAGCATGATGGTTCTTATAGATATTGAGATTCATTATCAATACTAACCAACACATAGTGCATAAACTGGGTCTAGTTCTTTGAATAGATATAGAATGAAATAAAAAATTACTATAACAATATTTATCATGAAAAACTAGATTCAATCATGTTCAACACCATTATCCATATAATATGAACCATTGTATTAAGTAATGTAAAACACAAAAGCTTCTTACAATACATAAGTATCTCCATGAGTCATGTGCACATCAAAACCAGTTACATAACTCTACCATATTTTTTCACCCCTAACCCATGCAAATCAAAACATATATATAGGGGTGGTGACTTGCCCTTCACCACCCATCCACATCTCAAAATAGGTCACATGCTAATAATATCCATGTGCCTTTACAATAGAATGCACAACATACAAGTTCTCTAACAATAGACTTCATATAGTTAACTCTGAGTAGAAATCCTATTATTATCCTAAACTATGCATGACGCTCGGCTTTATCTTGTTCCCAAAATACCATTGCATGGACCGCAAATCTTTATGTATTTTTGTGCTCAGAATGTTATCTCCCAGAATAACCCTTATCCACAAAATAACTAAGTCCTAAATTCAAAGTGTTCTGGCATGCACTTATTCTACTATTCTTCCGTGCCCTCAAATGTGCCTTGCTCTAGTGCGTGCATCCTTTATGTGCCTTCATCTTAGAGCAATATATTGTCTTCTCAATAAGACAAGTAACACCCATGCACTAATTTCTTCTTGACACTACTGTCCTATTTTTTGTTTTTGTTTATTTTGGCTTCCGGTATTTTCTTATCCTCTTTTCACAACCTAGTTCATATTTTGGTGTCACTATGTGCCGAAATTCAAAAAAATAAATCATATATAAACACAACCTACTAATTATTCTAAGGGGAAATAGTCATATCATTTTATATATCTACCACATATAAAGAGAAACATAAGGGACTGAATTATTCACTTCATATGGGGATATTCTAAATTTATATCACACATTCTTGCATTGGGACAAAGTAGTTGCAGCTCGTTATTATTTTTGACCGGAACTAGAGCATCTTATCTCAAGGGACATGATTTCAATAACACACCATAAGAACTACATGGAGTCTAAAATGTATTCTATTGATCGGAAATAAGATCACATCAAGTGACCATCGAGGTCAGTCTTAATCTCTCATTTACATTTTTCATTCAGTCTAGTGTGCATTATAGTCTTGTGCATATAGCTAGGGTTTTCTTTACGGGTATAGGTGTGATAGAGCAAGAGTGCAACAAACTTGATGTAACCTATAGCGAGATAAAAATGACAAGAAGCAACATAGAAAGAACCACATCCATAGCTATCCTACAAACACTAGCACCTAAAATAGATGTCAGCACCCAGATGGTCGTGTCATTTCCTAGGCACTCATGTCCTTGTGATCTTCACATGCCAATTTCAGTATCGAGCTTGTACATCCCAGACTACACCTATTCAGATCATTCATTTTCTTAGAATTAGTTCATACCTAGAGTGGGAATATGAGTTATTCTCAAAACCCTATTTATAACTTTTTCGTGTATTTCATTTGCTTGCTCTTGCTTTTTTACTATTATATCTATTTAATCATAAATTTCCTTTCCTTAGATTTAAATTTATTAAATCACTTAGGATCATGAAGTACTCTCCCTTTATCTTGTAGTGTCGTCGTCTCACAAAAATAGTTGTAACCTTATCATATTTACCTTGTTTGATCCCTTCCTAATAGGAATTAACATAAAGAGCTTGGAAATATTCACTATATTTAATACAATAATCAATCATATCCTATCAATTCCTTCCACATCACATGCTCAAGGTTTTAGTCGGATCCCAGAAATGGATGGCCATTTATATTTCAATGGAAAGGTTCCACTTTCTCTATTTGTTATCATAATAATTAAAATGTATTATCATTACACATTATTATACATTTCCTATGTTAAACATAACATTTCATCCTTTCATTACTTTATAGTTCACTTTAAATGAGCATAATATTACTAGTCATCACATAAAATGTACTTATAGCACACAAACATCTACTTTCTAGTTTTAAAAGATATGTGAGGAGAGGGGTATCCTAATAATTGTTTAAAACTTTTAACAAGATAAATATTTCTCATGTGACCCATTTCTTGCATCTCTTCTTAAGTTAACCACTTCCTCTTACATTATAAATTACAAGGAAGCTTAATTTACTCATCATGTTAAGCATGATCCTCCCTATGGGTGACATACGAAAACTCCCTCAAGATGTATACCACCACACAGATACATATGACCATTTGACACTATGTTGATAATTAGACCCTTGTGTTAATTTCCCTGATTGTGAAAAATTCAACTACATTCTATGCATTGCATACCTTCATTAATGTTATACATAAATTTCATGGCCCAATGATTATTAGACTAAAGTTTAGTTTTAATATTGTAATTACCTATTTTTCTATGTTGTAATATCAATTTCACACACACACACACACACACACACAGATCAGAAATTTTATTCCTTCACAAAAAAGGAAATGTTGTTCTTATTTCTATTATTAAAGGTTATCATGATATTATGTTATGATCATGCTAACACCTTTTTTCTTTCCATGGTTATGTATAGTTCATTCGGGAATTATTCTATACATACAAGTATATTTGTCAACTATTTTATGAATACCATCTCATTCAATTTACTAGTTACCATTTAGAATACTAAGCTATATGTAAAATGAACAAGATGCAACATTCTAAGAACACATGATTTATTTAACAAAATGGTGAAGGGTAAAAAGATATCAAAGGTCTACACAAGTTATACTATCAAAAACAACACAATTTATTTTCAATCTAATGACATATGTACTTTTCAATTTTAAATTCATTAACATGAAATTATGCTAAATTACTAGAATTCACCATAATCAACCAAGTACACTTTCTTCAATGTGATTGAACTATAAAGTACAATGCAATTTTTCATCAAATCATTCCTTACCACACATGAATGATAAAAAAAAACCTTTCTTCCTTCAATAATACAAGTATAATTGTTAAAATAAAATACTTTTCTTATTGCATCAATATTACACCCTATTCAAGTTATAGACAAATTTAAAACTTATATTTTCAACAATCATTCTAATTTTTCCATGCCACCTACAACTTGTCGGATTATGTAAATGCGGTCAGCAAAAATTATGGCATGGACCCATCCATCATTTATAACATGTTATTAGAACTTAAAATAAAAACTCGAGTTAGAAAGAGATAACATATTATTTCCTTTCCATAGTTCTCAAATTAATACATCTTTTCATGCTTTAAAGAGAGATTAGAGAGAGAGAGAAAAAAAAAAACATTCATTTTTACACAAGTAAAATAGTATTTTTCCATGATAAAAGAGGGTGAGACATGAAAAAACAATTTTGGATATATAACATTCAAATTACAAAAATATTTTCAATGTATTACCAATTTTATGACCTCTAACATGGGTTTCTTTCCATTTTTGCTATAGGAGTCTAAACAAGCACACTCAAAATACACGATTCTAAATTTTCATTAACCATCATGTTTTAATTGTATTACCATCACCATACATACTTCCAAGCATCATAGTGTATTTTACCCATCACATGAATGTTTGAGGTCAACACGAGTCTTAGTTGTGTTGTTGCACAAACTAGCCTAGGTGGCTAATAAATGGGCCTACAATAAGGGTGTGGATCCTCTAAAAGGATGATTATTAGTCTAGACCTATTATAAATTATGCATAGAATCATAAGAAACTAACGGGGTTCAAAAATGGTAATCGAAACTTAAACTACAACAACCTCTTGGAGCCAATTAGTTGAATTTGGCCAATTTTCCTCTAGCAAACTAAGCCTCATTGACTCCAAGCGGGTGGAAAATGCACTTTTAAAGGGAACATGTAAAATGAAACACATTATGTTGTTTTACATATAGCAATGAAGATATTTTTAGGTCAAATTTTACTTCTAGAATCCATAAGCACAAAATTTGAGGTAATTTAGAGAGGGCACGGTCGTAGAAAATGATTACTTCTAACAACCCATTTTCTGAAGCAACCAAAAACCCACTTTGTAAACATGATCATCAAATTTTTGGGTGATGCATCCATGTTGGAATGAAGTCAACATATGACAAAGAATAGGTTAAAATAGTTTTAAAGTGGAAGTGAGGTTTAGAGAAGTTTCATATGCATCAATTTTGAGAGGTGTTTGACACAACTTGAGGGTTGTTTAAAGTTTCCAGATTACATTATACAACATGTTTTTAAATCTAGTTTGAATATCACAGTACATGTAAAAATGTTACACATGTTACAATTTTATTTTGATCAAGATTAAAGCGTTTTGATATGCCATCCAAGGTGGATAATTACGACATTGGTTTAACATGAAGCATAAATTGTTTTATGTGATTTATAATATGATCTAGTAACTAAACATCAACAACAATTTGTTTTTACTCTCAAGGTTTAAACTATTAATGAAATGAAAAATTCAAAAATAAGGTAGAGAGGAGGAATTAATCCATTCATTTAAATTAACGGACGTGGTTCAAGAAGTTCTCTAGGAATTTTCAGACGTGCTCCAAGAGACCACATTTTCTAATGTAAGTTGTTAAATTGTATTTGTGCCTTCAATATGTTTCCACATTTTTACACATAACCAAATATCTATTTTTAATCATTGTTTGATGGTTTTCCATAGAGTGTTCCTAAGCTCTCATTTTGTAAATCTCATGCAACCATTACAATCAATGAGACCATGTTTTTTTGAGTCAATTTTTTCAAACAATTCACGAGCCTTATTTATGCTCCCACATTTTCCTGCACATCCACCACAGCACTTACTACAACAGAGTTGATAAAATAATAGTTAATTTCTCCCTCATTCATTTTTAGGAGGTAGATCACACCCACATACACACGAGATATATGCAAAGTAGGAAAAATCTGCCCTAAAAGATGAAAGTAGCATGGTATTTTCCAAATTCAAAACCCGTAATTAATGCCAATGAGAAAGAAATATTTATTTTCTTCCAAAGAGATACATTGCTATCAACATTTGTAATATTAAACATTCCTATGCATTTTCTATAAAGTTGTTTTCATTAAAGCCTTTCCAAAGAAGAAACATTTTTTTGTATATCCCAAAATTTGGTTGTCTACGAGAACCCGTTTTATGTCGATCTTGTTGTCGGATCTCTTGAGCTTCAAAACTAATAAAATAAAATAAAAACCATCTTCCGTGAAAGTTAGATGGTGTATAAAAAAATTTGGGAAGCCTGGATTTACAATTGTTAATTCTTTAAATTAAAACATTTCAAGGTTTCCTCTAGATAGTTGCGTAGTCGAGAAGGTCATCAAACATACAAATATACACAACCACCACATGTTTCATTGGCACATGGATGAAAACGTTTAGAGTTTCTGAAGATGGTTGGGCACAAACCAACTTCCCAAATCCCTTCTAAAAAAACTTGTGTTGCATGCTAGATAAAATATAAATGATTATTATACGGTCATGGCGTGTTCCTTAAGATCTCTTGAAACAAACCACTACTCATTTTACTTTGAAAACATCCATGCCTTGTTCAAACATTCTTAATCGGCATAGGTGTGGAGGATCTTGGAAAAGGTTGTGGGATCTCGGTTTTAGATCTACCCATTGCATTTGTTTCTAGGATTCCAAGGCCACCCCAAAATACTCCATCTTGTTGCTCCAAGCACCCAAACAAAAACTCAATGTGGAGGAGAAAAAGAAACCTAAAATTATTTTCGTTTCCCTAAACCACCTCCTTAAGGGCTTTAACTTTATTTTATTTTATCTTTAAAAAAATCTCATTTATTAATTTTGGTTTTAATCCTTTTTTAAATTTATTTAAACCCTCACCGATCAAGCACGAAATTGAGTTCCAAATTGACTTAACTAAATTTGTTTTCAAGTTCTCTAATGTAAGGTTTGAAACCAAGTATTTTAAAGTATGAACTAATATATACATAATATTCTTAACAATTTCCACGCTCTAGAAATAACACTATCGTGGTTCAAAATGCCTTAGGTCCAAGAACTGAAGCACAAAATGACACCTGAGAAGGTAATTGGTTCTGATGAGGCATTAGCCTTTCATTTATCATCGGTGATAAGACCCGTAATGACGCAAAAAACTTCAAAAATACCCTAATAACAAATTAACGATCTCGAGAAAAAAATCATTGACTAGATACAACAGACAGGGCACTATATAACTTAATTTCATCCATACATAGTAGGTGTCACCTTCCTAGTAATATGTACATGAATAGGATCATTTGTATTTGTATTGCAACCAATATCATCATTTCAATTGGGATCTATCCCCATTTTTATGGATAAGTAAATATATCCATAGAAGGCTCACTTAGTGTATCAATTTATTCATCTTCACTTAAATCAATATCATATTCAACTCCCCCGATGGGAGTGAAACCTAAATTACACATATGTTCATATGATACATCAAATGTTTCATCGGGATCACTCATATATGACTTATACTTAGCACCCCAATCAATATCATAATCGAATCGAATATATCTCGGTTTTTGTGTAGGTGTACTGAGATATTGGTAGAATCCATTGTTATGTTACCCCCGATTGAGCTTGTGTATGCTCTAATTTCTCTAAGGTGGTCTGCATTTTTCATTCTTGATTGTTATTTCTTCCATTATTTTTTTCACAATAGTAGGATGTGATTCTCTCACTGAGAGTGGTTCTTCCAAATGAGGTCTTTCATTCTTATTCTCTTTGTGATTAGATGACTCTTGTTGTATATATAAAGGTGTAACATTTAGTGTTGTAGTATGATCATAGGAGATAGTTGTTATGGTACCCATTGATATTTTAGGACTTTAGATGATTGCATAATAAATTTCATTTACCGAAAGAAATAAATCCCTTACACTCAAATTTATGGATTTTTGTTGTAAATCATTTTCACGATGTATGTTAATTCCATGTTAATTGAAAAATGGTTGACCTTTTATTGTTAAATTTGATATCGGGGATAATAATAGGTAGGTAAAAATTGATTAATTAGTTATCTAGTAACTCATATATGATATCATATTGTCTAGCATTCTTGGAAAACCAAAGAGGTGCCTTCTATTGTGGTTTCCTTAGTATTCGAGATTGATCTTGTGTAACATACACATTGTTTCCTTTATGTAATACTTTTACTTCACTTATATGAGCACATGTATCATGCATAACATTTGTATAACATTACTTTTTAGTATCCTTATAACTATATTGATCATGATGCATGAATACATTCTTCTACCATGTGCATTGGAAGAACCCCTTTAGATGTGTTATCCCATCTTTTAGATATTTTATTTTTAGTACTTGATAGCTTGAAATTGGGCTTAAAATCATGTTGTAATGCTTGAATAAACTCTTGTGTAGTTTTATGAAATATTTCATCATTATTAATAAAAAACGTTTGGAATACATATTAACAGAGAGCAATTTTTTTCACCATGTGTTTACACCCTTTTAAGTTTTTATATATTTATATTATGGAATGCACAACACATAAAAATCAATGTAAGGTTCATTACAGGGGGTTATTATGATTAATTAACTTTTAACATTAATAATACAATATCAACATAGTGCATTAATACTTGTAACTAGTGACAAAAATATGCTACAAACTCAAATAAACAAGAGGAGAGATAAAATTATCTATAAATATTGATAAAAGAGATATTTGGGTGTAATGACTAGATAATCTAGGAGTATTGAACCTAAATGTTCTTCATTCTTGATATTTCTATTGGAAAATGTCATGGTATGCGATTGTATAACTCTACTATAATTGGTTGTATGGTCTCAAACCTACGGTATGGTCTTGGACCTACTTGGAGTGGGGTTTTGTAATTTATTATTCCCTTTAGTGATATGTAAATTTGTGTCATTGTCAAACCCTAAGTTCTCGCACAATCCGGGAACCATCTCGCAATCAAATGAATTGAACTTAAACCCTAACCATGAGTTAGAGACCCTTTAAGAATGTTAGTGTTTGGGTTAAAGTATAGTATGTGCACCACCTACATTGGCACTACTTCAAAGATTCATCAAACCACACATAATTCTCCACCTAACATGTAATATCTATATAGATGCGGGTAGTTGGAAATTAGAACCACTTTGACCATACTTGAGATGTTTTTACTCTTTCCAAGACAATGAGTTGGGATATTTGAGTGCTTGGAAATAAGGGAATTTAAAATCCTTGACCTAATCAAGTGCTTCATAACTATAATAGTGGATACCCTAGTGGATGTGCATTAGATTTGGGAAGATCTAGAGTGCCCTAAGTGCCTTTGGTATTAGTATTTACAATCAGAGTGCCAAGTGATTATTAGGAAAGTAAATGAGTTGATGTTCACTCACTTATATATGGTTCTAAAGGTAAATTATTATGACAAGGCCAACCCATGAGGATAAAAATACCCAATGAAAATAACAAAATTTAAATCATCATCGAAGATGTCTCATTCAAAGACCGTATAGGTCATCCAATACCATAAATTACATCCTAACCCTACTATATTGTTTAGACGGGATGACAATGAGTGAAACCTAGAATTCACATAATTAAAAATAGAGGTTAAATATTTATTTTGTGCATTTATACTTAGAATTTGATGACACATCAATGAGTTGGAATAAACAAGTTACGAAAGATATAATTAGTGGGGATAGAATGTGGGTATATATTAGCAAGCGAGCACAATCACAACCAACAAGTGCAAAAGGATAAATTACCAAATTTGAGTGTCGATAGGAGGTAGATGTTGAGAATTGTTTTTGCAAACACGAATTGAGGTATTTCATATGCTTTAAGAATACGTTGGTGTAATCGTAATCTAATTAGATATATAAAAAGCAACATTAGAGAAGAGTTTTCACAACTTGAAATCACAAGTTAAAGATAATTGTCTCTCAACTTTTCATGGAAGCCATAAGTGACCAAATTATGAATGAATAAATGTAACTAACCAGTTTGGTTGGTAAAATTTTGGACAATTGGTAAGAGAAATAAATTGTGATAAATTTGAATGTGTACTTCACTCAATCTAAGAAGGAAGTAAAATATGTAATTATTATATTTTGTGAGTATATTAATATGTTCCAAAAAGCTAAAGTGTAGGCCAAATAGATCACATCAAGCTCCTATATTGGAACACACAACTAAAAACTACAATGAGCGAGAATAAGGTTGATAAATACATTGGTAAAATAATACAAGCATGTATGATAATGGATACAAATGACTGGAAGGTAGATAAATCACTACAAGCATCCTTGCATGCTTGAGATAAAGTTAGTGATAGACTACAAGAATGGGAGTGTAATATGTCACCCAATAATTTTTTGAGGTTCAAGCACAACGCATGAGGGATCATCTAGAGGGTTTGATTTATGATATACATAATTCCATAACTTTTCAAAATCTATTTGCAAAAATAAAAAATTAGATGCTTTATTTGAAGTCACGCAAGTATTGTCAAAATTAAAAATATGTTTTGGAATATTAAATGAAGCTCTCATAGACTAGAATGCATATAAAGTAGATATGGGAATATTCCTACCCTCTATAAGTACTATGAATAATTTAATGAAGTACATCATCCCTCCCATTATGCTCTGAAAGATCAAGGTAGTGCAAGAAATACCACCTCCATCCACCACTCGAGAAGTGTATGTCTAACCAAGATCAACTAATCAGCAGAAAATTGGCTCTAATGTGTAACACCCACACAAAATATATGGCCAAAACATGGATAATTTTTTTCATTTCCTGACATCAACACTTAGGCCCACATAGAAACATGACAATGTTTGATCCATAGCGTAACATGCATCACCTCATTACATAACTGAGACAAGGGGAGGTGATGCCAACATAACAAAAAATGCACTAAACACAACACAACCAAAACATCTAATGGTTTGTCAAGGGGAAAATGATTCCCATACTTCCACTTATCCCTTCACTATGGAAGGAATACTAGCCTTTTGTTCCTCTAACACAATCATGCAATATAATATTTGAATATATGTAATTATCCGTCCACTGCAAACAATATTTATCCCTCCACTAAGACTAGTCTCTCCAACCTTTACTTCCTCCACATAAAATCATAAAAACCCATACACCATAATCACACTTATCCCTCCAAAAATGGAAATACAAATCCCCAAAATTCATACAGACACAAACACATGGAACCTTGCAATGACCAATACCATCAAATAGATGAAGCATTCTCCAATCAGTAACCAAAGTGAAAATTTAAAGAGAGGGGAGAAGATTAATTTACCATAATATTGATTTAAACTACCAAGTATACATATGATACTTGCAAGGGGAGAGATCATCATTGCAACTACCACTTATCGTTCCAATAGGGAATCATGACTAGCCTTTGATTCCTCCAAACAAACATGTAATATAATATATCAATATACTCTAATCTACCCACTTGAAACAACACTTATCCCTCCACTAAGACTAGCCATGAATCCCCTTGGTTCCTCCATATAAAATATAAAACTCCTTATTTCACCCTTCACTAACACCAACTTCTCCCTCCACCACAATGATGAATCCACCCCCACATATGCACACAACTATACAATCATGACAACAACAATGGCACATTGGCTCTAAAAGAGTGAAACTCAACAATAATATAATCCACAAAATATAGATAAAATAAAGGCTTAATCCACCATTTATATAGATTTCATGGTTTACATCTCATTATAATTAATTCCTTTTATTAAATAATTGGTTTTCATCTTTATCATACTTAATTCTTCTTGTTTTACATCATTTATTTATACAGTGTTTAATGTGTATTAGGAGCATACATTCTTGTTTCTAAATTACAAGTTTCACCTTTTCATTATAACATTTGATCATTAAGGATACACTCCATTTAATTTCATCTTCATTACACATAAATTATGTCATCTAACCATTTAGTTTGCATCATTTGTAAAGTGCACATGAATCACATACTATTCATTTCAAGTTAGGATTTATGTCTACAAGATCATTTTGTTGATAACAAGGGGTTAAATGTCAAATTTAACAAGATGGACTCAATTTTCTCCTTAACCCTGCCACAACATCATGTTAAACACAAATATGATAGTTGAATTCAATTACAAGGTTTTTCTCAAAAATAACCTCTTAAGGGGTCTTGGGATTTAGTTACATTCTAGTTGCATTGTTTGGATTTCACCACAAGATCATAATCAATGTTATCACACTATTCTCTTTCCACAAGAAATTTTCACATTAAGATTATATTTTATTTGTTATTTGAAAAGGTGAGAAAAATATGCATTTAATGTACTACTCTAATTTCATGTGGTACAAAATAAATGACCATTCAATTGTTATTCGTAGCATCAACAACCACCACATGGTGAACACTAGGATACGAGTCATACCTATCTCACAAAATCATTGTATAATAAGGTTAAACTTCCATTAATTATTTATAGGAGTGACTACCACTAATATTGTCACATCACAATGATTTCATCTTGTACTATCAATACCTCTTATTAGACACAATCTCGACAATTTCCATAAGCTTCACAGTTCCGCCCACTAGTAACCAAATGAGACATCCTAGAATTCAAACTTTATTCCAGCTTATAACAAGGAAAACAAAGTTAAGATTAACACAAATTAATCATTTCACATATAAAAATTAAACATTCATACCCTTATCACTTGTTAAAGAGCACACATACTGTAAGGTTATAAAGAGGTTTTGCACTGTTAGAGCATATATGAACTAGGTACACTAAAACCACTTTATGAAAACTTCACTATCAAGGTAGGAAAGAATGAGGATTTTATATCCCACACTCCAAAATTTCTATGTAGTATTGACCCAATTACTATAGTATAAGCATATCTCGTTCACGATAGTATAGTTGCATGTCCTCTTATCTAAGAATTATACTTATTTTCTTAGTTTCACTAGGAACCTTATTAGCACAAAGTGGTAAATTAAGGGGACTATTCCATTAACGATCATTTGATGTTTCCTTTCATATCTAACTCTTTCATTTCTAACCAAGGATTAGGATACATGTTAGTAACTTGTTTCCATCGCTTAATGAATTGTTGGAGTAAAAAAATATTCACACATATAGGGACCGTTGTATTTAAATAATTGTTAAAATGAAACAAAATTTTATTCACAACTTCTTAATAATTTACAATTTCATAATGGATACTTTCAATATAACTAACACAACTGTCATATGAACTACAACCATATGTTGATTTCAATAACAAGGATATCAGTTCATCTTTTCAAATTAAACTATAAATGGTTTAAATATTCTATTTCCATAGATAATAAAGGTAGTATACATTGCATCTTTCACTTCCTCTGCCACTTGCATTAACATGATAACCACACATATTAGGCATGGATCTTTCCCCTCCCATATAAAAATACTATCAAAACTTGCAACATAAATTAAGAGAGAGATGGAACAAAATCACTATTTCCCATATCTTTTCAAACCATAACTACTTTTCAATATTTAGAGAGATATAAAGAGAAAATCATTCATTTATTTTACACAAAAAACAATTTATTCACATGACCAAAAGAGATGAAATATGGCATAAATGATTTTTATACAAAACATCCAAAATCTAAACATATTTTAGAGTGATACATAGTTTTACAGATTACCAACATGGTTCTCATTTTCACTTTGTCACTATGGAGGTTTAGTTATGAGGTGTGTAATATAACACAAATCTAACATTTCATTAACCACTTTGTTTAAGGGTCCCAAAAAATTATTTAAATTCATCACACATGTTTCTAAATATCACATTTATTTTATCCACTGAATATGTCAGGAAGGATCAACATGGGGACATAGCTCAATTTTCACTACTGTGCAAATTAGCCAAAGTGGATATAGAATAGCCCTACAAAAGGTTTCCAAACAATCAAATGGAAATATTAACACTCCTAATCTATTCTCGATATAAAAATAATTCATAGAAGTGACAAAGCACAAAACCAATAAACAATGCTCATTTTGGAAGCATCTATTTGAAGTTGGTTGGTGGAATTCTATTGTTGCACTTCAAGAATGTTTATGGTGATTTTTGTTTGTTTTTATTATGCTGAAATAAAAAAACTCTAAATATAGTAGGTTTTACTGATACATGTGCCGAAAAACACAATGTCAAGATGAGTGAATACATGAACAATGCAAGAGACTCCTCCTTTCGAGATGATAAGACTTTTATACAAAGATAGCTAGACAAGACAAATATTAACAATGACTAAAAAAATTTATCAACAAAGGTCGATCCCAAGAATCCAAAGGGTTCCTTGAAGGTTTTAAACTCACATTTTACAATCAAGTAATATGATAATAAAATAAGATAATGACAATATGATTAAAATTCAAGAGGGATAGAGAGATCCTTCTCTACTTGATAGTGGCCCATGATAGGGTTGTAGCGAGCTTGAAGTCCAAGAAATAGTCAAACCAGGCTTGTTCTATTGCATCCTATATTTCATGTATGATCTCAATTTGTTTCTTGATGTCCTCGATATTAGGTTTTAAGTAAATGCGTGTGAGATATCAAATTTCTCCAACACGAAAGGTTTTTTAATGAGCAATAGGTTGTAGATGCTTGTAATGGGGTATGATGAACTGGAATTGTCATCCATAGAGGATACATATTGTAAGAAAAGAGTTTAGGCTGAAATAGATTAATAAAGATATGATAATTGATAAAATGACTAAAATGATAGAGATCATCGGCAATCGGGGACAAAAAAATTATTTTAACAAGGGCCAATAAATGGATTGTAATTGAAGCGGAAAATATTTATCAATTCTAATATGAAGTATAGATACTCTAGAGACATAAGAGATGTAGAATATAGATTTTTGATGCATATAAAGGGATAATTAATGGTAAAGGGAGTTTAGGACCAGATCAGCAATGATCTCTGTTAAATTTTACTAATATGCTAAAAAATTGATCAAAGATGTAAATGGAAGACAATTTTTTTAATAATTAGATAGAGGTATAAATACAAGTGTTTGTAGGATGTGACTAATGCAAGATGTGATTGAAAATGATAAGAAAAATGCACTAACCTTATTGAATATTGCTAAAGTTGATGGAGCTCCAAATGGTTGAATGATTATTTGACAAAGGTTCCCAAAGGATGACACAAGAGTTTGGATATCTTCTAACGTCATGATGTCATGTAGATATTTAGTAATTCACGGTAGTCCCATATATTTGATCTGTCTAACTAAGAAATAAGGTAGGGTGGTGTTTACATAGGAATAATGGCATCCGTGATTATCACCTTCGATCATGGATCACCATCGATAGGTCGGAGAGGTTAAAAAACAACTATGAAATGATGAAAAATAGTTGAAAACACTTTCCATCCGAGGATAGAAGTTGTTTTAGGAATGATGGGAGGATAGGAATATAGGTAGGAAGAGGTTAGAAGGTTAGGATAAGTGGGTTAATTTAGGTTATGTATTTTTTAGGTGGTTAGGGAGGGTAAATAAGATTATATGTGGGTAAATGGGTGTTTACTGTGGTGAATTATATTAAGGAATAATGGACTTAGGTTGGGAATATTAATATAGATAATGCAATTAATATGTGTCAAATCACCTAGGGTGAAAAATTGGTTTCGCCATTTTCCCCTTTTGTTAAGTTGTCATAGGCACAAGCTGTTGAGACAAAAACTAGTGTTGAGATGCCCTAGTTTTATGATAATGATATTGTTCCCTCCTCAAGCCAATGTCCAAATCTATTGGTCATTAGATTTAAAAGAGTTATATTGATTGGATAGGTTTTCTTAAAGATGTTTCAAGTCTTAATTGTAGTCTAAAAATACCATGCTAGAGGAATATATAAAGATGGTAGTAGTCTTGGAAACACTTGGTAGGGGAAATTATATGGCCTCAAGGGGGTGACATTAATGTGGGAATCCTACAGACACATGCTTTAAAAATATTCCTATAGGGATAAATTCAAATTTGAGTTCTCTTGCATGGATGTGTAAAGTTATGGGACCAAGCGGTCGAGGCGGACATCAAAATGTGTGTAAAAATGGTCAAAAATAGATTTTTATTACGTGTTGGGTATCAATGCAAAGGCATAGGAGATGTAAACGGTGTCTAAGTGTAGGTTGGAAAGGATTAGGAGAAAAAATTGATTAAATGTTGTAAAAAGGGATGAAATCAATGGCGATTAGTGAACACCATAAGTTAGGGGACCCAATCGGTGTCAATTTTTCATTGGCGGTGATCCTATAAATAGAGTTTATATAAGAAGAGTTAGGTGCACAAATGGATCATTTACACATTTCAATTTCTGATTTGAAATATTTGAGCAATTTATTTTAAGTTTTTTAAGAGATGGAGGTGAGTGGGAGTGGTTGGAAAAGGAAGCGGGCGAGATGAGGGGTAAGTAGATTTGGGTTTTGTCATTTAGTTTTTATTTTTATTTTTATTGATTTTTGTGCATTTTTAGAATTATTTGAAAAAAATTCTAATCGTCATTGATCTAATGATCAGCGGTGATTGGTGCGGTCATTATTGATCGTATATGAAAATAATTGTCGATTTAGAGTTGGTAGCGATTGGTTATTGATTGGATGAAATCACTAATGGATGATATTTTTCTTGTTTTACGGGGAGAGATATTATATACCTCTGGGATAGAGTCCTCAACATGTTTGAGGATGGTGATGTGAGAGATCTTGATTGGGATCATTTGATAACCATTTATTTGGGAGGATTCTACCATTACTAGTGGATTCTAAGAGATGCGAGATTGATGGTTGCTTTCTTTGGATAGATGGGACCCGAATACGGGGACATTCTAGTTTTGTACTAGAGAAATGACAATAAAAATAGAGGATGTGTACCATATAGTGAGACTACCTTAGGGGAGAGGGTAGTTCTATCACATAGGAGGCCCGTTTGGATACCATGAGGAGACTATATAGAGATGGTTCCCAAGACATCGATATCTGCAAGAGGATTTCACATTAAGATTTACTATGATGCATAGGTGTCGGGAAGCTGATTGATGTCGATGTTTATGTTGGTTATTTCTTGTTATGCACTACTATAACCATGAGGAGAAAGGTTTTCGTGGGTACTAATGGGTGGCATAGCGGGGATTATGGAGCACTAGATAGTGTATGCTGAGATGTGCTTTTCTATCTAAGGTATACCATGAGCTATCGATGTATGTTAAAGGGGGATATTTATTTTGGATGTAGGGTTTCTATTGCACCATTGGGATTACGATCACATTACTATGGTGAGGCCATAAGGTCTACCTTGGAGGGTAGGGGACCCTAACAGAGTATGTTGTGGGTTTCATGCAATGGAGGTTTGAATGGATGTGAGATAATGAGGTGGAGTGGGATGAGGAATACTATGTTGAGTGCCTCAAAGTAGTTTATCGGTGGATGATTTTGTCTAGAAGCCTTATGTTAGATTTTATGCATGGTCATGTATGGATGTGGAATTGGCTAGATTGAAACATGTATGGTGGATTTAGGGGTAGAGAGTAGATATGATTGAGGAGGTGCGCAGCTCCCTAGGGTGCATAGGCATTTTGGGTTACCTCAACAAATACATGGTGAGTTGATTGTTTATCAGAAAGATGACTCTAAGAGGGAATTTCCAATGCCGGTGGTGGATGAGGCATAGTAAGCGAGAGGAGGAGGGGGATCCCAAGGGTATAGATGTTAATGATGTTGAGGTTTTAGAGGGGTTTAGTGAGTGGTAGATGCGGTAGAGGGCGACATAAGGAAATATAATAGAGCGAGAGGAGAAGAGGTGGGGAGGTAGAGGAGGAGGGTGACGAGGAGCTGGTTAGATTACAAGTCTATTTTGATGCTTTACACATAGAGAGAGACTAGATGGTAGCAAATCAAGCTAAATCTTTCTAGGAGAGGGATGCTCTACAACAAGAGTGATATCGGGCGCCTAGAGTGTGATACCATGCAACAATATAAGGACGGATATCACCGATAGCGGGAAAGCGTTATGGGTAAAGTATGGGGAGGCGAGAATAACTTATGAGGCCTCGATGAGTGGAGCACAAGGAGTAGCATGGCTAGATGTGGGGTCGGTTGTAGTTCCTATAGGATTAGTGCTAACAGTATGTGGAGGTCACATAAGGCCTCTAAGTTTTGTGACTATATATCAATATTGGGCCTTGAGAGATGAGATGTGATACTACGAGTGGCTTATGGCAGAGCACCTCCCATATGCACCTCGCTACGCATATTATAGAGAGAGAATATATAATCTTGGCATGCCACCTTAGAAACAAATGGCAATGTCGTACATCCTCGAGAGAGATCTAGGACATGATGGAGGACTGGAGGGAGGCTAGGTTGGTGATAGATTGTCTAACTTTCGAGTTTACCACTTAGTAGGAAAATTTTATATATGATTCGGATGTATAGATCCCTTTTGAAGCATTTTGTATAAACTTTTGATGATATATATATTATTTTGGATTCATGTTTTTGATTAATTTTAATTTGATGTTATATATGAGTTTGTGATGATTTTTTGAGATGTTAGATAGATTAAATTTATGGATATGATGTTAAGTATTAATATGATGTGACTTAAGCATAGTGATCTTTATATGTTTTAATGCACTTTTAACATGGTCAAGAGTAAATGTAAGATGTTTTCTTTTTGAATAGATTTGATATATATATATATATATATATATATATGATGGTAAATTTAATATGTATGACAATGTACTTGAGGCCTTGTAACAAATGTTAACACATAACTAACAATAGTTAGTCATATATAGGATCATGGAGTGAACTTATATACCTTCTTACAACAAGGTAAGGGTTCATATGTAGTATGTATGAGGAGAGTGTGTTATCCTTTGATGGTTTTATAGGCTTATGCCCCATATGTATTTTTATTGTGCAAATTGATCAATGTGGGAATTTTTCTTTTTGATGGGAAATCTAATCAATGCGGGAAGCTTTCCTAGGATGTTCTTGTTTATTTTGACTTTGATGCAAAGGTTAATCGATGCGAGAGCCCTTCATAGCCATTCTTTGAGGGAGTGGTATATAACTTTTTTTATTTTGATTTTAAATGGCCATATTTTGATGTAATTTTGATTTCTTGTTGTCCTTGAGGATCAATTTGTTCTTTTTCTAGTAATTTTTAATAGCTATCCTTCGTGGGATCAGTCTATATTTTTATGGTATGCATCCATACGTATATTTTTGACTTCATTTAAGCTGAGGGCGGGCCTAGTAGACCATTTGGGGAGGGGAAAATATGTGTGTAAAAATTACACATGTGTACCCCTTAGCATATTTTCAGTTGGTAAAATAAGGGGAAGATGGAAGTAATGATTATGGGGTTCATACTTTTGAGGAGGAACTTATCCATACAAAAATGAAATGAGCAGATCCGTGGTGCTCATCTTTAAGGTCGTAAATATATGATCTAACGATAGACCACATAATTCTAAATCATTACAATAATGGATGATAAATTAGCAATGGAATGATATATTTGATGTAACTAATGTCATGAAATTAGATGTGTTAATAGTAAAAATGTCACAAGTGCAAGGCATTTAGAGGTTGTTTTTAGGTTTACCATCGAGGAGGCTAAGCAATAAGCTCCAGACCCATATTTATGAGTGATGATATATGGACCAATCCAGTTCGGAGAAAACTTCCCACGTTGACTCATTTCTAAAATCTTGACATTTTTATTCTCTTTAAGGATAAGATCAACAATATTGAATTCACCTTATTTAACATGCTTATTGTATGTTATTTTGATGCATTCTTGATCCAAAAATAATCGATTATTACTACCGATCTCGGACCCTTATAGGCTTTAATTATTTGCCGATAATTTACTCCTTTTAAGTAATCAATTTAAAATCATGCAAGACAATAACAATGACAATTGCACAGCATTGATTACGGAGTTTGGAAATTGCCTACGTCTCGGGTTCGTAATCGAACCATTCCACTAGTCAAAACTTGTAAGTTCTGATAGTACTTTCACAAGAAAACCTAATGGAATTTTACTTGCCTACCGAGTACACCAAACCTTCGGACGACAAGGGTGAAAAATAGCACTCGACTTCCACCTTCTTGATGCACAATCTCCTTGGTGTGATCGGCCTTTTCGACGCCAAGCAATGCGAAGCTAGCACTCCGGTCGACAATCCAGGATTTGTAAGTACTTGGTGTGATGTCCACAACAAGCTTAATAAATAATGAGCTTGTGTTGTGTGTGTTTACAATAGAATGGGTTCCCTATTTATACAAAATTAGGGCCCAAAAATAATGCATTTAATATCATCCATAGGCTATTTTTAACCTAGCCCGTACCATGTAATTTGGGATCAAAATTCCCAATAATGGGCGGATTGAATATAATATGGGATTAATTCCCATTTTAGCCAATTGAATATTTTAATAAGGGATAAATATCCCATAAGGATCGGCTAGGCAATTGTTAAGGGATAAATATCCCATTTGGCATGGTGGATTAAAAGCTTAGGCTTTATTTAAGCCTTTCCACGCGCATGGAGAAGTGGTCAATGACCACGTTAGGATAAACCGCCCCCAACAACCGCTTCATCCTCCTTCTTCCACGTGGCAGCTTCTACGCATGGGTCTAATGCCCCCATACCACTGCTTCATCCCTCCTCCACGTGGACATTTGGCAGTTTAGTGGAGTTTAATACTAATGTATACACATTTATATATACATGTGGCGTTTGAAAAGTGGCCTTTACCAAAATAATATTATTTCGACCCATATAATGTGGCCTAGAAATAATCCTGTAGTCCACTTGTCGTCTCCCGATAGGCAAATCGAGTGAATTCGACGAGTGTTGGCAAGCCACGTGTCACAGTGTGATTCGGTCCAATATTGACCAGTTGACCAGAGTTGACTTTCCGTTGAGTGAACTTTGACCGAACATATCTAGAGCTCCCGATGTCCATTTGTTGCATTCTCACAGTCATTGGAAAGCTCTCGAGATGATCTTCTGCACTAACACCATTTAGAGATGTTTAGGGAACTTTCAGAAATGATCCCCTGATCACACCTCCCCACTGAGAAAAGCTTTTTGTCCCAAAAAGCTTCCATACTGTCCTGAATCTGGAAACTCTGCTGCCTCGAAAGTCTGTTGTAGTAGACCCTTGGGTCTTCTCCTCCAACCTTCTCACTTCGACAACTCTGATCGATCCTGGGACTTGTGGGTTATGGGTCCACGATGCTTCCATTGCGCCACTTTGATATCCGAAGAAGACCTCCACGCCTCCGCTTTTTGGTGCTAAGTTTCTGAATGAAACCTCAACGCTCCTTCTGTGTGGTGCTAAGCTTCTTGATATCTGACAACAAGGATCTTCTTTTACTCTATAACATAGCTCCTAACTCCAAGTTGATTCTGTAGAATCCGAACTGGTTTGAAGGAACTCCATGTTACGTAGAGCTTTGATTGATCCGATGTCGGTGATGGACAATGCCTTGTCCCTTTACAGACCTCAATGCCTCCGATGCATGATGTTAAGCCTCTTTCAAGACATCGAGCCTCCGATGCACGATGCTAAGTCTCTGTAGACCTCAACACCTCCGATACATAATGCTAAGCCTTTTTCAAGACCTCGACCCTCCGATGTATGATGCTAAGTCTTTGTAGACCTCAACGCCCGATACATGATGCTAAGCCTCTTTCAAGACCTCGAACCTCCAATGCACGATGCTAAGTCTGTTGATCAGCTACCATTCGTATGTGTGGTCACAATGCCTTGACACGCATGCGTTCGAGCAAATCCTTTGAGAGCTCCTCTTGTTGACATACTAATATCAGGTACCATTCTCTCACGCGCACAGTCATGATGCCTCTACGAGAATGAAGTTTAGACCCGAAATTAATGCCAACGGTGATTCAGCTACCATTTTGCTGCACGGTCATAATGCCTCTACACAGAATAAAGTTTCGAGCTGATCTCTGTGAACTCTATTGTCTGCACAAATGGCAGATCAATTTCCAAGCTTTATATGAGTTATTTCATGTATCCAAGGTGTAACAAGTACTCACACGCTAATTAGAAGATATATTTGGAGCATTAATCAAATTTTCTAAGTAAGAAAATCCACTGAGTATTGTAAACCTTTCTCTTAGCATTTTCTCACAAAATCGATCTCCAAACTTAATCTTTGCATATGATCCATCAATCTGAATTATGTAATATATAATTGAAAAATTGTTGACTTACCCATTTCAAAGGACTTTCACTTTCAAGTATTACCTGGTCCTGGGTTGACTTGTCAACTAGTGGTGGAGTAGAAACTTCCTCTGCCTTTGCAATAGGTCTCCATTCCATCTTTGGCTTGCCATTACTCGAGATGGCAAGATGGATGCGATTTCAGCAATTTTCCACCCGATAGCCATTCCTCAGCAATGAGCACAAAAATTCCTCTTAATCTCCTTCTTCTGGGATGAGGAACTCTTTTTCCATTTCTCGACTCTGCGCATGATGAGATTGGTCTTTTTGATTTGCCTTGTTCTGATTTAACGGCATCAACTTCTTCATCAGTGTCCTTCTCTTCCAGCATCTAGCCACTGAATGATTATGCAATCCACAAAAATTACATGGAAAAGAATTCCACATCTTCTGAAAATTATAACCATACTTCTTAAGCTGAAAAAGTGGATCAGAAGTTTTATTGTGCTTATGATTATGGTAAGAAACTAGAGGTGGAATCTCATTACCTCTTCGCTGATTTCTCTTACCACATCCTGCCTGTGATGATGAAGCACAACTTTCCTGCTCAGAATCTTCTTGCAAGACTAGTGGGTAATCACTTTGCTTTCAGAAGCTTGTCTCCCGTCAGCGTTCTTGGAGCATTCTCCAATTTCCATTCCCGCACTAGGATAACCCAAACCTGCAAAACGAGGACGATCCTCGACTTGTATTGGGTTAGCAATACCTTGGCCATTTTTACCAAGGCCTCTTCCATCAAATCCCATTTTATCTAGTAACTTGGATCCAATGCCTCTAGTATGCTTTTCAAACAAACCAAAGACTTTATTACCTAAATCCAAAACCGAATGGGAGGAAGAAGAAGATTCCGTGGTGAACAACTTACAGTGCAATCATCTTCCATGGCCTCTGCATCTGAAGTTGAAGGTATTTCCTTTCTCTGATCACCACACTGCAACCTTGCCAAGAGCTCATCCTTGGTTTGCAATTATGATTTTAAGCGAGTATTCTCCTCTTCCAGGGAGTAATACATTGATCGCAGGAGAGAGTTCTCTTCCTGGATCTGGTTATTATAAGCTTCAATCTCATTAAGCTTCACTGTTTAGACATCTTGCCCATAGTGCACTTGTACCCTATTCACACAAAATGAACCAACTGCACCAATCTTGAAGCAATCACTCTGTTAATCAGATTTACTGAAAAACAACTATGGAGCTAAACCGGCTCGATGCAAACTTGATCCGAAAATAATCGATTATTACTTCACGATCTCGGACCCTTATAGGCTTTAATTATTTGCCGATAATTTACTCCTTTTAAGTAATCAATTTAAAATCATGCAAGATAATAAGGAAAATTACACAGTTGATTACGGAGTTCAAAAATTGCCTACGTCTCGGGTTCGTGATCAAACCGTTCCACTAGTCAAAACTTGTAAGATTCAATAGTACTTTCACAAGAAAACCTAATGGAATTTTACTTGCCTACCAAGTACACCAAACCTTGGACGACAAGGGTGAAAAATAGCACTCGACTTCCACCTTCTTGATGCACAATCTCCTTCGGATGTGATCGGCCTTCCCGACCAAACAATGCTGAAAGCTAGCACTCCGATTCGACAATCTAGATTTTGCAAGTACTTGGTGTGATGTCCACAACAAGCTTAACAAATAATAAGCTTGTGTTGTGTGTGTTTACAATAGAATGGGTTCCCTATTTATAAAAAATTAGGGCCCAAAAATAATGCATTTAATATCATCCATAGGCTATTTTTAACCTAGCCCGTACCATGTAATTTGGGATCAAAATTCCCAATAATGGGCGGATTGAATATAATATGGGATTAATTCCCACTTTAGCCGCATTTGGATATTTAATGGGATAAATATCCCATAAGGATCGGCTAGGCAATTGTTAAGGGATAAATATCCCATTTGGCACGGTGGATTAAAAGCTTAGGCTTTATTTAAGCCTTTCCACGCGCATGGAGAAGTGGTCAATGACCACGTTAGGATAAACCGCCCCCAACAACCGCTTCATCCTCCTTCTTCCACGTGGCAGCTTCTACGCATGGGTCTAATGCCCCCATACCACCGCTTCATCCCTCCTCCACGTGGACATTTGGCGGTTTAGTGGAGTTTAATACTAATGTATACACATTTATATATACATGTGGCGTTTGAAAAGTGGCCTTTACCAAAATAATATTATTTCGACCCATATAATGTGGCCTAGAAATAATCTTGTAGTCCACTTGTCGTCTCCCGATAGGCAAATCGAGTGAATTCGACAAGTGTTGGCAAGCCACGTGTCACAGTGTGATTCAGTCCAATATTGACCAGTTGACCAGAGTTGACTTTCCCGTTGACTGAACTTTGACCGAACATATCTAGAGCTCCCGATGTCCGTTTGTTGCGTTCTCACAGTCGTTGGAAAGATCTCGAGATGATCTTCTGCACTAACACCATTTAGAGATGTTTAGGGAACTTTCAGAAATGATCCCCTGATCAATTCTTGATATACATGATGATATTCAAGGTTTTAGGTGGTGTTTATTTAGTAATTCAAGCTATGTTAAGCACTCTTAATGATACTCCTTATCAGAGATGAAATCTCTGAGGAAGACACAAAAGGGATGGAATTTGGACTTCAAGGGGGATGATAAAGAGTCGTAGAATAAATAAATTTGAGTAGCACCTGTAGGAGTATGGATGCTAGTCTGATAGGCCTAGAGAGAAAATGAAATTTGGAGATGTCAATTCTTGCAAAAACTTGATCAACATTTTTCATTAGAATTTTGTTAAGTGTTTTGTTAGAATATTTTGTTTAACCATTTTCTTATGGATATCAAGGATATGAAAAGATAAGCTTAATCTTGTAGGAGTCACAAATTTTTGAATCTTTTTGTTTTTGAAATATTTTCCATTATCTGTGATAATTTTGTGAGGAATTCCAAAGCGATAAATAATGTGATGGTGGACGAAGTCCATAATCTTATCAGCTTTAGTGGAGATAAGGGGCATAGCTTCCACCATTTTGGGAAGTATTCAATAGCGATAATGATAGATTGATGTACTTTGTGATGAATGAGGGTTGATGAGGCCAATAAGGTCAAGTCCCTATTATGACCATAAATCCTGAACCGATTATAGGGCCTAACTTAGGATGTGAGTGAGGTTAGAGTGTTATTGACATTTTATGTATTTCTTGACATATGTATAATAATCTTGATTAATGGTAGGCCAATAATATAACATCGATAATACACGTATAGTAACATCGAACCACCAAAGTGTCTACTACATATGCCATCATGGAATTTTTGGATAGCTTTAGTGGATTCATGAGATTTGAGGCATTAAAGTAAGAGGCCATCAAACCCACATTTGTAAAGGATACCTCCTATGATGACATAATGGTTAGCACTTTCAAAAATTGTTAGAATTTGAGGATTCTAATAAATACAAATTTAATCAACTTACATATTATATAATGTTACAATAAATATTTAAATAAACATTATATCATAACATAAATAAATAAATAACACATGTGACATAGTATTTATAGTGGAAAACCCCAATAGAGTAAAAACCACTTTGAAAATAACCTTTTACTTCAGAGAACTTATTTTACATCTAGTAAGATCACCTCCTCCTTTAAAACCTTATTTACTAAGGGTAAAACCAAATCACTTGATTTGCACACCTTTGATAAATTTTCCGTATATATCAAATGAGGACCTAAAGTCCTTTTTATATAAGGTGATCAAGTATGTCTCCCGACCCACTTTTTCAACCTAAAATGATTGACACATACACCTAGATTTATAATATTTAATATTAGAAATATAAGCATTTCATGATATTAAATATTTAACCTAAAGTATATACCTAGGTTAGCATATTTAATAATAGAAATATAAATATTTCATATTATTAAATATTAACATATATATTAGTGATGGACCTATATACATTAAGGGTTGGCTAGACCACTTAATCATTATGTTCCAACACTCCCCCTTAATGTTAAGTGGGATAACATAACATATGTCAATAGATTACCTTCCCATGGTACACTATAGGATTTACAATCCTTAAACCATAAAGGTTTTAGGCTAGCATATCAGTTGAAGGAATTATAACACCTTCATCATACTCAATTTATATTTTGGTACAAAAGGATTTGGAATCCCAAAGATCATCCCATGATCAGTGGCTAAGTATGATTTGTGAGTTTTACATGTTCTCACAGGCTCTCATAAAAGGTTATTGAACCCAAGCATATAGGAGCCTTTTAAAACCAAGGACATCCTTAAAAATATGCGTGTACTAGATGTTCACATAAACTCAATAGCACTAAGAGTTAAACTGAAAACCACCTTTAATATCTTTATACACTTTTTTCTAAAAACTAAGCATGCTCGGAGAGGTATACATACACTAGAAGGTCTTTTACAAAAACCAAGTTCCATTAGAGGTGACATTATCATGCACACTCCCCCTCAATGGAAACTCCAACAATCCAAGATTTTCCGAAGTGACAAAACTTTGTAGCAATTAGGGACTTTGTGAAGATGTAAAACTTTGCTCTTGATCAACACGAACTTGAGATTTATGTCATCACTTAGCACCTTCTCACGGGTGAAGCATATATGTATCTTGATGTGCTTCATCATCTGATGTTGAACTGGATTCTTAATTAAGAATAATAAAACTCTGCACTACCACATAGAAGAGAACTTCCTTTACTTCCATGTGTATCTCTACCAACACCCACTACTGACCACATGGATTTTTTACTTCTTCCATTGTACTTCTCTATCTCAGTAGAAGAAATGGAGACTGTTGATTGCATTTTTTTCCAAGTAATGGTTTCTACACCAAAAAAATTGAACACATATCTAGTATATTTTATAACACAACATCAATATGGTTAGAATCACAAAATCCATATAAGATAGCATTTTCATTCTTAGTATAATGCAACCCATAATTGATTGTTCCTTTAATATATCTAAAAATTCTTTTTACAAGATTCTAATTATCTCTAAAAAGGTTCCTGCATAAACCTTGATGTGATTCCTACTATATAAGAAATATATAATCTAGTTATAGTTAGATAAATCAAACTATCATTTGTAACTAACATCGTATATAAAATAGAATCAATATTTATTCCAACTTCCATTGAAGTAGAAAATGGTTTATAATTAATCATAAGAAACTTTTTCAATACAATGGTTGCATATTGTGTTTTGAAAAATAAAAATAGAATGAAATACAATCATCTGAAAAGAACATGATGTGAGAGACCTAACTCATTCATTTCAAAATACTACTCAATTTCTCTTTAATCCTATGAATTAAATCAAAATTGTCACCATTCATAAGCAAATCATCAACATATATATATATATATATATATATGTAGGCCTTATAACTTGATGAATATATCATTGTTAGAAGAAAAATTAACAAAACCTAACAGATTAAAGAAGGAAAAAAATTCACATACCAATCTCTAAGAGCTTTTTTTAAACCATACAAGAATTTCTCAACTTACAAAAATAGTATTTTTACTAGTTTTTCAAATATTTTAGGTTGAAACATTTAAAGTTCTTCTTTTAAATCACAATTCAAAAAAACATTTTTCTTATCCATTTGGTAGATTTTCCACACAAATTGAGTGGTGATTACAAATAAGGCCCTAACAGTACTCATTTTAGCTACATGAAATGTCTCAACATAATCAATACCAGGTTTCTAAGTGAAACCTCTAGCAATAAGTCTAGCTTTATGTTTTTAATACTACCATCATCATTATACTTTACTTTGTATATCCACCTAGACCCTATAATACTTTATGGCTCGAGGCTCATCTGAGGTAATTAATGCATGGTACATATGATGGATTCTGGTCATTATCCTACGATGTTAATAGGATTTGAACTATCTAACATAGATTGAGCCCAATTTAATTTCTTATCTAAGAAGATAATAGTTTCATAAACATCTATAGTATAAAACATCATCATGACCATTTACTAAATCAAAATCAAAATCATAATTTAGAAGCATTTAATGAAGTAAATTCAAGAGAAGAAAACAACACATGTAAACCTTTCACTAGATTATATCTAAACATTTCATATAAGCTTTGATAATTAACATGTCATAACCTTTCATGCCATAGTTTTGAATTATTTAAACTTTAAGATATAAAACAAGATGTAGAAGATAAATCATCAAAAATAAACAGACTATTTCTTTGAATTCCTTCAACTATTGTACTTTCATTACTATCATTGATATACCAAGTATCCTTCATGCATGGATTCTAGTTGTGTCCATACCTCTTTAGGATGTTTGATATTACTAATGTGTAGAAGGTACTCATCATTCACATTACGTAGAATTATAGAAAGAGCCTCTTGCATTCGTTGCAAGAATGCATTCATGTTATCTACAGTTGTTTGACGACTGGTGGGAGAAACCTTAGATCTAGAAACAATCATCCGAGTTTCCTTATCACAAATTATGTTTTGACTCAAACATTGTAGTTGGTTTCATTCATGATATGGGTTTTGTCAAGACAAAAATAGTTGGATGCCATTATTTTCCTAAACCTGTAAAACACACCCCATTATAATATACAATGTACCACATAGTTAGATACATATTTATCGATAATAAAAACAACACTTTTAATAGAATAATATCTAAATTTTATAGATCTAAAGAAACTATTTGATCATAACTAATTCTGTCATTATAATGCATACTAATTAACCTCCCATGATCAAAATAATAACCCATGATATAAAGGACTCGCATTATACCCCAGATTTATATGAAAAAATATTTCGACCATATAGAAGTGAAGAAGAGACCCCTAACAATGCATAACAACTTCAAATTTCTGAAAAAAATTAATGTAGACAAAAATCTTCCTAGCTTAAATTTGACGTCTAAATGATCGTCATATTGTCTTATGTTTGGTCTACTGTGATGGTCATTTGACCATCAAATTTAATGAAGCTTAAAAAAAAAAATATGTATTTTCAAAATGTGAAATTCCAAAATTTCTTCTTCTATATAATATTAGGGAGGTTATATTTTAATACATTATAATAAGCTATTATAATTTATAATGTAAAAATATATACAATTTTTTAAAAAAGGAGGTATATAGTTTATAGAATGTAAATAAAAAACAACATATAGTTCATAAAAATTATAAACTACAATATATAGTTTAATATAAAAAAGCACATAACTCTTATTAAAGGGGTTTAAAGGACATAGAGCATGTTAAAAAAATTTGCAGTCTTTGTAGTCATTTTTACTCCCATCACAAAAGGAAGGAATACCGTGCGTGTGACCTATCACTCGGTGGAAACCGAGCGCTCACCCAAGGCATGCACGGGTACCGAGTCTCTCTTTTATGTGAGTTTAGTAGGAAACATCATCTATGATTAGTGTAAGAGTTTAAGACATAAAAGAACCATAGGGCTCAGAACGGCCTCTAGATCCTTGTAGTCACTTCAAACTAAGTGTTTTAATAGAATCCAGAACATGCATTATGACAGAAAGAATTATACAAGCATTCATTCATAGCATGAAAGGAAAGAGAACTTATAAGAGAGAAAATATGCATTAGAACCATTGATTTCATGTATATATTATATCGGTAACCTCATTACATTCATTGATTCATTACAAGAGTAGAGAGTAGACCGCAGTCATGCATATCACTGGACTTGTGTAACTAAGCTATCAAAAAGAAAAATTACAACTCCATACCCAAGACATTCTCTCTTGAATCAATTATCCACTAATAGAGTCTTCGCAGCAATTTAAGCTCCGCCCATACTATATCTCAAACTCGCCATCTATATCAAACTCCTAGTCTCTCTCCTTTACTCTGCAGGTGCTTGTATTTATAATTCTACTACACTACCAACTCACCTTCCAATGCCCTCAGATCTGGTGCCAAGTGTTGAATGTGGTCCATGTGAGCATGCTTCTCAGGCCTGAGCTTTCCACTTTATCTCATGATGTTCTTATAGAAGATTCCATCCAAGGCATGCTCTTTCCTGGGCGACTTATCGCCGAGCTAACACCTTATCACACAATGTGTGATCATGATTTTTACATGTTCTTCCTTGGGCATTCAAATTGACTAAGTCTTGAACCTCATTTCACGCATCGTGCATGTTATGTGCTTCCTTAAACCTTTCTCTCATGTGCTTTTTCCTTGCGCGCCTTTTCATAACTGGGACCCTGCACACCTATGCACCTTCATACTTGGTTAATATTAGGGGTCCAACATCACCCCACACTATGCCTGTTCTCCATCCTCAGAAACACTTTACTTAACCAAGATGCATGTTGTCAAGGGAATCAATGAATAGTCTTACACTTTACAAAGAATAAGGAATGAAAGAATTGGGGAAAGAATGAAGAATGGGGGAGCATCAATTCAGCAAGCTAGGGAAATCTTTTCACAAATCAGCCTCTAGCTTATTCCACTCTTTGACCTTGCCCTGTGCCTTAGAGAGGTCACCCACCAGGGTGCTCACTTCATCAAAACTCAGGCCAATTCCCTGGGTGCCCAAAGTTTCCACGATTTGTTCCATCTCTTTGCCTAGGTCCTTGAGTTTATCCATCCTCCTAGTAATCTGGGGGTATAGTTCCTTTAGCGGGCCTTAATTGAGCTCCTTAAAGCCTCAATTGCCTCTGATTTCTTCTCTACTTCATCAGAACCTTATCCCTCTCCGCTCTATTCCCCTTGTTCTTTTCTTGGAACTCTTTTAGTTCTACTTCAAGTGTGGACCAAGGAGCTTACCACCTTATCCTGTCTGCGCATGTATCATACGCGGCCTCCACAGATTGGGTAATGACCTTAACCTCCATGAGTACTTGGCTATACTCGCAATGAGTGCTACCACATTCAATCTGTCCTCTTTCAGGCACGTGGCCACTTCTTCTATAGATTCCAAGGCCAAAGGTCATCTCTCCATAGTGAGGATGCGTGTTAGATCTTCTATACACTCTAGAAGGGATGAGTACTTCTATGTGGGTGGCGCTAAGTCTGGGTGCTTCAAAAGGATGGCACCTTTGATAGACTCCATTTTCTTGTACACTTCCTACACCTTTATCTTCTCTTCCTTCAACTTGCACCTTAACTATGCGCTGATCAGTTCTTCCTATTTCAAGCTCTCGGCCTTTTCCACCAGTTCTTCTTCCTTCTTCCCTAACTTTCCCTCCAGCACTCTGATCCTATCATTACGTGTGAATAATCTAGCCTCGGTCTTGACCACGACCTTGTTAAGTGCATTGCAGACTTGCTCATCCGAGAGCTCCTAAGCATTCACTAAGGGATTGACCCCCTTAGATTTTGGCAATGTGATGAGTGCTCCTTGGCAGACTTTGAAGTCTGGCTCATCAATGTGGGACTCGAACGCCCAAGAGAGCATCTTCTTGGTTCTAGGTACGCGCCATCCTTTTCAAAATACCCCATGGCTAGGAGCCTTTCCGTGGGTACAGTGCTTTGGAATTATGCACATAACACCTTCCTTATGTCATCAACATAGCCCATTACTTGTCTTTATTCTGCATCTAGAGTTCTTCTTCCCGAGCGCGTGCCTTTGGGGAAGCTTCTTTGTCGAGTGGGACCTCCAGAAGGCTGTCATGTTCTTTTTCAATGTTCTCCTCCTTCCCTTCCTTCAACACTATGTCCTGCATTGCGCTCTAACTCTTGGTCTACTAGGACCTCAAGCATTCTTTGTGCTTCTCTTTCCACCACCTTAGTGATCTACTCCTTTGTAAAACTTATGGCTCCCTGTTTCTCCCTAACAACCTCCTCATCCTCCATGTCTTTGGTGTCCTCCTCATCCTGTGTGCCCTTGTGCCGCATGAATACGAACTCCTGCTTCTCATCTCCACTCTCCTCTTCTGAGTCATAGATACTAAACACATGTGGCTCTGGTCTTTTTCTGTCTCTTCTTCCTTTCCGTCCTCTTCCTCACTCTCATCATCTCTTTCTCCCAAGTATTTTTCCAAGATTTTGGTTGCCTCAAGTCGACTTCCTTATCCACTCTCTACTTTTTCCTAAGAGGTAGCTCCTGATCAGGGGATGCGGCCTTATCTTATTCCTCAGGAAACCCTTCCTTGGTGATGGGTTGCCTAAGTTCCTCTACCTCTGGCATCTTTTCCTTCACCGGAGACTTCTTTCTCTCGTATGTAAGTGCTTGGCTTAGCACTTGTGGATGGCATGCTCACTATCTGAGTAGTTGGCACACTTGGTGCTTTTTCCTCTCTTCCCCTCTTCTTGGGTGTGGGCTTATTTCTCTCCATGGGATCCTCTAGCATGGAGACTTCATTCTCTAGATACGTACCCTTCTCAAACTTTTACCTTATACAGAGGTACACGCGCACCGCAGCTCCTCTAGCGATGGGTAGTGTTATAGGCCTTATCAATTGAATCTCATGCGACACATACTTTTCCATGTACACACACTTACCGCTGGGGTAATTCATCTTCTTTCTTATCTCCCTATGTTCCTGGTCAGACTACCCAGCTATATCATTAGCTTCTTTGACTCCTTAAATCTTTTCACTCCCACTTGGAAGTATTGAATAGTAAATGCGAAGGGAGCTTGCACCAAGGGCTCTATGACTTGTTTATCAATTTGAATCTTCCCAGAAGTGGTGTTTATAAACCACAAATTCATCTTCCCCCTCAATGGATGCAGGGGAGTTATTCAGGGATTTTCCACTCTGCCCCGAATGTGTTCCTCAGGTGCATGTACCATTTCTCCATCCGCACCTTGTGGGGTGTTTTCATTGTATCACAGTCATAATTCTCGAACCTCTTCACGGGTGAAGGATCCTCGGTGGGGTAATCCCATACAAATTTTTCTAGTGCATCAGGCACCCAAATCCCCATGAATACAATGGTGAGTAATATTTTGTTGAAGAGGATCCTGTCCCCATCCTTCACGCAATAGAAAATTTCCTCCGTGATGTATGCAAAAAAGTTGTATATAGTGCCTTCTGTAATTTTTCTGCAAACATGTAGCCAAGGTTTGTTGACCTATGTCCACCTTTCTGGCCATTCAGCTTAGTCACCAGATGCATGGCCATTTTCATCACGGGGTCCTTGATGTCTAAAATGTCGTAATATCATGACCCCTTCTTACAGGCATACTCGGTGATGGTCTCTTGAATAGCCTCCTTGTCACCAAGGTCATCTTCTAAGCTATCTCCCTCACATATGAGGCCTGTAAATTGTGAGATAAGCTGGGGAGTAATGCGCATCTTGCACCCTGCAAAGTGGAAATAATCTTCATGTACCCGTGACATCAACCATTGGTACAGGTGTTGGCTTTCCAAAATAAGGCAACTCATAGAGTTGCAGAAGCCCTGCCTTCTCCATTTTGATCTTAACGTCATCATTGTATATTGGCAAACCCTCTGGTGTTCGTTTGCTAGTGGGGTGCACTAATTCCAATGCCATTTCCTTTTCTATTGTGTTTGTGTGGTGATTATAGTCACTAATCAGGTACACTTCTTAGGTGGGATTCCCATTCCTTCCCCATCATCACCCCATCTAGGTATTACATCTCTGCATACCATTCTTCATTTGTGTTTACCTCGGGTTCTTGTTGTTTGGCCTTGCCCTTGCCCTTTCCTTTCTTGGGTGCCATGGTCAAGGTCTTCTTATTACTTTACTCTCTCCTTGTTACTCTTTCTTACTTCTTCCAATCCTCCGATCTCAAATCCGTGATATAACTCTTCTAAACCCATGCCCTAGTTTTCCGAACCCTAACTGGGATAAAATCTTCACAAGACAGTACCTCTTCAACTCTTTCCATGCCTATGTAACCCCTTCCTTCTGGTTCACAAACTCAAACTGGCTGCTCACACTTCAATCTCACAGATCTTCCTTCACTCGATCGAATCTGAAAACCCTAGTTTATAGAACTCACTTATATCTCCAACTCCTCTATTTCACAAAGTAAAAATGAGAGTGCCTGACCCTTTACTTATAGTTTTTCTCTTTTATAAACATTAAATGCTACCTCACCTACCATCGTACTTTGTTCATTTAATGTGGATTTTTCAAACAAATCCCGTCTTCAACGCCTTTACTCACGTGCCCAACCTATGTGAAAAAATCCTCCAACCTTCTGGTGCACAACCAATCCAACCTGACAAGAGACTCTTGCGTGTGCGTAACCCACACCGAAGGCACTTCTTTTGTCTTGATTCTTTCTCTCGCCTACCTCATGTTGCTTTAAATGCACTTTTTCCTCCTTAGTACATGGGATCTACAAGTAGTTTTACCCTGGCACCAACTATTCTTTTATCTTCTCTTTGTATACCTCTTTTAACTGGGCCATTCAACAAGGCTTTTCAACACAACTTCCTTGGTACTTTAATCACGTGCTCCTTTACATTTCTCCACCCCACACTTAAAATGATGTGGTCCTCTATGCACTCACAAATTCTCCAAAAATAGCAATAAGGTTACCAGCACCCAAGGCACAAAACAAAACAACAACGCGAAAGGGAAACACAAGAAAGGGAAAATGCATAAAGAAAACTTCTAAAATAACTGGAAAAACTACCTTATTTACAAACACCAAGAAGATTTATTTATAGTAGGGCTTCAACCTACTCCCATTGAAGTTTCCAGGAAACTTCATCCCATCTAATTCTTATAAGCACATGCGCCTCGAATCAAAGATGTATGATATTGTGTAAGGACCCAACCAATGGAATTTCAACTTCTCTGGATGGCGCAAAAACTTGGAATCATATAGTAACACCATATGCCCAACCTAAAACTTCTTATTTCTAATGTGGTGATCATGCCAAGCCTTTTTCTTTGCTTTCTCTGTTGTTTGGCTGCATTAGGTGAGTGATCATCTCTCATCCAGTTTCATCAACTCATCAATCCTTTCTTCCAAAGACACTTGTTCATTGGCTAATCCTCCACATGCGCTATTCACGAGAGAAGGAAACATAAATTCAACCAGTAAAATAGCTTCCATGCCAAACACCAATTGAAAAGGTTTGCCTTTTTTCATCTCTTTTATACATTGTCCTTTAATCCCACAATATTGCTGATACTTTGTCATCCCAATCTTGTCTTCTGACATCACAAATTTTGGTCAAGGTATGACTTAGTATCTTGTTGAATGCTTCTGCGGTTCCATTTTCTTGTGGGTGATAGGGCGTAGTCTTATGATGAGCCACCATGAACTCTAATAATAGGATCCTCATGGTCTCATTCAAGAAATGTGTACCCCTATCACTGGTCAAAATCAAAGGGCATCCATACCTCATGATAATGTTTTCCCATAAGAACCTTGTCGTTGTTGTTGTCATGCAATCTTTAGTTGGGGATGCCTCTACCCACCTTGTGAGATAATCCATCCAAGTGATGACATAATGTGACCCAGTTCTACACATTGCTGGTGCAATAGGTCCCACAAAGTCTATCACCCACTTTTCAAAAGGCTTTGCACTAGGAATAGGGTGCAAAGGCATTTCATTTCTCCTTTTTGGTTTGCCAATGCACTAACAATGGTCACAGGATTTACAATAATCTCTACAATCTTTGCACAAGGTTTCCCACCACAAACCTACCATTAATATCTTATGCATGGTGACATCACCTACATAATGCCCACCCGCACTTCCTCCATGTGCTTCCTCCATGATGGCCGGGTTCCATGCTCTAAGACACATTTGTGCAAAACTTCATCACTTCCCAACTTGTATAATTCTCCACTGATTAACATGTAGGGTGTGGCGCGTATGGCCAACTACTTCTTTTCCAATGTCTTCATTTCATCCGGTGCCACACCTTCCTTTAAAAATATTAAAATCTCTTCCAAATCCGAGGGTGCATGCCGCAACCTAAACAGTTGTGCGTCTGGCATTGCTTCCTCAATACTCTACACGTCCTCCCTTAAATCAATTCTTGACAATTGATCAAGCCCACGATTGCTTTTCTGAGCTTCACTACAATGGTGAATTCAAACTATTGAAACAACAACACCCATTGACATATGCATCCTTGTAGAACATGCTTGTTCACTAAATACTTTAATGTCATGTGGTCGGTGTAAAACACAAAGGGTGTTGCCCAGAGAATATTGTCTAAACTTGAAGAGTGCGTAGATCATTGACAATGCCTCGCACTCGGTTGTGGTATAATTCTACTCTGTTGGTGTTAGTTTCCTTCTTGCAAAACACAGAGGATGGTCAACAATCCCTTCACCTAGTTGTGTAAGCACTACTCCAATGGTGGTCCCTGAGGCATATACATGGACATGGAAGGGCTCTTCCTAAGAGGAAAATATAAAATAGGTGTGGTGATAAGCCTATATTTTAATGTATCAAACACCATCTGTTGTGCCACTCCCCAATGGAAGGTACTTTTATGTCTAAGAATCTCCTCTAAAGGCGTGGTGATCTTGGCATATCCCTTAATGAATTTTCTGTAATATCTTGTATGCCCAAGGAATCTATGCTTTGCACTCGGCTAGTAGGCTCCCTTAACCCTACAATAATTACAACCTTAGCGGGATCTACTAGCAAGCCCTCCTTACATATGATATGCCCCAATAAAGTCCCAAAGGGTGTAGTAAATACACACTTCTTAATGTTGAGGATATCCTCAACTACCTACACCTTTCAAACATTAATCTCAAGTTGTCACAATGGTCCTTAACCAAACCATATACTATCCAATCATCAGAGTAGACCTAAAGGAACTTATGGATGAAGTCCTAGAATGCTTACACCACTATGTGCAAAAGTAGGCGCATTCTTCAACCCAAATGGCATGACCATATATGCAAAAATTCCCCACTTGGTGGCGAAATTCGTCTTCTCCTAGTCTTCCCTTGCAATCCAAACTTGGTGGTACCCTAAAAATCCATCCGTAAAGGAATGGATTTCACATGATGACTCCTTCCAAAATTTCTTCGGTGAAGGGGGTTGAAATGGATTAATGACACAAATTGCGTTCAATTCCTATAATGCACACAAATTCTAATTCGTGAATCCTTCTTGATGTTGATTACCATCGGTCATATCCACTATGATTCTTCCACTACCTCAATGATCCCGAAGCTATCATTTTTTCTATCTCCTCCTTGACCTTTACGCAAGTTGAGATTCATCCGGTAGGGCCTCTTTCTAACCGGGTGTGCACCGTCCTTGATTTTATCTTTATCTCCCCAAGGAGTGGTGAACGCCTTTAAGCTCATGGTACTGCACAAAGCAATAAATCCTCAAATTTGTGCAGTGGATGAATGATCTTTGATACTTCCTTCTTTGTCCAATAATCCCCAATAATAGATTTCTTAGGTTCTTCTCACCGAACCGATGTTAACTTTCTTCATCTTTATAGGCTCATAGTAGGCACGCGCACGAGTATCTACACCTTTGTCCACTACCTTACACGTCCCCACGAGAATGGCTAACATCCAAGCTTTCGACTCTTCTCTATCAATCACATACACCAACTTTCCCTTTTCTTTTTCCAAACATGTGCGCTCAAGCTGTAACTCTTCTCCTTCCTCGTCTTCTTCAAAGCGCACCTCTAATCCTGGTTCACCTAGCAATTCCAACATCCTATTTTCCATCTTGGCACTATCCCCCATGGTAAGGTGCTTGATACCCTACAAGGCCTTATCAACTGATGGCTTGGTACTCTAATATTCAAAGGTTTGAATAAGGTCAGCCATGATCTCTTGCCAATTCCTTGTTTGGCAGTGTGTCTCTGAATGAATGTGTCATGCGCGCGCGTAACCTGCAGGGTAGAATACAACTTTTGTACCTAGAGGGATGGTGGCAAAACTTCGTGCCTTCTCTCCGACCCGTTCACACTCCTAGATATGGAGAGATATGGGCTCCTTCCCATGGTACTCCTTTATGATGGTGGGTACATTACTCCTAGAAAATATGATAAAGAGAGCAATTCTTACCTCACACCACTCTAAAAGGCTCTCCTGATGTGTGGCCCACCACCAAGCTGTTGTGCCAAGCAAGACATAACTTAACATTCCCTTCATTCCTTTCCATCCTTCCACTGAGCTTCCACCTCCTGAAAGATCTCAGGGAAGGCTCCTCCTGAATACTTGGGCAATTCTTTTCCTCTAAGGTGCCTAACCGTGCGTGCCTTAGTCACCTTGGTCACCGACCCTCTCAACTACCATCCCATTAATTTGTAAGTTCCATGCACCCAATTGTCACATGCCAAACTGGTGGTATCACTCACTGACTGAGCATCTTCAAACTAGATAACCCCATTAGTAGGGTGTATCATCTCAGGGTCTTTGATTGAGCACACATAAATCCTGTCCAAAACTTCCTCTCCCAACGGTTCAATATATGGTGTTGACTTCCCATCAGCCAAGGGTATAATGACCCATTCCTCCTTGTTCTCAAAGCTAATGTACCCTTTGTTGAACCAAAGGTACGCATTGTTCTTGTAACACCAAGGGCACCCAAGTAGTGCTGGGAAATTATCCGCCTTGGTGAGCACCAAGACTTTGAAGTCCCTAGTAAACTTGGCTCCCTAGATAGTAATAGCTACATCCTTCAAGACATCGATGGGCATTTCCTTAGTCTTGTTTTCCATATACAGCACATTCAAAGATGGCTATAATGTAGGTCTTCCCATTTGATGCCATGCATCCAAAGTCAGAACATTAACCTCCACGCCTGTGTCAATGAGGATATTGCTAAGGAGCCATCCATCTACAACTGCATTAAATGTAATCTCCTTGTCATAGTTGAGGCTATGAGGGGGAAGGTTTATGTGCAAGACCTTTCTCTCGTGCTCTTCTCCGACACATGGTACCTTCTCTCTTAACCATTTTCCTAGCAAGGGAATGATATTCTCTGCCTTAACATTTTACACACCTCCTAGACCTCATCCAAGTCATCCTTTTGTGCCTCGACTCTCCTTCCTTGTTCCTCCCTACGGATTGCTCCTTTAGAAATTGAATCTCCCCTTGTAAGCTTTGAATAACATCCATGGTGTCCAAATATATCTCCTTTTGATGCGCGGGGTCCTGGATACTATCCATGAATGACCTCCTCTCTTAAAACCAGGGTTTTCTATCTTGGTACCTCTCTCATGTGCATGGATTCTACCCTTTTTGTTACCAAGACGGGCTCTAAACCTTCATCCCTGTTACCCGAGGCATCCTTTGTATGTTTGCCTTCTTAATACTTGGATTGTCACAAGTGCCTTTTTCCTTAGGTGCTTCGATTCATATGCTTAAACAATTTGGGCATTCCTCATACTTATGCTTCTTTCTACACCATAAGCACTACAACAGGTCCGGGCACTCATGTTTGTAATGTTCTGTAGATCCACAGTTGAAACATGTTCCATGTGGGAACTCATTCCTTCATCTATGGTTTCCTTGACCACATAATCCTCCTCAAAACCCCCCACGCGCGTGCCTCCTTCGCATGCTCCTCATAACGGAAATCATTATCCTTGGAACCACTGGAAACACTGGTTTGGTGCACCCCATGATCAATGGCCTCATGGATCTGATCAATGAGCCTATAGTCCTTAGTATCATGGGTTGTAGAGGTGTAAATTTTGCAATAACAAGATACATTCTTCCTGATTGCATGTTGCAGCAAGGGACATCTACTTGCATCATGGTCCCCATGACAAATTTCACAATCTACCACTACAACACGTATTGTCCTCCGGGGGAAATTATCCTTAATGTGTCCCTCTATTTCACAATCTGTGCACCACAAACCACTGCGAGTCTCATGGGCTGAGTTCGTAGATAATTTTTCCAATTGCTTTTCCATAGCAGCAATCTGAGCCTCTAAGAATGGGCTAACGCTAGTATCTATACTACCAACAGCTTCGGCATGCAGGGTAGCTTCCAATGCCTCGCGTGGGTCTGTAAAAGTTTTATGAGATAAGGCCCTTCTAAAAGGGGTGATCAATCCTCTAACAAACCACTGTGCATGATGAGAAGGATGAATATCATATGATAATTTAGACAAGAGAGTTTTAAAGCACACATCATACTCCCGCACACTCTCTTCTATTCCTTGTTAAATCTCCTTCAAAGTGATGATGCTCTTCTGCTCGAACTCAAGAATGTGGAACTCTGCTAAGAATGCATTCTTTAAGGTAGTGTAGTCCACCACCATTTGATGAGGGTCATACTTCATATACCAGCTATGCATGCACCCTTACAATGTGGTTGTAAACTAACTAGCCTTCTATTAGGGTTGTGATACCCTTCATGTGCTATAGCAATTCACACTTTTGAACATGTTCCACAACATCCTCAATGCCCCTATAATCTAGTAAATGTAGAGACATTTCAAATAATACTTGAGGTGGTGGCTGGGGTCCCTATCCTCCCGAGCCTGAGCCTTGGTTCCCTCCGGTGTTTCCTCCACTACCTGATCCACTAGGTCCACCAGGTCCTATGCCTCTAGAGCCACCAAAACCACTGGGTCCAATAGGGCCTGTAGGAGCTATGCCAAGCACCCCCATGGTTCCACTAAAATGTGTTACGATGGTCTGCGTGATAGTACCCGCTCCCCACTACTGTGTCTGTGCCACTCCCTGATCCGAGACCGAAAGCTTGTACACTTGCTCCTTATCCAAAGACTCCTCCAAATACTAGAATATGTGTAGCCATAGAAGAAGGGACTATAAAATTATATCTCCTAGGCATGGATCTGTCTCTTCCACTGATATCAACTGGGTCAATAACACTTCTTCCTAGTTCAGGAAAACCAAGCGTCGGGGCTCGGTCCTTTGGGTGGGTTCATATATGCGCTAATAACTCTCCTTTCTCCATGCAACGAACTCTCACGAAGCCGAAGGGGTCTCTTACACATTTGCCAAGATGGGGCAACACAGATTTCTTAGGTTACATGTCCTCTTTGTGAACCTCAACTCCTTCTTGGAACGTCTATATCCATAGATCCATCACACTAGTAGCTTCGCATCATCTAACAATCTCCCTTTCACATGCTTCACTATACTTGAGCCTTCTTTCTTCCCTCTCCTTTTCTATCATGATATCTACCATCTTCCTCCACCCAAGCTGTTATGATCCTCATGTGTGGATTTCACTAACACCTCGAGGTTTTGGTGTAACGGTTTATTACATTTGGTATCAGAGTGACCACCCATGTTCGAATCCCACTCGGTTGGTTACGTCATGTAGCTGGGGCCCATGGGGTGCCTAAACATTGGTGAAGTAGGGCTCATACATATGGGAGTACGGGTGCAAACCCAGCCTGAGTCGGGCTCTACAGAAGGATGGTGGGATGTTATGACCCTCATGTGTGGATTTCACTAACACCTCGAGGTTTTGGTGTAACGGTTTTCTACACAAGCTCCCTTACCAAAGTGCTCAAAATGGTCTAGCCATCCATTGGAAAATCCTCTAAACTTATGGTAACCATTAATATCTTCATAGCTAGAGGAATAAGCACGTAGAAATGTTCCTCTAGGTTCTTGCAAAAATTTGAACTCGGTAACCTTTGGACACGAATACGTGGAAATGGCATACTCCAAAGTGTAACTAGTTAGTACTCCTCTCCACCAATGATCTCTGCATGAGTCCACGTCATATCTACATCCTACTGACCTTTGGTAGTTTTCTTTGGTCCACACATACGATCCATAATGCCAACTTGATCTAGATGCATAGGCTAAAAGCCATTCATATAGTTCTACTGGAAAGCAGCAGAAGAAGGTCTCATACAAATCATGGTAAAGGTTCTTTTCTACCCATCTACATGCATTAAACTCGAGTCCAGTCTTGAATCTTTGAGAAAATTCATCCTCCGTGCTCTTGAACCAGGATTCAACATTTTTAATGTTAATCGTTCGTCATTTCTTACTACATAGATCATGATGTATGTTAAATCCCACTACAACTTCAAAAAGAGTTCCCGATAATGGAACCAAGATGTAGTCATTTTTACTCCCATCACAAAAGGAAGGAATCCCATGCACGCCGGCCTATCACCAAGTAGGCGAGTGCTCACCTAAGGCACGCACGGTTATCAAGTCTCTTTTTATGTGAGTTTAGTGGGAAACATCATCTATGATTAGTGTAAGAGTTTAAGACATACAAGAACCATAGGGCTTAGAATGGCTTCTAGATCCTTGCATTCACTTTAGACTAAGTGTTTTAACAGAATCCAAAACATGTATTATGACAGAAATAATTATAAAAGCATTCATTCATAGCATGAAAGGAAAGAGAACTTATAAGAGAGAAAATATGCATTAGAACCATTTATTTCATGTATATATTATATCGGTAACCTCATTACATTCATTGATTCATTACAGAGAGTCACAGAGAGCAGATCGCTAGTCATGCATATCACTGGACTTGTGTAACTAAGCTATCAAAAAGAAAAATTACAACTCCATACCCAAGACATTCTCTCTTGAATCAATTATCCACTAACAGAGTCTTCACAGCAGTTCTACAGAGCTCGCCCATACTATATCTCAAACTCGCCATGTATATCAAACTCCTAGTGTCTCTCTTTTACTCCACAGGTGCTTGTATTTATAATTCTCCTACACTGCCAACTCACCTTCTAGCACCCTCAGATCTAGTGCCAAGTGTCGAATGTGGTCTATGCGAGCATGCTTCTCCAGGTCTGAGCTTTCCACTTTATCTCATGATGTTCTTCTAGAAGATTCCATCCAAGGCATGCTCTTTCTTGGGCCAGCCTATCACCAGGATGACACCTTATCCACACGCGATTGATCATGTTTTTACGTGTTACGTCACAGGCACTCAAATTGACTAAGTCTCGAGCCTCCTTTCACATGTCATGCATGCTATGTGCTTCCTTAAACCTTTCTCTCACGCGCTTCGCCTTGCGTGCCTTTTCATAACGGGCACCCTGCGTGCTGTCATGCGCCTTCATACTTGGTTAATATTTTAGGGGTCTAATAGGTGCAAGTAGATTTATGAGAGTCATTGACTGCATATTTTACGGAGGGACAAGTAATTTCACCTGGCCAATGAAATAAATTGAAATCCCTATTTTCATGAACCTTGTCTCCTCCCTTCATTGACTCTAAATTTTACCCTGCACACATTTAAAACTATGGAAATATTGCAAAATATTTTATATAATTCCTGCAAGCTAAAAACTTTAAAGTTTTTATGTGGCTATAACTACCAATATTTTAATAAATATTTTCCACACTTCACGTGGGCCACCAAAAACTAGTTTGTTTTTAATTCTTCATTTATACTAAAAATTTCACATTTATACCTAAGATATTATCTCATTTTATTCTCCACTCCCACTCTTATATAAAAGAAAACCTTTAAATAGGTTTATTTATATAGTTTTTATAAACTATAAGATATAAATGAATGGGGTCACCCCCTTACATGGATAATATAAATGGTTAGGGACACATGTTAAGTTTTATTTAATAAGTATTAAGATTTAAAAATAATCCCTTCATGGCCAAGCAATAAACACAGGCCCCCTTACTAAAAAAGTAAGCACTTAAATTTTTTTTTTTAAAAACATATATAGACCAAATCTAATAAAATTTATATTTTAAGTGGTTTAAACTAACCATATATATATATATATATATATATATATATATATATATATATATATAGATTCAAATTTAAGTTTGTTTCTTTTTTAAAAAAGCTCGCATATGCCTAGATTTATAAGTTAAGTTTAAATCTACATATGTCTAGATTTAGAATTTGAGGATTCTAATAAATACATATTTAATCAACTTATATATTATATAATGTTCTGATAAATATTTAAATAAACATTACATCATAACATAAGTAAATAAAGAAATACTTACAGAAAATAAATAACATATGTGACACAATATTTATAGTGGAAAACCCCAATAGGGTAAAAACCACTTTGAAAATAACCTTTTACTTTAGAGAACTTATTTTGCATCCAGTAAGATCACCTCCTCCTTTAAAGCCTTATTTACCAAGGGTAAAACCAAATCACTTGATTTGCACACCTTTTATATATTTCCCGAATATATCAAATAAGGACCTAAAGTCCTTTTTATATAAGGCAATTGGGTATGTCTCCCGACCCACCTTTTCAACCTAAAATGGTTCACACATACACCTAGATTTATAATATTTAATATTAGAAATATAAGCATTTCATGATATTAAATATTTGACCTAAATTATATACCTAGGTTAGCATATTTAATAATATAAATATAAATATTTCATATTATTAAATATTAACTATATATTAGTGATGGACCCATATACATTAAGGGTTGGCTTGAGACCACTTAATCATTATGTTCCAACAAAAATATCTCTTAGCATTTTTAGATAGATCGGAGGGGACTTTAGACTAAGAAAGATAGTCATAGAATTGAGTGTACAAAGATTAGATTGATTGTCTTCGATAAAATTTACAGAAGGGAGTTTGTTGGTATGAGATGGTTTATCAAGTCTATGCAAAACAATGAACAACTTGGAATCTTTAGTTGATAAGGGGATAAGTGATGCAAGAGAAGCCATGGTATCTACAAATTTTTTGGATGAGCGGGGCTGTTTGGATTGTATATTGACTAAAATCTTCTAAAAAAGAAGTCAACAATGTTTTTATATTTTTGTAAAATTTCATTCTTACATTGATAATTTCATTTGATTTGATTGATGATAAGTTGGGAGTCCCCATAGATGTCAAGGATTTGAACACCAAGTATGATGTGGTTTGGAGACCCATAATGAGGGCTTCATACTTGGCCATGTTGTTAGTGCACTCAAAATTTAATTTGAAGGATAGAGGGATAGGAGTCCCCAAGGAGGTATGATGATGGTGTCGTCATCTCCCCATGTTGACACTTGAAACCATCAAAGAAGAGTTTCATTTTGAGGGGAGTGTTTTCTTGATTGATGGTGTTGATGGATTCATCGGAAATTTTTCATGAGGTGGTTGATTATTAGGGAGGGGAACCTCTCGTGATTTGGTCGGTGATGGCTTGCCCCTTGATAGATTTCTGTGACATGAATTCTAGGTCAAATTCAATCATAAGAATGAGCCATCGGGTGATGCGATCATTGTGATATGGTTTAGAATGCATGGCTTTGAGAGGATTGAATTTGGTGATGACATAATTCTTATTATTAAGGAGGTAGTGATGAAGTTTGGAATTTCTTAAGTACAATGCACAACATAAATTTTCTACGTTAGTGTAACAAGTTTCATAGGCATAAAGAGTATGACTTACATAATATACAACATACTGTCTACCCTTCTTATCTTGATGTGTTATCATAGTACCCGTGGGTATAAGTGTGTGAGATATATATATAGATAAAATAGCTCCCCCTCACATGGAGGTGTGAGCACGGGTGGTGATAGTAGATATTGTTTAATCTCTTTAAAGGTATTATAATAGTTTCATCCCACTTGAGATGGACATACTTTTGGAGGATATGATTAAAAGGTTAACAACAATCCAAAAGATGAGAAATAAACCAGAGAGGGTGATTGGAGTCTACCTTGGAGACTACGAAGTTGTTTTATATTGGAAGGAATAATTTAGATGATATACTTAATTTTGGAAGGGTTTACTTCAATTCCCTTGATAGATATGATAAACCCTAAAATATTTCTTGTGAGAATTTCAAATACGCATTTAGCCAAGTTAAGGTGAAGGAAATATTGAATAAGGTAGGAAAATATGACATCAAGGATGATGAGATGGTCCCTTCGGTGTTTTTATTTACCCAAGAGATCATCAACATATTATTCTATGGTTTTATGGATGAGATCATGGAAGATATAATTCATGGCATGTTGATAAGTGGCCCTTGTGTTCTTGGCCCCTATGTTCTTTAGTTTGAAGGGCATGAATCGGTAGTAAAATATCCCCCAAGGGGTAATGAAAGATGTATTATGTTAGTCCTGTGGTGCAATGAGGATATGATTATACCAGAAAACCATCCATGAGAGATAATATCTCATGGTCTATCATGAGGTCGACAAGTTGATCGATGTTAGGAAGAGGGAAGTCATCTTTAGGATAAGTGAGATTGAGATCTCAAAATTATGTGCAGATACGTAACTTTCCAGTGGTTTTGGTTACTTGTATGATAATAGATACCCATTGTGGGTAAACAATGGGTAAGATTAAATTATCATAGAGAAGATGTTGTAACTCCTCTTTTATGAGGAAGGCTATGCAAGTATACATCCTCCATAACTTTTACATCAAAATTTGCACATTAGGAATTATAACAATGTTGTGGACAACAATGTTAGGGTAAATTTTGGTATGTCATTGTATGACCATGCGAAGGCTGGATGTGCTTGGAAAAAATGTGGTGAATTCCTTTAATTTTTTTGAATCTAAATACTAGCCCACTTTAACTATGTGAGGTTTTTGTGAAGTTCCTATGTTAATGTTGATAGTTGATTCATTAAGGAGTGTATATGTGTCGGTGGTAGAGTATTTTTAAGATAATGGTCCTCTATCCCCATGTAGGATAGGATGGATTCATCATCATGGAATTGAATAATGTTGATGGTAGGGGAGTCTTCCTCTACCATTTCGGGTAATACTAGTGGAAGGGTCTTAGTGTCGTCATTAGTCGATAAGTGAGTGATCCTAAGGTGATTGTATTGATTAAAAATTTTAGGAGGAATGGATATGGTTTTGGCTATGTCCATGGATTTATCAAGTGGAGATGAAGAGGATGGATTTATTTCGCTATGGGTTTGGGTGTGGTAGTTATGAAAGTGTCTAAGAAAGGTTTGTTGAAACCTAGTCTGAATTTCTCATGAGGCTTCCAAGACTGCTCAAATACCAAGTCATGTATGCCTTGTTTGTATCATCCTAAACCAAAACCTTTCCAAGTGCAGTGATGAAGATACATTTGTGCAAATGATTGGTTGTATAAGACCGAGGAATCAAATATATAGGGTTTAACATTATATTGATTGTCGTTGTGTGAGAAAATATGATCAATCCCTCCTTAAATGAGGTTAGTTCTCATATGGGGAGGACCAAAGGGAATGATATATCTGATTTGTGGTTTGTACATAGCTTGTTTATCAGTGCATTATATGTTTTAGATGTAGGGAGCGATTTGAGGAATGGAAGGTAGTATTCCCCAGTGAGAGATGTTTCATAACATCTTTGAAGGAGTTATTGTTATCCAAATAACTCTTGTAGTAAATTGGGTAACTTGTATACATCTTTGTTTTGTGACCTCTTCATTTCAAGGTTTCACACACTCAAGTTCCCTTGGCACATTCCCTTCTTTTCCTCACATGCCCTTATGCAATTTCTTTTCCCTCCTTTCGCTTCCCTTTTCCTCTTTGTTCTACTCCCCTCCCTTGTGCCTACCTTTTGTGCATTTACTTTCTTCCTCGGTAGTTATTCCCTTGTGCATGTCTTACACTTGCTTCAATCAACTAAGTCCCTGGCCCTCTCGTGCACCGCACCCATCACTTTGTAATGGTTACGCCTTGACCATGCACTTTTCTCACCAATTTTCCATATTTCCCGTGTGTGTCACATGCGCATTTCTCTGCGCCTTCCTTTGTTTTCTTCCGCGCATTGTTCCCTTGTATCCTCATTTGTGCCCTTGTGCGAGTCATCTTTTGACATGTTTAATTATAGTACGCATAACCAAAGCATATCAACAAGGCCACGAATCCTTGTAACAAATCAATGAGTGACACGTGGCATAAACAAAAAATATTTACACAATTGGCCATCATTTTAGCCAATCCATGCACGCCACATGTTTTTCGTGCAGCGATGACTCGACATCATCGATAGTCATATCTTTTTCTACATAGATCAAATTAGTGTGTTTCGGGACTTGTTAGAGAGCTGCTGACATCAGCTACAATGCTACACATTCAAATAAAAATTCTTGGTGGATCTAGTAGGTGAAAAATGGGAAAACATCTCTTTGAGAATTGATGAGCAGATCAGATTGCTCCAACCACCCGATTTAATCTGATTCGCCCTTCTTCCTTATTCAACACACCAAATAGACATAGGGAAGTGAATTTCATAGATTTTTAGGCAGATTTTTAGGCATTGAATGCTTTCATGTTAGTGGTTGCATTTCAAATTTGAGTATTCCCTCCTTCTCTTCTCTTTCAATAGATTCATCTATAAATGTAAGAGTTGGGATCATTATTAATGTTGGACACTGGATTCTTAGGCATTCTACTAAGGACTTTATATTTTACGTATTTTAAGTTACAAACCTCTGGATCTTACTCTCGCATGTGGATATCGGCCTCCTTCATAAATGTAATAGCTCATGAATTTCTAGAAGTAATAGAAGCATCCTTTTGTGACTATTCTCTCTCTTAACATGTTTGCATTCCTTCTTCTTACCTTTTCTTTTACGTTGTATGCTAGTTTTCCATTTCACATCTAGTTGTAGTTCCTTATTTAGTTATGTTCCATGTGAATGATCGATAAACACGTGTTTATTTGTCTTGCTACTCGTGCCTAGCCTCATTACATGCATTTCTGTTATGTCCGCTCAATGAGATAGTGTTCATCCCTCTTTTCTAGTGCTATCACCTTCTAGTGTAGGTGTCTTTTTATGTTATCCTTCTATCCTGGTCCTTTAGTTGTGTTAGCTTAGTTTCCCCTTCCAGCACTAGGAGTAGCAGTAGTAGTAAAAATAGGTAGAGGAACCAGCTTTCTCGGAGATCTAACCCAAACACACAAGGTCCCATGACTTGGGGATAGTCCATTTAATCTCAAACACTTCGGAGCCTTCCAAGTTTGAGATGTAGGTGCATGTTTGAGCAACCAACAATTTACGGCACGCCCATTGGGACCAACATTGAGAGCTCAATCTTCATCTCTCTAAGTTCTATGTGTGGACTTAGTAATTCAACCTTTGGAGGCTCATTTAAACACATCATCTAGTGACTCCCAACACTTCTAAATCTTTGTTTTAGCAGTCCTGAGCACCTTTCATGAGAAGAGTGCATACAAGCTAAAGTACAACAGCTAAAGATTCTTTTGATTACCTCAAGCTATTCCCGAGAAGAGTTCGTCCCAGAAAGTTTACGCATGTATTTATGTCTCCAGTGCGCCATGCCCATTCAACTCCTCAAAAAAGACAACATGTGTGCCCATGATGGCGCATCGACCACCTCCTCCACCAAGGAACTTTATAAAATTTATAGGATGAATTCCCTTGGTTTTAATTTTTGTAACATGATATGTTAAGCGATGCACTCAAGATTATTTCATACTTTCTTGGTGAGAATCAAGTCACCCCCTAGGAGCATATCTAAGATATAGTGAATGTGTGTTCACTCTATTTGATCACACATGTTGATGTAGCGATCGTGCTACTTGCATCCTCTTTTAAAGGTAAAGCACTTCAATGGTATAGAGGTTTCAAACTTGGATCTATCACCACCTAGGATGAGCTTGGAATAGCTCTTTGTAATTACTTTGAAGAGAAGTCAGATCACCTATCTCACGGTGGAGCAACCGACAACAAGGAGGGTTCCCAATCGAGAAGATGACTAATTTCAACATTAGATTTCAAAAACTTGGGACATAATCCCTCTTTTGGTAAGACCTACAACCTAGCATGTTTTCCTATATTATCTAAAGGCACTCAATAGTGATATCTCAGTCATGATCCAATCCATGGGAGGTAGGACTTTACCAGTTGCTTATAGTATTACAGTAAGGGCAAAAAATAGTCTTATTTAGGTAGGAAAGAAAGCTCCTAGACCTCCTATTCCCTTATTCCCAAATATGTCACAATCGCTCCACCTTTTGTGGCCCCTATTCTTATTCTTGAATAAAGCACACAACCAATCACCTCAACATCATACTCTATAGCGCGAGAAAAAGGAGGATGAATATTTGAAGGCCCTGATTAGAAATTTATCAAACAAAGTCATATCATTAGAAAAGCATCGAGGCACAAGCTCTGTAGAGGCAATTCTTATCAGGTGCATGGCCAAAGCAATCAGCCTTGTTGGAATCAGTATAGAAATCAAAGATTTGCGCTTGGCCGGTAGAATGATAGATGGAATCCCAATGCACATCTAGCATTGCAAATTTTCCTCCGCGCCTTCTTTTCCAGCACCAAAGTGTGAGTTAGGCACTCGTTCCAATTCAAAACAATTTGGCACAAGAGTCAGAATGGTGCTTCCCTTGCAACATATCTCATAGTCAATATCATTTTGCCAATTTTACACACACTCAAGCCTACATGATCCAAAATGCTCCAACTGCGATCCTTGACAAGTGCCTCAAGCAAAAAACAAAGAAAGACCGAGAGTCTCCTCATGAGATGAATTTGATGTTCTTTGGCATAGAGGACTTTTGTGTAATCAACCAAGCTACAAAAGATGCAAACAAAGCACGCTCCCAAGTTGCGAACAACACAAGATAAAATAATAGAATGTTATAATCATTCACATAGGTCATGATCCCAATGACACAAGAGATCCCATGCAAAGCTCCTTCTAAATCAAACTATAACCCTCCTTTGGTATGTGTTTTCTCCAAATCCTTGCCCCCTGAATGGCAAGGTGATAAGCGGGTCGTTTGGTGTGATTGGGACACATGAGATCACCTCTCAAGATGTGGGACTTGGGCTCGAGGTGAACCTCCAGAGAATGTCGACTTCCTTTTCCTAAACTAGGTGTTGTACTACTCCTAGTGCAATAAAATGGCTATCTAATCCTAGACTAGCATTTTCTTGGGTTTTAGGGAAAGAGATCTGTAAAAGGAAACTATACTAGGGATGGTGATAAACTGAATAAAAGGATATGTTGAATCTCAAGAGGGTTAATATGAGTAGGATGTGAACATCATTAGTCACCTTCACCTATTGCAACCTAGAAAGGGCACAAAATACCACAAACCAGAAGCACACGTTCCTTTGTTAAAACTTGAATCATACAAAATAGAGAGACCAAATTGGATTGAACACACAATTAACTAACCACGAGGATAAAACACATGCACATGTCAAACATTCATTTTGCTGATGATGGATAATGATAATATAACTTTAAATAACATAAGGAAAAGACTCTTTCCACAACTGACATAAAAGATGGTTATATCACTTTTCCATAGCATGAAACAAAATAATCTGAAATAAAGGCAAGCTAATCATCTATACTAAGGAATCATACATTCATAAAGCATATATAAATCAACCATTTAGCACAATAAATCAGGTTTTTCAAGGCAAGATATCTCTCTGAATATAATTAAAAGGTTCTTTAAATATCTGAAGCACTCTTCCAAGCTTGAAGAGAAACTTCACCAAAATATCATCTATATCTCTCTCCCCAAATGACTCCATAAACTTAACTATTTATAAGTTCTTTAGGATGAGCCATTATAGTTGGGCTCTTAACTACCATTTACTAAAAATGGAAATGTCATTAATTCAAGGGAACAAACTCCCATGAAAATTAAAAAAAATTGTTGCAAGGGCTTGACTCAGTCAACCCTGCAACTCTGAGCGATCCAGATCTTGGATTTTTCCTTCCATGGTCGATCAGCTTTGGCCTGGTCCTACAATGCCTTCCTCATCTACATTTTTTTTGTTTTGTTTCCTCCCATCAATCCATTCAATGTTTATACTTGATGAAGCATTTAATGATTCCTTGAACTTCCTCATCTTTAGGCCCACATGCGTAGTGATTTATGACATCTGTTGTCTTAATTTCCCTCGTGATTTTAGTTGGAACTCTTCTACATTTACTCAAAACGTTCTTCAATATTTTTTGAAATTTTGGAATATAACCAACCTATCAATATATACACTATTGAAAGTTTTAGTAACTTTGTCATCACGTTTCACCAAATCCTTAAAATTCTACTTGATTTGCTCCTCTGGAAGAGCATCGATATTTTTGTTGAAGAATTTAAAGTTAACAATATCAAATTCTTATTATATGTCATTCAAGGCTGTTTCACTCGGAAATGTTTCGTTCCTTTTAGAAAGCAGAGATAAGGTTAGGGGCTAGGAGGAATACTGTAGAATGTCGAGATGGTGTGCACGTACGTCGTAGAGAAAGATCAGTGATTGCGAAGAACTCCTTTTGTCTTGGAAGGACTACTGCAAATAATAACACAAGACCACAAGATTTTAATTAGATAATAAATGAGGGAAGCGCCTTGGGCCCAGGAAATATAAAACTTCCTTTCGAAGGTGGTGGTTCCCTGTTAATATGAATTAACACAAAAGCGTAAGATATCAATTAAGTTGTTTCATTGAAGCTGGGTAGGGGATAGGCTGGTTTTGGTTTTGATCGGAGGAACCGATGCGAGTTCGATATCTTAGATAACCGATTCTATCGATAACCAATGCGATTCGATAACCGATACCGGTGGGTTCTAGGATCTTCTTGGTAGCTATGGTGTTTGTAAGGCTGGTTTATGGATGATATTAGGAAATGAGATGATGAGGGGTAAAAGAATGACAGTTAGATGCAATGGCACGTTGGGTAGTGGATTCAGAAACGGATTTGGGAGGACTGTGATTCAAAGAGCATAAGAAATGTTATAACAGAGGACATGCAAGATGTGACTTACTGATTTTGACAAAGATGCAAGGTGATCTCCTTTGCTGTAAACACTTCTGGTTTCCACTCGTCTCTGCTCGGTCAAGTGAAGATCTGGACTCTGTTTCTCGCTCCCAATGCTCTCTGTTGATCCAGAAATCCTTTGACTGATCCCAAAAATGAAATTCTGATCCGTTGTTTTGGTTTGGGGAGCCCATTTACAGGGAACCGATGGCGGTTGCGTAACCGACGGCGGTCGAGTAGGAACCAGCATCGGTAAGGAAAAAGTAGGCTATTTTTAGTAAAATAGCCCACCTTCCCTGCTTTTCTCCTGAGAGATCAGTTGCGGGCTTGGTCAAGTGACTAGAAGGTCGGTTTTGGGTGCGAGAAAGGGGTCATTAGTTATGGGTGTAGGTGTGGACCAAGTTATGGGTCTTAATTAGGTTAGTTTTAGGGTTAGGGCTAGGTCATGATGAAGTGGCAAAGTGAGGTGGTAGGTAGGGTGATGTGGATTTATCAATTAGAAGGCAATTAATAAATAATTGTGTAAGGTTTAGGTGATGAGGTTATATTGTGAGATAAGATGTGGGTCACTGAGGGGTCGTAAGACATGAATTTAGTGTCTACAAAGGCATCTATAATCTCCACTCATTTATCATCCAACTTCTTAATTAGATCTTGTAGCACCTGACACCGGAATTCCATGGCCTTTTGATATTCGAACAACTTTACAACATCATTGATTACATCCTCCTGGAGGAGTAGATCGAATCTTCCTCTCTAATCTCACTCCATGTTGCCAAATTCAAATTCAAGTTGTTATTGTCTTCGAAAAAGCTTCATCCATTTTGTAAATAGTAGTTTTCCCAACCTGCAAATCATTGTATATCTCAACAACTTATTTAATTAAAGGGTTAGCTTCCTGTAGTATATGTTCCATCCATCCATCTATTGATCTCCCTTTTTGGCCTATATTTTTTATCTCATGATAAGAAATATCATCAATAGTAGATGAAATTGTCATGGCCATAGTAGTTGAGACTTCAGTAGATGGAGTTGGCTTTGTTACTTTCCGTAGAAATGCAGTGAGCTGCTCAACCTTGGCCTTAAGCTCATCCTTGGAAGCTTTATCCTTATCATATTTTTCTAGCATATTTCTAAGAGTAGTGTGTACATCTTGCTTTGATCCTTCATGAGTGGCTTTTCCCAATGAGAATCTAGAAATTTGATAATCTGCAGCTGTAATTTTTTCCTTAGTTTTTCCCTTAATAGGAGTGGCAACCTCCACAACTCATTCCCCAGATGAATTCATAGTCGAGAAGTGAAACAATCTTTGGCCTCTTGGCCTATCTCTTTGAGGTATGTTCCAATATTCTCTAGATCTATTACATCTCCCAAGAGGCACTTTCTTCTTTTGCTTTGGAGTTTGTTGGAACAACCATTCTGGAATGGTGATGCTGATGAAGATAGAATAGTTGACTCAATACCTGAAACATTAGCCACCACAAGAGTACCAATAACATTAGTTGACATTTGAATGGTAGTGGTAATGATGGATGGGGTGGATGTGAGGACTTTATACTGAGTTGATACTGATAATGTTACGGTATGAGATGGAGGAAAATGGAGCTGTTAGGGGAAGTGAGGTAGAAATGGGTGACCCAATAGTTTCTCTAGCTGAGAGAACTGGAAGGGATGAGAATACTTGGGCCATGGAAGGTGATGGGAAAGAAGAAATGATGGTAGAAGTGGAAGGAACTGATGTAGGAAGGGATAATGGAAGAGAAGAGGGAAATGATGGGTCTTGTGGGACACTAGGAGAATCACTAACTTCAACTATTTTTGTCACAGGTGTAGTTGAAGGCATGACTTTGGGAACAAGAGCCTTGGAAAGAGATGAGCTCCCAAAAAAAAATGAAATCTTTTTGGAACCGTATGGGTCTTTTGGGTCGACATTTCCCCTTTATGGGTGTTGATTGGCTCATGGTTGATGGGGCCCCTATATTTGTAGGTTGCTCTAACCCCTTGGGTGAGATTCCCAAGGTAACCAACCAACTGTGAGTTATTTATAGAATGGGTCCCACCCTTTCCTTTGTGTTGCAACATTCTTCACATACCAATCAATCCATGGTAATGGTTGATTGGAAATATTATTACTTTTATACAATTCATCCAAAACTTCATCATTGTCCTACATGTCTTTTGGTACATTGGCTATTCCAAATTCTGAACTTCATCCAAAGTTATCCTTTCATAATCTCTCTTTGTCGGATAATAAATTCATCTTGATAATGGATCCATATATCTTCTAACTGGGGCACATGGGAACTAGACCGACTGTCTCGCTGAATTTTCCCCAATAGTCAAAATTGGTCCGTGGATGGAAAGTTCTCAAGGTTACCTCTGCCATTTCTGCATCTACATTCTTAGCCTTGTAAATATTTGGGAAAGTGTATCTAGCCAATTGAAATAGGGAATTGCATTCCCACTTTGTGCCTTTTATTTTGGATCTTGTGGTAATCCAACAATTGTTGAACCAATTCTAACAAGACCCACTTGTCAGTGGGACATCTAGGCAGCTTGTTGGGAGCACCCACAAAACCAAGAATTTGAATGTAAGTAAATGTGGGGAACTGAAGATAGATAGCTCCCCACTCGCGTGCTTCCTTAAAGGCTTCATCTAAAATTCTCGATTTTGACTCCTTATTGAAATGAAGGCATCATTGATCTTGTGGAAGTGTTTGCTTCCTTCGTCCAATGTGATTTAAGGATAGAAATAATAGATTTTGGAGGTACTTCGAATACCCTTGTTATTCAATCTGGTGAAATCTCCCATGGTAGTTACGGCATAAAACAAGAAGGATTGCATATAGAAACACTTTTAATAATGCATGCACTATACTTGATAGGAAATGGAACTAGCTGATATGTTCCACCCATATGATAAATTCCTATTCTTTTTATAGTGGCGATATATAAGAACATCCACTCGATATTCCTTCACAGAGGGAAGACCCGAGACTCTACTTAATAACACAATAAGGTCACTGACCTCATGAATGAAATCTGACCAATACATGGTCTTTGGCAATTTGGCAATGCTCCTAGCTAGATAGGTTTTTAACATGACCCTAAAGCACAACTCTACTTCTTTGTCCTAATGTTCCACCACTAATTCTAGTAAAATTTTGGTGTAATCTTCAACATCAGGGGGTTTGAGAAAATCTTCAAATAAATTTGGGTCCAGATAGATCACGACTTTACCATCAACATATTTAATTGAAATAGATTCTTCATCATAGTGGGCTACTACACCAAAACAAATTATGAGCAATACATGTCGTGGAAAGACCAGCAAGAATAAGAGAAATATCACTATCATATATAGCATGCATCGAGGGTTTTTATTTGGAGCCTTTACCTTTTGCCAAAAATCTAGAAAATCAATTTGTCCAAGGTCGGTGTCCCTTATGTTTCCTAGGTCAAAAGATAAGCAAGAGTGAGGGGAAACCCTGAGGAACGAGTATTTCATTTTTTCCTTGCCCTTGGAAGTGGAAGTAGACATCAAATTCTACATTCTGAAATGCCAAAGAAGGTAGTCTAAAAACTTGAAAATCCCCAACCTCCGAAAACCCAAAAATTAGAAACTTGAAGAGGAGAAGTATAAAATTCTCAAAAGAAATCTTTGAAATGGAGGAGTATGAAATTCTGAAATGCAAACCTCCGAAATGGAGAAGTCTAAAATTCCAAAATGGAAACCTCTAAAATGGAGAAGTCTGAAATTTCTAAAAAGAGAACCCCAAAGTCTGAATGGCATAATCCCAAAAAAATGAGAAGTGCCGAACAATCCAAAGCTCCAAATATTGAAAAGAGAGTTCTCCAAAAATGTGGATCTCTGAAATCGAAAAACAAAAGGTGCCAAGGGGGAAAATTAGAGAACTCAAGAGGATCCTTGCAACTATGAGTCCTGTAGAAACTCAAATCATGGAAACATGGTAGGAAATAAATTTTTCATTTCCAAGGTATGCAGAGGAGGAACAAAGAAAATAAACGAGGAAACAAAACAAAAGATCTTAAACCAAAAAGAAAAGACCAAAATAAAAATACCTTGAGAATGACGTCAAAAAGTATGAAATACAAAAAAATCAGTTTTCGGATAAAAGTGTCAGGTGAAAATGACAAGTGAAAATGTGATTTAAAAAGAAAAACCTGATATTGATGGTGAAATTCCAATCCGTACGGAAGTAGGATGGCATTAAATGTATAGAGAACTCTAAAAGTCCAAAATCCGAAAGCCCGAAATTCTGAAATTTCAGAATTTTGGGGTTTCAGACTTCAAAGATCAAGGGATGAAAATCGTGGAATGACTTGGAAGAGTTCAAAACCTAAAAGCCCAAAAGTCTGAAATTTCAGAATTTCAGACATTCAAACTTTGAAGTCTGAAAGAAAATGACACAAAAATGATTGGAAGAGTTCCAAATTTTCAAACATTCAGACTAAGAATTCCGAAAGAAAATGACACAAAAATGATTGGAAGAGTTCCAAAACACGAAAGCCCAAAAGTTTGAAATTTTGGACTTTCAAACTTTCAAACTTCAAAAGTCCGAAAGAATTTTTCCCAAAAATACAACCTAGAATTTTGAAACCCAAAAGCCCAAAACTCAAAATTTTAGACTTTCAAGGTTTCAAACTTTGGAACTCAAAAGGAAATTTCTAAAAATCGTGACTTAGAGTTCCAAAACGAAAGCTTGAAAGACAAAATTTTCAGGGTTTTAGACTTCGAAAATTTAAAAACATAGTTTCAAATTAAGTCAATTAAACCCAAAAAGGGAAAATCTCTTAAGTCCAAAATCTGAATTTTCAAACTTCGGGACTTGGAGAAATTTCAAGATGTAGAGATCTTCTGTGTGAAGATTTTTTCAAAAAAATTTCTGATCGATTTCAAAGTCTGCTTCTCAAGGTAGATTAAATTGGTAACATTTTTACGACCTCTAAGGAATGCTTACCTTATAAGCTTTCAGATCAGTAGCCTTATAAAACCCATTAGGAAAAAGGAGTCTTGGAAGAAAATTACATTCAAAGGACACCCAAAACCAAAAAGAAAGAAAACTAAACAAAACAATGTGCAAAGCACTTAGAGGAAAAGAAAAACGAACACTTTGTACAAGGGTGAGAAATTCTCAAAAGGAAGCTTTGAGATGTATATCATTCACATGAATGGGCAGTTCTTCTCCATTGATTCTAGATAAACGAAATGAATTCACCTCTTTGTAACTGGATGTAACATATGGTCCACTCCAGAGAGCGTCAAACTTGGCATATCTACCTGGTTTGGCTCTGTCTTCATCCCACTTGAGAAACAAGTCTCCTTCTTAAAAATTCCTATCAGAAGCTTTCTTTTCAAAGGATTTCTTAACTTGAGCCTGATGTTGGCTTAAATTTTTCATAGCCATGTCTCAAACTTCTTCCAGCTCCATGAGTTCAGCAAAACCTCACTGTTAAGGAGTAATTTTCCATAGTTTCAAGTTGATGAACCAATTCCAAATAAGGTAATTCCAAGGAGAACAGGAGATTTTCCTCCCTTCTGTATACCAGCATAAAAGGTGAGTTTCCAATGGCCTTTTTAGGTGTGATTCAATCTGCCCATAAGGTGGTCTTAATTTGTGTATGCCAGGTCCTTTTGATAGCTTCCATCGTCCATTTGATTATCCTTATGAGGTTCTTGTTACTTGATTCAGCTAACTAGTTTCCCTATGGATAGTAATTGGATGAAGTCTTGAGATAAACCCCATTCGTAACTGCCCACTCACTCAGCTTTAAACCAGGAAAATCCATGGCATTATCAGAGATAACGGTAAACAGAACTCTAAACCTTGTCATTATAATTTCAAGGAAATCAAGGACCACCTTTTCATTACTTTCTTTTAAATCCACCTATGTTCATCGAGTGAAATAATCCATCGCAAAGTAAGGACCCTTTTTGTTTGTCTTTGCAAGGAGGGTTGATCATCTTGATAAAATCTAATCCCCATTGAACAAAAGGTTTATCTACCTAAATGGAGTGCAGGGGAAGGGCTATCAGTTTCTGTTTACCTACAAAAAGGGTGCATTCCTTACATTTCCTTACCTAGAGATGAGAATCTTTGAATAAATATGGCCAATAATAACCATCTCACATAATTTTGGTGGCATTTATTTGCGAGTAGAATAATTTTCCCCATATAATTTGTTGTGAAATTCTTCTAGAATCTTATTCACTTGCTTTGGTTTGATGTAGCGCAAAAGCACATCATTCACGTCCTTGTGGAAAAGAATATTATTGACCAGGATGTATGGAATAGTCTAAAGACAAAAACTACATCTTTGGACCTTATCCATATTTGAAGGATATTCCCCTGAGAGGAAAAAATCTTGCATCTTTTTCAACCAATGAACTTGATAGTCACTTTCATCGATGTTTAGGAGTGTAGCATCTTCTACATCCTTAGTCTCCATATCTGCAGAAAACTACTGGCATAACCCTTTTCCCCAGACAAGTTTAGTGACTTTAATGTGTACGTCGTACTCCATTACTTTTTTTATCCACCCTGCATGCTTCTCATTCATTTCATTGTTAAAAAAAAAATCCTTGATGCTAGGATGAGAGACCATCAAGTGAAATTTGTTGTTGGGAAACATGTGCCTAAATTTCTTCAGAGCTTGAATGACTGAAAAGACCTATTTCTCAACGAAGGAATACTTAAGCTCGTATTATTTGAGAGATTGAATGAAGAAGGCAATTGGTTGTTCATCATATTTTCATTTTGTTGGGTGAGAATCCCTAAATACTTTCCTAACCTGCAAAATCATAGAGAATGAAATCTTTGTCGAACCTAGGGTTTACCAATGTGGGGGCTTGGGAAATGGCCATTTTTATAACCTCGAAACTCTCCCTCCTGTATTTTTTCCATGAGAATGGAATGTTCTTTTTCAGCATGGTTGTGAGTGGTTTAGCCAATGTTACAAATTGAGGAATGAATCTCCACACAAAATTTATGGTTCCTAGGAAGCTCTGGAGACCTTTCTTGTGACTTGGAAGAGATAAGGACATAATTGAATGAATTCTAGCTAGATCAATAGATAGTCCTTCCATGGAGACAACATGTCCTAACAACTTTCCTTCTTGAACTATGAAAATGCACTTCTTAGGATTTAGTGAGACCCCAAATTCTCTACATCTTCAGAAAACTTTTCGTAGATGTGTGATATGGTCTTCAGTGTGTTTGGAATACACACTTATATCATCAAGATAAAATAAGATGATATCATTAATGATTCCTTTGAATTCCATGTCCATGGCTCTTTGGAAAGTAGCCCCTACATTGGACAATCCAAATGGCATTTTATTATAAGCATATGTGCCCCACTTGGTAGTGAAAGCTATTTTGAATTGATCATATTCTTGGACCAGGATTTGATTGTATCCTCGAATATCCATCAAGAAAAGAAAACCTTTGAGCCCTTCCACGGTTTGGAGGATTTTCTCCTTTGATGGAAGAGGGTAATGGTCTTTTAACGACGTGCGGTTCAAATCCATGAATTCCACGCACATCCGAATCTCCCCATTCTTCTTCCTCACAGGCACCAAGGTTGGCTACCCACGAGGAATGCTTGATGGGAAAAATTATGCAGGCCTCAATAAGCTTGGTTAGCTCCTTCCTCATTAGTGGCTCAATTTTAGGATTAATTGGCCTCTATTTTTGACGAACTAGCTTAGCATTTGGATCCAGCTCAATGGTGTGTTGAGCTAGGCCAGGATCAAAACCACATAGATCTTTATAACTCCATGCAAAATATCATGATATTCTTGACATAGTTCAATGAAATCTTTCTTTTCTTGAGCAGTGCATACCTTACCAATTTTTAAAAGTTTTTCATTGGATACCTCAACTTCTTCAAAATCCTCTTCCTTGACCACCATATTAGTACTTTTCCATTTGGCCTGATCATCTGAATTGAATATGGATTCAAGTGTAACTAAGCCTTTTGGCAGCTTGTTTCCTTTCAGCTATATAATTTGATCACCGTAAGAGTTTTGAAGTTTATCCTAATGTTTGGCAGCAAACTCCACTTCTTGTTGTAGGAAGAGGAAAATTTGTTGGTCACTATCGAACACTGTTAGCTACTTACATTATCTGGTACTGTAGGATGGACCATCATTTTGACCATATTTTTCTCTTCTTTCATGATGTCTGTAGGTACATTGTATTGGGAGCCAATAGTAGCAAGCCTGTCAGCATCTTGATTTTTCTTTCTAGGAATTGTGTGAATTCCAAAAGCTTCAAAATCTTCTATCAGGTCCCAAACCCAATTTTTATATGATCTCAATAGATCATTTTTTGATGCACTATGGGTTGTTACTTGATGCACAACCAATTCACTATCACCAAAGATGGTCAAGGTTTGGATTCCTCTTTTTGGGCCAGCTAAATTCCTTGTATGAGAGCCTCATATTTGGCAACATTATTAGTATAGCTAAACTGCAACCGAAAGGAAGAGAAATATTTGTCTCCTTCTGAAGAAATCAACATAACCCCTGCATAATATCCATTTTTAATTTTAAGCCATCGAAGAACATTTTCCACAGTCCTTTCAAATCGCTTGATGTTTTGACAAGTTGTGGTATGATTTTATCTTCTTCATGAATGCAGTATGTACCAGAATCCTGTTTCTTCTAGAAGCAGCAAACCAGATTCTTCATCTACCAATAAATCAGCATAGGGATCATATTGGTGATTAATACTTACTTCATCAAGCACTATGTCAGGAACTTCTTCCATGAGAGTAGTTGGCTCATGATCTGCATCCTCCTCATCTAGATCACCAATGGCATAATTCCCATTTATGGGTTTAGCGGTGTAAGGTTCCACATGATTATGACAAATAGGTTCAACTCTTATAGTCACCTTTGTCCCATACCGAGTTCTAAGGATCATATGCGACCAGTCTGATGACAAATAACCACCCATCTTGGTAGTGAAATCACATGATAAGAAAATGGAAAAGAGGGGAGGGAGATCAATAATAGATGTCTTGCATGAATGTCAAGCTAGGACATGCATGGATAGTAAGTTGAAGCCCCTTAATGACCCCCACAGTTTGGACTGTAGTACCATCTAACTAGAAAACTCCTCTTGAAATTGGAGTATATGGAATTATTAACACATATACAATCTGCGCTTGAGCATTACGGAACTGCGGCTCTATAATCGATCATACAATTGTGCACCAAATGATCACCAATAATCAATGAGATATAGAATGGTGGAGGCTTACTAGCCTTAGAAAACACTTTTGTTTCTGGTTGGCACAAGCTGGTTGCCAATGCTACTTCTTGACCTGATGATCTATTGGTAGTACCAAAACTGTTCAAAGCCTCCCGTAGCAAGTTCCTCTGAGAAGGAATTGAGAGCACATCCCACATCGTGACACTCAGATTGGTCTTCTTCATTTTCTCCACAATGCTGAATGGAATTTCCCAACTTTGCTAATACCTTTTTGGGCATTAGAGTCTTCTTTTGGAAAATTCCTATTGGGCATTGTGATACTTGAAGTCCCATCCTTCTTTGTAGACTAATCTATGGATGCTTCTGGTGATTTCTTTCCCATGCTCTTATCATCTGATATTTGTGTTTGGGACTGTGAAATAGATGCCTAATTAGTTTTAGAAGATTGTGGGTCTATTGCCCTCTTTTTGGAATGTGTGTTAGATGATACAGTGGAGGCATTATTATTCAAACCACAAAATTATTTTATTTGCCAATTTAGTAGCATAGTTTCATCAGAAGGTTGGTCTTGACTCTCGTGGGTGGATGGTCCGGTGGATGATTCAGGTGGAGCGGATATGCTTTGGACCATAAGGGCCTGACTCAAAACTCCATTTGGGAAAAGATTCTACTTGTGAGGCTGATAACAAGGATAAAACCATTCGTAATCTTGAATGAGGTTATTTTGGAATGGTACTATGGCTTTGGATGAATTGGTAGTAGAAGGGTTTCGGAAGTTTAAAGGCTTCACACTTGCCAGTGACCTAGCTCTAGGCCTAAATATTTCCTTGAAAAGGAGGATGATTTTCTTGATATTAGAACGGTCGAGAATATTGGGAATGTTTCCTTTTAATCACTACAAGCTTGTTTAAGAAGGTCTGTAGCAATTATTTGACTTCAAATACATCATTTGAAGAGGCTGAGGTAGATTGAGCTGATTGATTAGAGGCTATTGATATAGGCGTAATGATAGGATGATTATTTGTAAGATATGGAGAAAATGGCATGGGAGGTCGATGAGCTATCTTTCGAACCTGAATTAAGTAATTTTATGCATTTATGGCTATGTCGTAAGTATCACGTAATGTAACCCCACCCATGGATTGGATCATAACTACTACATCATTATTCAAAGATCACAAATAGTATAAGAATGCATTATTTGGAGAAGGCTTAATGAGTGTCAGAATCCTATTCCAAGTCCTATGAAATTGGAAGTTGAAATTGCTCATGTACTCCTAGGGAGCTCTCTTTATGGTGGTGATTTGTTCTAAGATTGATAGGTGATCACTCTTGTCTTTAAACTATTTGTAGAACTTCTCTCATAACTCATCCTAAATGGTTATGATGTCAGCACGTAACCCTCAAAACCATTAAAGTGATTTTCCCTTAAAAGAAGTGGCCAAAAGTCTAACAACAACATTATCCTTCATGATGTTATGTACTGCGTGCAGATGTTGGCTACATCAAGAATGTGTTCTACTGGAATAACATGAGTTTCTCCTGTGTAAAAGGGTAAAATTTTGAGTGCCACAACAGGGATAGGGTCATGTTGACCCAACAGAAGTGGATTGCTTGCATTGAAAGGGGAAAAACTTAGCTCTACGCCATAGCAACAAGAGGTTGATTTTTCCTTGGTGGAGGAAACCTTCCATATGGAGGAGTTGAATGAACCCTATGAGATAAAGTTGCAGCTAGTGGAGTTGAAACACCTCTGCTTCTTCTCTTTGGAGGAGACAAGGAAAGTTTGATATGTTGATAACTTTTGTGCTTTGAAGAATCTCTTATCTGAATTCTTCACATAAATGAATGCACTGAGATTTGGAATCCAGAGATATAGAGTCTCCAGGTACTTTGATTTTTTCAAATGAGAAGAGAAGTACCAAATCTCGGTCCCACCGGACATGCAAAAATTATTGTCGCCAAATCACTACACCCCGAATGGCCGAGGCAATAAGCGTGTCGTTCGGTATGATTGGGACACATTGGATCACCTCTCAACTGTGGGAAGTGGGATCGAGGTGAACCTCGAGATAAGGTCTACTTCCTTTTCCTAAACTAGGTGTTGTACTACTCCTAGTGCAATAAAATGGCTATCTAATCCTAGACTAGCATTTTCCTAGGTTTAGGGAAAGAGATATGCAAAAGGAAACTATACTAGGGATGGTGATGCACCGAATAAAAGGATATGTTGAATCTCAGGAAGGGTTAATGTGAGTAGGATGTGAACACCATTAGTCACCTTCACCTATTGCAATCTAGAAATGGCACAAAATACCACAAACCAGAAGCACACGTTCCTTTGTTAAAACTTAAATCATACAAAATAGAGAGACCAAATTGGATTGAACACACAATTAACTAACCACGAGCATAAAACACATGCACATGTTAAAAATTCATTTCACTGATGATGGATAATGATAATGTAACTTTAAATAACAAAAGGGAAAGACTCTTTCCACAACTGACATAAAATATGGTTATATCACTTTTCCATAGCATGACAAAAAAATAATCTGAAATAAGGGAAAGCTAATCATCTATACCAAGGAATCATATATTCACAAAGCATATATAAATCAACCATTTAGCATAATAAATCAAGTTCTTCAAGGCAAGATATCTCTTTGAATATAATTAAAAGGTTCTTTAAATCTCTCTAAAAACCTTGTTCCAAGCTTGAAGAGAAACTTCACCAAAATATCATCTATATCTCTCTCCCCCAAATGACTCCATAAACTTAACTATTTATAAGTTCTTTAGGTTGAGCCATTACAACTAGGCCCTTAACTACCATTTACTAAAAATAGAAATGTCATTAATTCAAGGGAATAGGCTCCCATGAAAATAGAAAAAAATTTGCAAGGGATTGACTCGAATCAACCTACTGCAACTCGACCAATCCAGAGCTTGGATTTGTCCTTTCATGGTTGATCAGCTTTAGCCTAGTCCTACAACACCTTTCTCATTTTTAGTTTTTTGGTGTGTTTCCTCCCATGCAGCCATTCGATGTTTATACTCGATGAAGCGTTTAATGATTCCTTGAATTTCCTCATCCTTAGGCCCACATGCGTAGTGATTTACCACATCTGTTGTCTCAATTTCCCTCATGATTTTAGTTGGAACTCTTCTAAGTTTACTCAAAACTTTCTTCAATATTCTTGTGAAATTTTGGCATAAAACCAACCTATCAATAGATTCACTGCTGAAATTTTTAGTAACTTCATCATCACATTTCACCAAATCCTTAAAATTCTACTTGATTTGCTCCTCTGGAAGAGCATCGATATTTTTGTTGAAGAATTTACAGTTAACAATATCAAATTCTTCTGATATGTCATTCAAAGCATCTATAATCTCCACTCGTTTATCATCCAACTTCTTAATTAGATCTTGTAGCACCTGACACCGAAATTCCATGGCCTTTTGATATTCGAACAACTTTGCAAAGCATCATCAATTACATCCTCCTAGAGGAGTAGATCTAAATCTTCCTCTCTAATCTCACTCCATGTTGCCAAATTCAAATTCGGTTTTATTTTCTTCTGAAAAATCTTCATCCATTTTGCAAATAGTAGTTTTCCCAACCTACAAATCATTTTATATCTCAACAACTTCTTTAATTAAAGGGTTAGCCTCCTACAATATACATTCCATCCATCCATCTACTGATCTCCCTTTCTGTCCTATATTTTCGATCTCATGATAAGAAATATCATCAATAGTAGATGAAATTGTCATGGCTATAGTAGTTGAGACTTCAGTAGATGGAGTTGGCTTTGTTACTTTTCCGTAGCAATGCAGTGAGCTGCTCGACCTTGGCCTTAAGCTCATCCTTGGAAGCTTTATCCTTATCATATTTTTCTAGCATATTTCCAAGAGCAGTGTGTACATATTTTTTTGCTCCTTCATGAGTGGATTTTCCCAATGAGAATCTAGAAATCTGATAATCTACAGCTGTAATTTTTCCTTAGTTTTTCCCTCAACGGGAGTGGTAACCTCCACAACTCGTTCCCTAGATGCATTCACCATCAGGCTTGAAACAATCTTTGGCCTCTTGTCTTGTCTCTTTGGGGTATGTTCCAATATGCTCAAATCTATTACATCTCCCAGAGGAACTTTCTTCTTTTATTTGGATTTTTGTGGAACAACCATTATGGAATAGGCTGATGGTGATGAAGATAGAATAGTCGACTCAAGACTAAAACATTAACCACCACAAGAGTACCAATGTGATAATTGGCATTTTAATGGTAGTGGTAGTGATGGATGGGGTAGATGTGAGGACTTTCATACAAGTTGATAAAATAATGTTAGGGTATGAGATGGAGGAAAATGGAAGTGTTAGGGGAAGTGAGGTAGAAATGGGTGACCCAATAGTTTCTCCAGCTGAGATAACTAGAAGGGATGAGAATACTTGGGCCATGGAAGGTGATGGGAAAGAATAAATTATGGTATAAGTTGAAGGAACATATGTAGAAAGGGACAATGGAAGAGAAGAGTGAAATGATGGGTCTTGTGGGACACTAGGAGAATTACTTACTTCAACTATTTTTGTCACAGTGCATTTGAAGGAATGATTTTTGGAACAGGGGGCCTTGGAAAGAGATGAGCTCCCAACAATAAATGAAATCTTTTTTTGAACCATATGGGTCTTTTGGGTCAACCTTTTCCCCTTTGTGGGTGTTGATTGGCTCATGGTTGATGGGGCCCCTATATTTATAGGTTGCTCTAACCCCTTAGGTGAGATTCCCAAGGTAACCAACCAACTGTGAGTTCTTTGTAGAATGGGTCCCACCCTTTCCTTTTTGTTGCAACATTCTTCCACATACCAATCAATCCATGGCAATGGTTGATTGGCAATATTATTACTTTTATACAATTCATCCAAAACTTCATCATTGTCCTGCATGTCTTTTGGTACGTTGGCTATTCCAAATTTTTGAACTTCATCCAAAGTTAGCCTTTCATAATCTCTTTGTTGGATGATAAATTCATCTCGACAATGGATCCATATATCTTCTAACTAGGGCACATGGGACTGGGTGACCTGTCTCGCTAAATTTTCCCCAATAGTCAAAATTGGTTCATGGATGGAAAGTTCTCAAGGTTACCTCTACCATTTACGCATCTACATTCTTAGCCTTGTAAATATTTGGGCAAGTGTATCTACCAATTGAAATAGGGAATTTCATTCCCACTTTGTGCCTTTTATTCTGGATCTTGTGGTAATCCAGCAATTGTTGAACCAACTCTAACAAGACCCACTTGTCAGTGGGACATCTAGGCATCTTGTTGGGAGCACCCACGAAACTAGGAATTCAAATGTAAGTAAATGTGGGGAACTGAAGATAGATATCTCCCCACTCGCGCACTTCCTTGAAGGCTTAGTTTGAAATTCTCTAATTATACAGACTCCTTATTGAAACGGTAGAGGATAATCACAAAGAAGGCATCATTGATCCTGTGGAAGTGTTTTCTTCCCTCGTCCAGTGTGAGTTGAGGATAGAAATCATAGATTTGGGAGGTACTTTGAATACCCTTGGTATTCAATCCATTGAATCTCCCATGGTAGTTGTGGCATAAACCAAGAAGGATGTCATATAGAAACACTTTTGAATGCACTCTACTCAACTGATAGCAAATGGAGCTCGCTTTGATATGCTCCCTCCATCTTATAAATTTGCTATTTTTTTTTAGTAGCGATATATAAGAACATCCACTCTTGAAATTCCTTTATGGAGGGAAGACCTGAGACTCTACTTAATAGCACAATAAGGTCACTGACCTCCTAAATGAAATATGACCGATACATGGTCTTTGGAAATTTGGAAACACTCTTGGCCAGATAGGTTTTTAACATGACCCTCGTGCACAACTCTGCTTCTTTGTCCCAATGTTCCACCACTGATTCTGGTGAAATTGTGGCATAATCTTCAACATCAGGGAGTTTGAGAAAATCTTCAAAGAAATTTGGGTCTAAGTGGATCACGAATTTTCCATCGACATCTTTAACTAAAATAGATTCTTCATCATAGTGGGCTGCTATAGCCAAAACAAATTCTAGGAAATGCATGGATGTGGGAAAACTGGTAGCAATAGAAAGCCTAATATCATATATAACATGCATCCAAGGTTTTTATTTGGGGCCTTCACCCTTTCTAGAAATTTGGAAAATTAATTTGTCAAGGTTGGTGTCCCTTATGTTTCCTAGGTGAGAAGATATGCAAGAGTGAGGGGAAACCTAAGGAACAACTATTTAATTTTTTTCTTTCCTTTAGAAGTTGAAGTAGACATCAAATTCTATGTTCTAAAATGTCAAAGAAGGTATTCTCGAATCACCGAAATGGAAACCTCTCGAAATGGAGGAGTCTGAAATTCTAAAATGTAAACCTCCAAAATGGAGAAGTGCTGAAATTCTGAAATGGAGAAGTCTGAAATTTTGAAAAGATAACCCTGAAGTTTGAATGGCTCAATCCCCAAACATTGAGAAGCACTAAACAATCCAAATCTCTAAATACTCAAAAGAGAGTTCTCCAGAAAAATGTGGATCTCTGAAATCTAAAAAACAAAATGTGCTGAGGGGGAAAATTGGAGAACTTGAGAGGATCCTTGCAACTGTGAGTGCCTATAGAAACTCAAATCATGGAAACATGGAGGGAAATAAATTTTTCATTTCCCAAGCTATGCAGAGGAGGAACAAAGAAAATAATTGAGGAAGAAATAAAACAAAAGATCTTAAACCAAAAAGAAAATACCAAAATAAAAAATACCTTGAGAATGACATTGAAAATTATGAAATACAACAAAAATTGGTTATCAGAGAAAAATGTCAGGTGAAAATGTGATTTAAATAGAAAACCCCGATATTAATGGTGAAATTCCAATCCGTACGGAAGTAGGAGGGCATTAAATTTGTAGAGAGCTCTGAAATTCCAAAACCCGAAAGCCCGAAATTCTAAAATTTCTGAATTTTGGGGTTTCGGACTTCAGAGATTAAGGGATAAAAATCGTGGAATGACTCGGAAGAGTTCCAAAACCTGAAAGCCGAAAGTCCAAAATTTCAAACTTTCAAACTTTGGAAGTCCGAAATCAAATGACACAAAAATGATCGGAAGAGTTTCGAAACCTGAAAGTTTAAAATTTCAGACTTTTAGAGTTTTGGACTTTGGAAGTCTGAAATAATTTTTCCAAAAAACATGACCTAGAGTTCCAAAAGTCTGAAATTTTAGACTTTCGGGGTTTCAGAATTTGTAACTCAAAAAGGAAATTTCTAAAAATTGTGACTTAAAGTTTTGAAACTCGAAAGCCCGAAAGTCTCAATTTTGGACTTTCGGGGTTTCGAACTTCGGAAATTTAAAAATAAAGTTTAAAATTAAGTCAATTAAACCCCAAAAGGAAAAATCCCCAAAGTCCAAAATCTGAATTTTCAAACTTCGAGACTTGGAGAAATTTCAAGATGTAGAGATCTTCTATGCGAATATTTTTCAAAAAATTTCTGATCGATTTCAAAGTCTACTTCTCAAGGTAGATTAAATCGGTAACAATGTATGTCAAGCCTCTACTCTAGCCAAAGTCTAGGCTTCCATACACGAACAAACAAGAAGAGATGTTGTACCCCAAATACACAAGACATGGGAAATCCATTTAGCATTGTGGACCAGATGAAGAGAACAAACATAAATGTCACAATGTGGGATGCCCTGACCATTCCATCTCAGTGAGATCTGTTACATGAAGCTCGGCGTAACTCCGCACATTGATCCAATTTTGTAGAAGCCACGTGCTTCTATCAACATCTGTCAAAAAGAGGAGAATCAAGTACGTAAATTTGTTAAAACCTTGGCCTTCTACATATCCTTAAGTGTAGGAAAACACTTAGTGCATAATTACATGATTGACTCGAGTCTAGTACTTCGTGATGCCTAAGAAAAATTTTGATGTCTTAGGTGTGGAATATAGCCCTTTTTCTAAAGGAGTCCTACAACTTGATGGCACAATTGTCACCACCTTATGAGTCATCAAGGATCTTGAGTTAACCCTCCATTCATGTCCAAGCCTAACAATAACTCAAGATGTGTCAATCATTGACCTAACTCCTTGGTTTTCCCTATGTTTTTCAAGGGAATTTACTACTAAAGTGGGTGGTTACTTGTCTTCTAAGCTGGTCTAATATGTTACTCAAGACAAGGTATGGTACCTTGTTTACCATACAAGATGAGCCTATATTTTCCTATCATGTAGATTCATGTGTCTCATCCCTCTCCAAGCCAACTATTTAATCCAAGGAGAAAAAGCTTCGGTTCACTCGAAGATCGGTCTCTTCCACCCTCTGTTCGACCTATTACTTGATGCATGGATAGAGAGGCACCATAAACTTGATCCATATGTTGAAGTATTGGAAGCTTATTAAATTGGTCTTGGTACTTACTGCATCCTTGAAGAAGAAACTATGATGTCGCGTGTGCTCAAGAAAGAAAAATTTGAACTAGTTTTGTGGAAGTTGTACTTTGATGGATCCAGAAGTAGAAACAGCACGGGGGAAGGAGTGGTTCTCATCTACCCTAAGGACAAGAAATTATTCTTCATGCATAGGCTGTAGTTTACATGTTCTAACAATGTGGTAGAGTATGAAGCACTAGTCCATGGCTTGCTCATTGTTGAGAAGAAGAAAATTAAGATGTTGTAGATCTTTGGGGACACAAAATTGGTTATCCACTAGGTTACCAAAAATGCAGACAAATAACAAGCTTCTCAAAGCTTATAAGCATAGATTTTGGGACCTCCTTGAGAGCTTTGATGCTCTAAATCTGCAAGTGGTGCTCGAGAAAAATGAACAAGGAATCGGACCAGATGGTTGCGCTTGGTTCACAATTCTCTCTTCCTAAAGAATTTGTGAAAGGAAACACTCAACACATCAATATGGTGATCAGACCATCCATTCTAGAAAATAACACCGGTGACAAGTATTTAACGGTGATACGTGAATTGTCAGTTCATCGAGAATGAAGTTAAGTTATCTTTAAGCATGCAAGTGACTTGCATGACATCTATGGTGACTAAGTGATACTGAGATAAAGATAGACAAGTTGCCTAAAAGGCTAGTCACCTTAGAGAAAATGTTTAGCCCTAATGATGAATTCAAGGGTGAATAAATAAAAATGTGCATCATGCAAGAAGACTACTCACTAGTCACTATTACATGTGGAAAAGTATTGCTCCTCAATAAATCTTGCACACATGAATAGAAGTAGGACTTCATCTCTCTCTGTCAGAAATACAGTGATATCTTCTCATGGAAGTATGAAGACCTTAAAGGTTTTGATCCAAGTGTTTCTCAACACTCCATTGACCTTGATCCTAGTATCAAGCCCGTCAAATAGAATAGAAGCGGTGGCTATTCAATCCAAAGATAGATCCCCTCATGAGAAAGGAACTATCCAAACTCATTGAGGAAAAAATTATTTTTCCCATCAAAACTCTACCTGGGTCACAAATCTAGTTCTAGTGCACAAAAATAATGGTGAAATCAGACTCTATGTTGATTTTAGAGATTTGAACAAGGCATCTTTGAAAGATCATTATCCTTTTCCTTCAATGGAGTAGATTCTACAAATTGTGGTGGTGCATGATATTCTCCATTCTAGATGGATATTCAAGTTTCAATCAGATCCTGGTCAAGGAAGAGGATCAATTAAAAACAGTGATTACAACCAAGTGGGGAACATATGCAAATCAGAAAATGCCCTTTGGTCTATTAAACATGAGTTCCACATTTCAGCACACCATGGATATTGCCTTCAAAGGTTACATCAATGAGTTCATCTTGGTTTACCTTGATGACATAATAGTCTTCTTAAAGTAGAGCACGAATCATATGGCACACCTAGAAAAATTCTTTGAGAGATGCAGAAATTTTTGGGTGTCTCTTAACCCCAAGAAGTGTAATTTTGTGTTGGCGTAGGATAAGATTTTAGGCCACGTAGTTTTGAATGATGGTATCACAATTAATCCTAAGCACGTTTCAGCCATCATAGCTCTTTCCCTGCCAGTGCACAAAAAGGCCCTATAGTCCTTCCTTGGCAAGATCAATTTTGTTAGGCATTTTATCCCTAACTTTGTAGGACTAGTTCGGCCCATCACCTTGATGCTCAAAAAGGACATAACCTTCAAATGGACAACAGAAGGAAAATAAATCTTAGACAAAAGCAAGCAATAAGTTTCTTGTGCACCAATACTCATCAATCTGTATTATTCAAAGGATTTCATGCTTTATGCTTATGGTGCTGATGCAAGTGTTGTTGTTGTCCTAACACAAGAAAATGAACAAGGACTAGAACAACCAAAGTGGCCTTCTTTGCTTGAGTCTTTGAAGGATTATGAGCTAAGGTACGGTCACATAGAAAAATAGGTCTTTTCCATCATGTGCGTGCTCAAAAAATTCAGAGTATGCTCACCACTAATCATATTAAGGTGTTCTTCTCTCACTCTTATGTCGGATACTTCATCATAGGAGTAGAAATTGGTGATAAAAGAGTACAATGGGTAACCAAAATCATGGAGTATGATGTGATTATCAAGGCCAAAAACTAGTAAGAGGTAGTGCCCCTCTGCAGTAGATTGTTGAGGATGTGCATAATCAATCGAGGTTTCATTATTTTTGTATGAGGACCTCCTATGTGAAGAACTTGAATAGAATGCACATCTTGGCACATGTAATTAGATGAAGGACGTGATCACATTCCTTTCCGAGGGTGCATACCCTCCTAATTTAAAAAAAGTAAAAATAAGATATCTAACATTACAATCTATCCCTTATGTGTTGATTGATGGAATTCTCTTGAAGAATAATCTTGATGGTGTGTTGTTAAGATGTATCAATGGCATGTGGACTGAAAAAGTGTTAGCAGAATTTCACAATGGATTCTCTAGTGGACACTTCTCTTCCAAAACTACAGCAATGAAGATCATAATGGCAAGTATATTTTGGCCTAATTTGTTTGCAAATGCACACAAATGGGTCACAAAATGTAAGGAATGTACTTTCTTTGCAAGAAAGAAAAGATTGGCAGCGCTTCCCCTTTGACCAATCCAGGAAGATCAGCCTTTTGCACAATGGGGTCTCAACTTCATAGGCATGATCAATCCACCTTCAAGCACTAGACATAAATGGGTGTTGATAGCTACAGATTACTTCACCAGATGGATAGAAGTTATCGCACTCAAGGAATCAACCGAGTTAGTCATCCTTGACTTTCTCGAAGGCATAGTCACAAGGTTTGGTGTTCCTCAAACCATTATCTCTGATAATGCAAAGGCCTTCCTTGGGACCAAAATCACTAATTGGGCTCTAAATCTAGGAATTTATCTGAAAACCTCTTCCAACTATTACCCCAAGGAAATGGTCTGGCAGATTCAACAAACAAGAACCTGATTAGAATCATGAAGTGCACAATGAACATTAGACAAAGATAGTGGCATAAAAAGGTCTCACACGCGCTCTGGGAAGATAGAATTGTAGTCAAAAAGGCAATAGGAACTTCACCTTACAAACTTATCTATGGTAAGGAGAGAACCCTTCCTTTGACAATAGAGTTGAATTCATTAGCGCTTGCCTACCACCAGCCTATAATTGGAAGCCACTGACTGAGACAAATCGAATGGCGAGTTGGTTGATATTTAAGAACTAAAAAAATTTGTCATCATCAAACCATAAAAACATCAGCATGCAACAAAGAAATGGTTTGTGAAAGGCTAGGCCTCAAGATTTCAAGGTTGGGAACTTGGTTTTAAGATGGGATGCTAACTCTTTCGAGTTAATTCATCTTGATGGAGGCGCGTTGTAGATCCCAAGTAAATGGGATCTATCTCAAACCCTTCCATTAATTTGGCTACATCATGTTATAAATATTAGAGTAGTTTTAGTTCCTATAAGTGCATTGCACACACATTATTTGTTTGTACATAATTATTTCTTCTCGTATGCTTCTTGTGTGCCTTTGTTCTATTGCTTCCAAATGCAGATCTTATTTTATCGATTCACGCAGGATTCGAGAATCGAGTCAATAATAATCATTCAAGAATATATGGGGAATTTTAATGATTACATATTAGACTCCATGTCCAATAGATGCTCCAAAGATACTCGATCTCCTTCATCTAGTAGGCGAGATGGCCCGGAAATTCATCAAATTGTTATCCAAATAACTCTCCTAGTAATTTGGGTAACTTGTATACATATTCTAGCTCTGAGCTCTTCATTAAAAGGTTGCGCACACTCAAGTCCCCTTGGCACATTCCCTTCTTTTCCTCACGCACCCTTGCATGCTTTCTATTCCCTCCTTATGCTTCCCTTTTCATCTTTATTCTACTCCTCCCTTGCACCTACCTTCTACGCATTCACTTTCTTCCTAAGCAGTTCTTCACCCTATGCACATCTCACACTTACTTCAATCATCTAAGTACTGGCCCTCTCACGCACTCCATCCATCACTTTGTAATGGTTTTTCCTTGACCGTGCACTCTACTCACCATTTTTCCATATTTCTGTGTATGTCTTGTACACATTCCTCTATGCCTTCCTTTGTTTTATTCCACGCACCCTTCCCTCACACCCTCCTTTACACCCTTTTGTGTCGGTCATCTTTTGACATGCTTGAGTATGCCACACACAACCAGCCAAAGTGCACCAATAGGGCATCAAATCCTTACAACAAATCAATGACTAAAACGTGGTAGAAATGACAAATATTTACATAGTTGGCCATCATTTCAGCCAATCCACACACACCACATGTTTTTTTGTGTGTGACGACTCGAAATATTTTGGCAACCATATCTTTTCTACAGAGCTCAAATCAGCACACCCCTGGACTTGTCGAGAGATATGTTGACATCGATTCTTGTCTTTAGACATTCAAAATCAAATTCTTGATGGATTTGATATGTCTAAAATGGGAAAACATCTCTCTCGAGCATTGATGAGCAGATCGATTGCCCAACCACCACGATTTAATATGATTTGCACTCCTTCCTTCTTCAACATGCCAAATAGACATAAGGAAGTGCATTTCATATATTTTTAGGTGGATTTACAGGGCATTGAATGCTTTTTTTTTAGTGGTTTTTATTTGTGCAGAATCACAAAGCACCCATGAATGGCACGAACTATTAGGTGGGGCATTCGGTGTGATTGCACAACATGGGACCATCTCTCAAGTTGTGGGACTTGCAAAACTTGAGATAGAAATCAGAGAACGTAGGTTCTTTCCTCCTAATCTACCTACCACAAGCTATTCTAGAGTAGGAAGAACCTATCCTATCCTAATCTAACCATTCCAAGGGGACATAGAGAGAGAGGGGGTAAAAGAGCCTACACTAAGCGGTGATACACCAAAAAAGGAAGTGGTTGAATCACAGACCCGACCACGAAGTGGAGAGAGGTGAGTAGAGGAGAGGGTGGAAAAGATGCACCACAAACTAGAGATATTTTTCACACAGAGCACCACTTTGAAACCCATTAAGCACAGCTCCTAGAACCTACAACAAACATCAGATTATGCATAGTATACCCTGTAACAATGAGAGGTAAGAAGAGAATAAAATGAGCTAAGAATGGACAGATGCATCACAAAACACATTCTATTGCTCCAAAAGTTACACGGTACATTGTCAATGGGCAAGAGGTAAGAAAATGCCATTACAAAGCCATGGGAGGAGACTTAAACTCCACATTTGACCCTAAGAAAGAAAGAGGGAGGGGGCAGAAGAGGGAAGATCAGCCTTTTGAATATGCCCCTCTGTTAAAATATATAGGAAGAATAAGAGAGAGAGGAGGGAAAAATCGAATCCTACTACAACCACCTCGAGATATGCATTGAATCCTACTTTGAAATCTCAGCCACTATCAATCAGTACCCCTCTCAAATCCACCTACAATCTATTGATTTTGGTTCCCTTTGTCCTCTCGGTGTATTGAAGAAGGAAGAACGGCAGATCTAATCGAATTAGATCTGGTAGTTGAATAAATCAGATTCTCTATTAATGGGCTGGAAGATGCTTTCCCATTTTTCACCCATTAATCCTATTAAGAATGATATTTTATGTTTCCATGGTGTAGAGGGTGTCGAGATTTTTCTAAAAAGTCTTCTCCTGCCCAAATTTGAGTTTCTAATCAAAATATATGGCCATTTGAAATTTCAGGTTGCGAGCGCACAATATTTGAAAGAGTCTATCAGGAACGGGTCCACATTGTAGCCTCATGCACCTTGGAGATTTTTCCCCTACCTTTCACTTCTAAAATTGTTCCGGATTGACATGTGGTGGCTGCTCGGCAGCTCTGCGGTGTCCCTTTGTATTTTCATGAGTCCCCTTTCCTTGGTGAGATCAAAAGTCGACCCGGGACACGAGGAGGCCTAGCGCTTGTTTGGAAACCCACCCCAAATTTTACCCTTGAAACAACACCATGCTAACACATGGCTCCCTCCATAGTCATACCTCTACTTTAACTATTCAAACCCCATCTCTGTCCCTTTTTTGGACCTAAGACATGTGGAAGGCCCGCGCTATTTTGAAAACACGCTCAAGATTTTACCTTTGAAGGAGTGTTGTTAAGACACGTGGTGCCTTCTTCTTGCACTCTCTACTTAGTCATTCTGGGCCAGCTCTCCTTTTTACCTCTCGTTGACCATTTTCTACCTAGAAGGATGACGCAAGTTTGAGTCTCCGCTTTGGGCTCCCATCTTGGAATTTTACTGAGTTTACACTTGGCACCTTCTGCTGAGTCAAAGACTTTTCAACGGCTGGTGCAACTTTTGGGGCTCTAGACGTGTGGAGGCTTGGCACTTGTTTAAGCTTGCCCCTTTGGATTTAACCTTTGGAGGTGCACCATTTGGATACTTCATAGCTTCCATTGTCTCCTCTATAGTTTGTCGATTTTGGGCTCATTCGAGTCATTTGAGAGCCCTGAAAACTTGAACCTTCATTGTTTCTTATCCTTTGAGCCTCTAGTTTCTTTGACATTGTTTCTTCCTTCCTCAACTCTTATACTCCATTGTAGAGCCTACCCATAACTTTTCTACTAGATTTGAAGCACGGGATCGAATTACGGAACTGTTTCTTGAATTTCTTTCCTGCACGAGGTTGTGTTTGATCAATTTTTTGGGGGTGAAAATTGAGATAACAATTTGGCAACTCACAGGGACATCTACCTACTAGATGGAGGGACCAGAGCCTTGATACATCCATTAGGCATGGAATCAAGAATAATAGCCTGATAATAATCCTTTTTTGAAAATCTGATCCCCGAGCCATTACGAGCCCTACTGCTTGCTCTTAGTGACCATGAACCTGCCCATGCATCTGCACTCTCAATTTTCATAAGAAATCTTGAAACAAGGCTTCTGAGAGTAGAAAATTGTTTTGACCTAGGGATTTCATTTGTCCTTGAATGGACTATTTCAAAGATGGCTTTAGTTACTCTACATTTGTTTTATTTTTAAATTTGCAACTATTACAGGCAACTATGAGTCTTCTGCCATGAATAGTGAAGGTCTTAGCCTCAGTAGCTCTGGAGCAATACAAACAAAACTTATGTAAAAATACAAAATCATACATTCCTTAAATGAGACATGCAGAGTGTGCACAATCACTTCTTCTACTGAAAACAAAATCTAATCCTACCCCTACACTAATCAAAGAAATAAAATCTTAAACAAAGCCTACGACTGGCAGGGAGAAGTAGATTCCCTTTCTCAATAGGGGCAGCCATGAAAATGATTTGACACTAAATATAACTTCCTGTATGAGTGAAAAATTGACTTTAATTCAATCCTCCACCCATATCAGCAAGGTATCAACATTAATGGAAAATACGTCCACAAGTTTATTTTCATTAGACTCCTAGAGGTGTTGATGGTGACCCTTGGTGCTTGATACTCATCCTCATGCCCTAAAGTAGGCATGACTAGTTTTGGCTTCTCCCTTGGCTCTAATGAAGCCAAGTATCTAATTGGGCAAGGTCTGGTCCTTTGAATTTTCCCATGGTTCTAAACTTTAACTCCAAGAATGGAGCCTTCTTGTTGACCCTCATGGATGGATGGTGTGGGAGGAATGATAGCCTCATACTCTTTCTCTTCCTCTGTAGCAGGTGTGACTTTTGGAAGATCAAAATCTTCCAACTTTGATTCAGGAGGCATGTTGTAAACTACAAGTTGTGCTTACACATTCTCTTCCATGGCAGCAAGTTCTTGTGATTGAAGAATGAATGATGGGGAAGAAAAGATTGCAATTTCAACTAGCTCCTTATCAAAACATTCTTTTGAGTCTAATAGGAAATCAAACTCTTTACTATCCTATTGTAACAAGGTCTCTCCCCTTGCATGGTGATCTTAAAATCTTCGTTATCTTCACCATATGAAGCTTCATCTTCAAACATGAAGCTAGTGAGTTCAGGATCTTCCAAAAAAATAGAATTTTGGAGAGGTTGAAAGGGAGAGGGATCTATACTTTCTTGATCAACCAACTCATGATTCATTTCCTCCGAATCTATCTTGATCACCTCAGATGCTCCTCTTTAACTAGACTTAGAGTTGGTTGTTCTTCTTCTTTCTCTTGTGAAGAACATGGAAGACTCATATCTTCCAACATTGGTTGTAGAGGGATGTTATGAAGTACACGTTATTGTCCTTAAATGCCCTTCTTCATGGAAGCAGGCTTATATGCTTGAAAGATGGATGATAGAGGAATAAATGATGTGATTTCCTATGGATCATCTCTATCAAAGAAATCCTCCAAGTCAGACAGATAATCTGTCTCCTTGTTGTCATGTTTCATGTGATCAACCTCCTCCATGGTGTCCTTATGACCTGTAACTAGCTCACCATGGTTCCCTTCATCCTCAAACATGAATTTTGAAAGATAAAACTCTTCTTCAACATCGAGCTTGAAGGGGATGAAGTGGGAGGAAGAACTAAAGGTTCTTTTGTAGCCTACTCCACACTTGGAGCCTCTAAAACTATATGTTCCTTCATCATGGAATTATCAATCAAATCAGGCCCTTGAAATGAAAGAAAAGAATCTTCAATGATGCTTTCTTCATTGAGTGGATTCAACACTGATTTGATCTCTCCCATCTACTCCTCTTCAATGGGACTTAGAGCTGATTGTTCCTCCTCTTTAACTGGTTGTGCATCTTGGATCAGATCAACATCCTCTTTAGACAAAGTGCCATCATGGACACTGCATTCAGAGCAAACAGACTACTGATCTTCTTCTTCTTCTTTTTGTTCTTCTTTTGCTACAAACTCAGCCTTAGCCAGCACTACTTCTTTAACCCTAACCTCCTCTATTAGCTTGACCATCAAGGGGATATTTTTAAACCCAAATTTAGCAGCCCAAATCTTTAAATTGTCTATCATTTCTTCTCTGTTGGGCTCCACTTCTTGTTGTTTTCCTTGACTGGATTCTTGAGTCTCTTCCCAACATGGACTTGGGAAAGCAAGAGGAGTGATAGGTTGGGGTTCAACCAGCTTTGCAATTGTTTGTGGTGGGGAGGGAGGTGGAACTTCTTATTTATTTGGAGGGAATGACTACTTGGGAAAGAAAAGGGGAGAAGAATTTAAATGGGGTGGAAGATAAAGAAATGGAGAAGAGAAATCCTAACTTGTTTTCATTCTTGCCTTCCTTGTGCCTTAGTCATATTTTTAAACATTTAGGCACTCAAAATTTTTGGGTATTGCTTCATCGATAATATAAAATTTTATCCCCTTTCTAGAAAGGTAAAGAAGTCCTCCTAACTTCTTGTATTTTGCAAGTTATGGCTCGACGAGTTTGAGGGGAAATTTTTCCCAAAGTGGGCCCAAGAAAATTTGGCACTTAGCCTTTTGGGGTCAAAGGGTCAAAGGGAAAATTTTGGCCCAAAATCCCGCAAGGAGATAAGAGGGTGCCATGTGGTAGGTCGGAGTGGTGGGGTGGAAGGACTTCAAGTTTTTTTGGCATTGGGGTCAAAGTGGGTCAAAGGGGAAAATCCAAGCGAAAGCCCACCGAGCAATGAGAAGATGCCACGTGTCCTATCAATGGTGGAGGTCGGGGTGGCAGAAGGACTTTGGAAATTTTTCCAAAGTGGCTAGTGGCTCAAAGGTAAAAGTGGAGTGCATCCCCGCCAAGCAACCAGATGGTAACACACGTGTCCCGGAGTGGCGGAGGCGCGGAGTTTTTTGGAAAAAAATTTTCCAATTTCAAAAAAAAGGGGAGAATGATCATTTGAACCCATGGATCAATGAGATGGCACCACGTGGTAGTGTAGGTCGGGCGGCGGAGAATTTTTGGGAATTTTTCCCAATTCAAAAAGGAGGGAAAATTTTGAATCTCGGCCCGTGAACCCTAATTTTTCCCTAAATCTTCAGAGGGCCATATCTTTTGATCCAGAGCTCATATTTTTGCATTTTTTATATCATTGGAAATCTGTTGAAATTATCCACATGATGGACTATTCAATTTTTTTTTGGTGGAGTTTGGTGGGAAAAATGAGAAAACATCCTGCATGTAAAAAATACAGAATTGACATTCAACTACCAAAATTAATGAAGTATGGGTCATTTTTGGATCTGCAGAGCAATGTACTTTGGCATATGGGTTTTTCCATGAAGCCCATCACTTTGTAGGTGAAATTGAAGGGATTTGATTGGTGGTTGAGCTCATAAATCAATTTTCCCATGTTTTTGCTTTTCCTTTGTTCTGCTTCGCCATTAAAAGCTAGTTTTGGCTCATTTGTAAAGGGTTGGATGTTTTTGTTCTTGTAGACTCCCCTCTTCCCTTGGCACATGAATTGAGGAGTTTCAGACCTTCCATGGAGATTGTGGCACTTTTTCCTCTCTGCCATTGTAATGCATTGTATTAAACTTGGGAATGGTAATGCATGTTTTGTGAATGATCTTCCAATCCTCTCATGTGTTTATCATTGTCTTCTGATCTTTCATTATATTCTGGAAATATGTGCATGCTTTGGTGTTACATCTCTATGATTTGTGTTTATTTGCAAGACAAAATTTCATCACTCCTTTGGTGTATCACCATTTTAGCTTAGTTTTTTTCCTTTTCCATGTTTTCTCTCAACCTTGTCTCCTTGGAATTTAGAGTAGGATTTTGAATCAGAACCTCTGCAAAAATTCATGCATACACCTAAAAAGAGGGGTAAGAACCAGCTTTCTCTAGAGAGTTTTCTCACCTTGCAAGGTCCCACACCTTGGAGAAAACTCAATGTTGTGCAATCACACTAAATGACCCAATTTGAACTGCATGCAGATCTGAAGGTCATTTAGGGGTGTTGTAGATTTGCACTAATAGTTTTGGCACACCCTGGATGGGACCTTAGAGGTCTTCATCTTATTACAACAAAGTTGATGTGTAATTGTTGTAAGTTTCTTGCTTGAAAGAGCCTTGATTTGCACATCTGGCGACTCCAAAAGGATAGAATCAACTGGTTTCAAGTAGTCCAAGCTTGAAGATTCATGAGAAGGATCCAAACAAGGTCAAGGACTAGAGAAGAGGGATTGTTTAACTATCTACAATTATCCCTAAAAAGAGGAGAAAGAGGAAGAAGGATTCAAAGGTCTCCATCTCCACCAAACAGAACTCTATCAACTCCTCCACTAGTAGACCTTTCATCCAATCAACAAGGGTTCTCAGGCCAATCAAAATGGCACAACCCAATCCTTATGTCAACTTTAATAGAAGTAGAGCCCACTTCTCAATGCACAAAACCTAGTTCCAATTACAGCATTGAAGAACATCCCATACTTTACTGGAGAAAATCATACCACCCCTGGTGATCATGTCAAAGACATTGCTAATGTTTGTGCAATCCATGAGATTGTTGAGATGCAAATTATTGTCAAATTATTGGCATCTTCATTCAAAGGGAAAGCCTTGCAATGGTTCAAGAGCCTTGAGGTAGGCTCTATCCAAAATTGGAACCAGTTGTGCACAACCCTCCATAACCAATTTGGAGAGAAAGGGGACAACTTGTCTCTATTGGAGCAATTGACAACTATCAAGAGAGCTCCCAATGAGCAAGCTAATGACTTCAATTTTAGATTTCAAAGAACATGGGATAGAATCCCATTGGCAAGTGAGGCCAACAACTCAAGGTGCTTTCTTATACTTTCTCAAGGCTTTAAATTCTGACATTTCTATGTTGATCCAATCCATGGGAGGTGCAACTATACCTGCAGCTTACAACATCACCATTAGGGCTGAGAATTGTTTGATCCAAGCTGGTAAACTTGCACCTAGGCCTCCTATGCCCTTATATCCAGAGTTGGAAAGCCCAAGTACTAGTCAAACACCTACTTTAGCTCCTATTCCCACTCCTAGAAATCAGAGTTCAAATGAAACTTCTACTTCATCCTCTAGTGCCTCAAATGAGCTTCAAGAAATTATGAAACAATTGCAAAATTTGGGCAATGAGCTGGTTACGCTCAAGAGGCAACAAGCTCAAAGTTTTAGGCCTTCTTATCAGCCTCAAACTCAAGCCTAATAGACAACCATATCAGCCTAATAGGCCACCCAACCCAGCTGCAAATCAAAATCAAGTAAGGCCTCCTGCCAATAGACCATTTCAGCCCTATAACCCCAATGTTGCATCTACCTCTAAAGCCTTAGTGCCAGTGCAAAATAATATAGCTCAAGAGTATGATTGGTGTTTCCCATGCAATGAACCTCACAACCAATCTATGTGCTTCAATGGTGCTTTGAACCAAGCTTTGATGGTGACAAAACTGGTGTAGAGAGTGAGGTGAGTCAAGAAACAAACCAACAACAAGGAACATCTCAACAAAATACAACTCCAAATGAGACTACACTTGTGAATTGGTAAGCTGAAGATTTTTGTGGTATGAATCAAACACCTTCTCAGAGTGTAGCAGCTAACACATGGTCAAAGAAGAGGAATATTGGTGAAGGGAAGTCATTAGATCCAAGTGATTCACAACCTTCCATCACTCCACAAGGTGTTGGCAAGAAAAATGCAGTTCCAAATGTGCAAGGACAGCCCAAGCCACCTTCTAGACCAGCTCAAATACCAGCTTGTTGTAGCCCATGTACAAGAAAAGAATGTGTAGACTAAAGGGAAAAAAGAGATGGTTCATCCCCATTTAACATCATTGAACAAATGAAGAAGACCAATGTGAACATATCTATGTGGGAGTCACTATCCATCCTAGGCCAAAGGGATCTACTACAAGCTGCCATGAAGAATTGGTCAACCTCAAATCAGCAAGCTCATATGCAAGAGAAGGTACTCACAAATGCTACTCAGCCTGAGGGAAATCTTGGAGGACAGCAAGGTAAAATTTTGAAGCCCCCTCCATTCTATGTTTCATTGATCATTGGGGATAAACTAGTACATAATTGTATGATTGATTATGGGGCAAGTAGTTTCCGTGATGCCCAAGAAAATAGTTGATCAGCTGGGCCTTCAATATGAAGTCATATCCAAGGGGGTGGTGCAATTAGATGGGACAATAGTAGCCAATAGTTGGGGTAATTAAAGATTTGAGCCTTACTTTGCATGCATGCCCCAATGTCACTATTTTGTAAGATGTGTCGGTGATAGATTTGCCACCACTCTTTGCCATATGTTTGTCAAGGGATTTCATAGCTAGAATAGAGGCTACCTATCTGATTGATTGGTCACACATGCTGTTTAGGACAAGGTATGGAGCCAAGGCCACAATCAGGTCCGAACCTATTGCAAACTTTCACATTGAGCCTCATACTCCAAGCCCAATCAATGCCAATTGTTCAACGTTTGATCAAGAGGATTATCCAAGCACACATGAAGTTGACACCAAAGTTGGAAGCATTCCAGATTTGACTCTTGATGAATGGGAAAGCAAGGTACATGCTTTTGATCCCTACAAGGAAATAGAGGAATCTGAACTAGGAGTCTATTACATGCATGAAGAAAATCAGCCTCTTCCTAGCATCACCAAGCCAGACCATAAAGATGACAATGAGGTATGGCAGTTGTTCTTTGATGGATCAAGAAGTAGACAAGGTGTAGGAGGGGGAGCTATGCTTGTTTCACCTCAAGGCATTAAGTATTATTCAGCTTTTAGATTTTAGTTTGCATGTTCTAACAACACTGTTGAATATGAAGCTTTGATACATGGATTACATTGGTCAAGGAAGAGAGGCATCAAAAACTTACAAGTCTTTGGTGATAGTGAGCTGATTGTTAATCAAGTTAAAGGACAACATGCCACCAAGAATGACCTACTCAAGAGTTATAAGAATAGAGTGTGGGACCTCATTGAGGATTTTGAGGGCTTTGGCATCAACTCCATTCCTAGGAAAGAAAACCAAGCTGTTGATAGGCTTGCAACAGTTGGAGCAACTTTTGATGTTGTGGAAGTATCAAAAGAGATAAAATGCAGCCAAACATCCATGTGATTGTGAGGCCATCAGTGCCAGAAAATAATGCAAGTTGGCAGGTGTTTGAGAGTGACCAACAAATCATCAATTTCTTACAAGAGGAAGTTGAGTTCTCAGCCAAAAATTAGGAAAAGTTAGAACAACAGTATGGTGATCAAGTGGTACAACTGAGAACCAACAAACTACCAAAGGGACTTGTGACTTTAGAGTCTATTTTCAATCCTAATGATCAATTTAGGAAGGAGAAAGCAAACATCCAAGTCAAGGGAGAGGATTCAGAGCCCATCTCAGTTGGAGAAGGCAAGTCACTTCAAATTGGTAAAGTGGCAACCGAGCAAGAAAGGTATGAGTTTCATGCAACTTTTCCAAGAGTTCCCAGATGTATTTTCTTGGAGCTATGAAGACTTGAAAGGTTTCAATCCCAAGCTAGCTCAACACACAATTGAACTAGATCCAAGTGCTAAGCCCATCAGGCAGAAACAGAGACCGGTCAATCCTCACATTGAGCCTCTCATGAAGAAGGAATTGAATAAGTTAATAGAGGCAAGTATCATATTCCCCATCAAGCATTCAAGTTGGGTTGCAAACTTGGTTCTAGTTAGAAAGAAGAGTGGAGAAATCAGGTTGTGTGTAGACTTTAGAGATTTGAATAGAGCATCCCTCAAGGATCACTACCCACTTCCTTCTATGGAGCAGATTTTGCAAGTTGTTGTTAGCTCTGAGAGGTTTTCATTGCTAGATGGTTATTCAAGGTATAATCAGATCATGGTAAAGGAAGATGATCAGTTTAAAACAACCTTCACCACCAAATGGGGAACCTATGCATATAGAAAAATGCCATTTGGGTTGTCTAACGCCAAGAGCTACTTTCCAAAGGGCAATGGATATGGCGTTCAAGGGATTGATCAACAAAATAGTGCTGATATACCTAGATGATATTACTGTATTTTCTAAAAGTGCAAGCAGATCATCTCTTTCATTTGAGACAAGTGTTCCAAAGATGTAGAAGATTTGGGGTATCCTTGAATCCCAAAAATGCATTTTCTAGCTCATGAAGGCAAGCTCCTAGGCCACATTGTTTCCAAAGAAGGGTTAGCAATTGATCAGAGAGGGTTGAAGCAATAAGAGCACTGCCATTGCAAGGCATAAGAAGGCTCTTCAAAGTTTCTTGGGAAGAATCAATTTTGTTCGAAGGTTTGTTCCAAACTTTGCAGCCCTTGTCAAGCCAATAACTATGATGTTGAAGAAAAGTGTGGCATTCAAATGGATAGCTGAAGGTAAGGAAAGTTTTGAGGAAATCAAAGAAGCTATCTCATAGGCTCCAACTCTCATTAACCCATATTTCTCCAAAGACTTCATCCTTTATGCATTTGGTGGTGATGATACAATTTCTACAATTTTAGTACAACAGAATGAAGAAAATGTAGAGCAGCCAATTGCCTTCTTTAGCCAAAGCTTGGAGGACTATGAAGTAAGGTATTCCTTCATTGAGAAGCATGTTCTTGTAGTGATTAGGAGCTTGAAGAAATTTAAGCATCTAGTTTCAAACAACAAGGTTCAACTGTTGGTTTCTCATGTGGGAGTTAAAGACTTCCTCCTCAACAAAGATCTAAATGAAAAATGTGCAAGGTGGATTACTCATGTCATGGAGTATGACATTGAGATCAAAGTCACCAAGCTGGTCTGAGGAAAGGGATTGTGTGAGAAATTGGCCTTGAGTCAACCAATTGAAACAAGAAAAGAGAAGAATGTTGTTTTGGTGTGCAGGACAACCAAGAACAAAGAGATATTCAAGAAGAAAATGGTGGCATGTTCACTCCTTGCTAGACCCAAGACATAATGCACTTCTTACAAAATAGGCCTATGCCCTCCAGAGATGAACAAAGCCAAAAGAAGACACTTCAGATTGCAAGCTATTCCATATGCACTTGTTGATGGTGTCTTGTTCAAAAAGGATATCAATGGAGTGTTGTTGAGATGCATTGGGACAAATCAGATTGAGAAAATGTTAGAAGAGTTCCATGGTGGATCAGCTGGGGGTCATTTTTCTCCAAGAGTGATAGCTCTCAAGATCATGAAGGCTGGTTATTATTGGCCCAAAATGTTTAGTGATTGTTATGCATGGATCAAGAGGTGCAAGAATTGTGCATTCTTCACAGGAAAAGAGAGGTTAGCAACACTTCCATTGCACCCAATCTCAGTGGACCAGCCATTCATGCAATGGGGTTTGGACTTCATTGGAGTCATTAATCCAAACTCAAGCCAAGGGCACAAATGGATTCTAACAACAACAGACTACTTCACCAAATGGATTGAGGTGGTGGCACTCAAAGAGGCAAATGAATCTAGCATTCTAGACTTCTATGAGGGGATAACAACCAGATTTGGTATACCTACCACTATAATATCAGATAATGCATTGGAATTCATAGGATCAAAGGTAACTGAATGGGATGTTAGAAATGGGATCTATTTGAGCACTTCATCAAATTATTACCCTCAAGGTAATGGCCAAGATGAGTCCACAAACAAGAATCTATTAAGGATCATCAAGAGGACTCTTGATGAAAATCAGAGGACTTGGCACACTAAGCTCAAATCAGCTCTATGGGCTGATAGGATAACTCCCAAGAGATCCACAGGTAACTCTCCATTCAGACTTGTTTATGGGAGAGAGGCAATCTTGCCTATGTCACTTGAGTTGCCAACATTGGAACTCATGAAGCAATTGGAATTGTTAGAGTTTGAGCCCATGGAGGTTAGATATGCAAAATTGATGGAACTCAAGAAATTAGAGAGCATGCAGCCCAAACAATGGAGAAGGACCAAGCTTTGATCAAGAGAAGCTTTGATAGGAAAGCTAAGGCTAGAACTTTCCAAGTTGGAGATTTAGTGTTGAAATGGGATGTAGACCGAGAAAAGCCAGGAAGGCATTCAAAATTTGATGCCATTTGGAGTGGTCCCTACATAGTCACAAAATGCAAAAACAACAATGCCTTCCAATTGTCTACATTGGATGGTGAGGAACTACAGATTCCAGTTAATGGAATCCATCTAAAACATTGCTACTAGAAGGGAAACTTCTCACCTTGTACATATTAGCTTAGATTTTTTTTTCATTCCTCCAAGTGCTTATGCACATTTTTTGTTGTAGCTTAGATTTACATTTCCCTAAGTGCTTTGGCACAAGTTTTTTGCCCCAAGGATGCATCTTTTGCAGGCCATGTTCCAGATCAAAGTAATTTTCTACTCTCACAATCTTCATCTTAGAGATTTTCTAATGGATTGAGAGTAGCAAGTAGTTAAGTTCATGACTCCATTTCCCAATGGATTGCTTTAGGTAGCTGGTCACTTCATCCAGAGTAGATGACCCCTCTGAGTCACCAAAATTGTTATCCAAAATAAGCCCCCTGCTTATTTTGGCTAACTTGTCTTCATTCTTTCCTTCCTTGTGCCTCAGTCAAATTTTTACACATTTCAGGCACTCAAATTTTTTTAGGTATTGCTTCATCAGATAGAGAATTTTCTCCCTTTCAGAAAGGTAAAGAAGTCCTCCTAACTCCTTGTATTTTGCAAGTTATGGCTCGACGGAGTTTGGAGGGAAATTTTCCCAAGGTGGGCCCGTGGGAAAAATTTTGGCACTTAGCCTTTTGGGGTCAAAGGGTCAAAGGGAAAATTTTGGCCCAAAATCCCACAAGGAGATAAGAGGGTGCCACATGGTAGGTTGGAGTGGTGGGGTGGAAGGACTTTGATTTTTTTGGTGTTGGGGTCAAAGGGTCAAAGGGGAAAATCCAAGTGAAAGCCCGCTGAGCAATGAGAAGATGCCACGTGTCCTATCAGCAGGGAGGTTGGGGTGGTGGAAGGACTTTGGAAATTTTTCCAAAGTGGCTAGTGGCTCAAAGGTAAAAAGTGGAGTGCATCCCCGCCAAGCAACCAGATGGTGACACGTGTCCCAGAGTGGTGGAGGCATGGAGTAATTTTGGAAAATTTTCCAAATTTCAAAAAGGGGAAAATGATCATTTGAACCCATGGATCAATGAGATGGCACCACGTGGCAGTGTAGGTCAGGTCGGCGGAGAATTTTTGGGAATTTTTCCCAATTCAAAAAGGAGGGAAAATTTTTGAATCTTGCCCGCGAACCCTAATTTTTCCCTAAATCTTCAGAGGGCCATATCTTTTGATCCAGAGCTGAATTTTTTGTTTTTATATCATTGGAAATATGTTGAAATTATCCACATGATGGACTATTCAATTTTGTTTTTTGGTGGATTTTGGTGGGAGAAAAATGAGAAAACATCTCTAGCACAAAAAATATAGAATTGACATTCAACTACCAAAATTAATGAAGTATGGGTCATTTTTTGGATCTGCAGAGCAATGTACTTTGGCATATGGGTTTTTCCATGAAGCCCATCACTTTGTAGGAAAAATTGAAGGGATTTGATTGGTGGTTGAGCTCATAAATCAATTTTTCCCATTTTTTTTTTCCTTCATTTTGCTTCACCATTAAAAGCCAATTTTGGCTCATTTGTAAAGGGTTGGATGTTTTTTTGTTCTTGCAGACTCCCCTCTTCCCCTTGGCACGTGAATTGAGGAGTTTCAGACCTTCCATGGAGATTGTGGCACATTTTTTCCTCTCTTCCATTGTAATGCATTGTATTAAACTTGGGAATGGTAATGCATGTTTTGTGAATGATCTTCCAATCCTCTCATGTGTTTATCATTGTCTTCTGATCTTTCATTATATTCTGGAAATTTGTGCATGCTTTGGTGTTACATCTCTATGATTTGTGTTTATTTGCAAGACAAAATTTCATCACTCCTTTGGTGTATCACCATTTTTAGCTTAGTTTTGTTTCCTTTTCCATCCTTTTCTCTCAACCATGTCTCCTGGTGGAATTTAGAGTAGGATTTTGAATCGAACCTCTAAAAAAATTCATGCATACACCTAAACAGAGGGGTAAGAACCAGCTTTCTCTGGAGAGTTTTCTCACCTTGCAAGGTCCCACACCTTGGAGAAAACTCAATGTTTCTCAAAAATAACACACCAACTGCTAAGATGAAGTGGTAAGGTGTTTGAGACACCATCCCACCAAGCGTGCCAAAATTGTTAGTGCAGAATCACAAAGCACCCCCAAATGGCCTAAACTATTAGGTGGGGCATTCGGTGTGATTACACAACATGGGACCATCTCTCAAGTTATGGGACTTATAAAACTTGAGATGGAGCTCGGATAAATTCAGTTCTTACCTCCTAATCTACCGCCACAAGCTACTTGTTGGTTGGATATTTTTCAAGCCAAAATATGAAGTTAAACCATAGTACATGGGATTAAATCCCTCCTTAAATACTGAGATGAAATTTGCTTGTTTATTACTAATCTAAAACGCAAAGCAAAAATACTATCTACAATATTCACACTAATCTAACCATTGGGGTTGGGATAGAATCCCGAAATCCATATCCACACAAGGTGAAGACGTTGCAATTTTAGAAATGGAATGGATTAGAATAGAAAATATTATTATGGAAAAAACACTATGGAAAGGAAATGAACGTATTTTCTTTCGAGCAAACACAAATCACTAAATAATCATACGAGTTTAAGATAACAAATGTAATTTTTGAAATGATTAGAACAATCAACATGCTAAACAAAGAAGAGCTTAAGATTATGAACATAAGAACAATATCTTAAGAAAGATACATATCACAACAAAAAGTTTGCAAAATAGCATTAGTTTCTATTCCTCAAATGATTAAAAGAAAACACAAAGTCTTTCTTCTTCGCAATAGTTCTCAATATTCCAAAAATCTCCACCCTTTAAAACACACAAGCATCCCTTGTTTATAATAAAAGGAGTTGAGAGAAAATAAGATAAATCCTAGAAAATAGTCCTTTTAATGAGATTCCTATTTTGCTTGACTCTCACACAGGAGACCAAGTCAAAATTTACTTCCTATATGACGAAAAGAAAAATTAAAAAGACATGTTGATTTCAGGATTGAAATGACATGAAACATTATGCCTATTTTGTTTCATCATTTTTGTCTTCCTCTAACAAATCCTGCTTGTCCCAAAATTCTTGGAACTTTCAGATTATGCCTTGCATCTCATCTTCATCAGGTGTAGTGGAATGATCACTCAGGACATCACATGTTTCCTAAGTATCACTCGCATTACCAGGAAGTTTCTTCAGTCTCTTGTTGAGTTTCCTCAGTGTTTCCAAAGAATGTTCAATCTTCACGAACCTATCAATGATTTCTAGGCTAAAGCCATCAGTTGGTTCGTGTTGAATTGATTCTTGGATATGCTTGTAAAGATAAATCGAGTGGACATAATACTCGAGCTTTCATTCAAGACTTTAGCACAAATCTTGATTAGCTCTTCCTCTATGTCATTTGTGCCATTAACAAATTGATCTCTTGATTCCCTCAATTTTCTACAACCTTCATTGAGAATCTTTATTCTGAATCTAATGGCTTTGGTCAGTTGAAAATGCTTGTCCCCATGTGGAATGATGCCTTCTTCAACCAAGACATGGGACGAGAACCTATTTCAGCGTATTGAGAGCTTCAAAAGTTAACTCTAGGTTCCCGACTTCTGCTGAAAATTCATCATCCATTTTCTCGCCATCCTTCTTTATATCCTCCAAGGATTTGTAGACTTCCATGGTGTCATCAATGACCTCTTTTCCTTGCAGGAGCAGCCTTTGGATCCATTCATTGACCATTCTCCCCTTCTCATTAATCTTCTCAATCATGGGTACCGATGAGAAATCAAACCTGATAGGAGTAGAGGATGATGGTGTTGACTCAAGAGGCTTTGAGAGCTTGAGTAGTACTTCTATCAGCTGCTCTACTTTCTCTTTTAGCTCATCTTTGTTTGCCTTTATTTCCTTCAACACGGCAAAACACATTCATGGCATCTTGTGCATCCTATTGTGCTCCCTCCATTGTCACTTTTCCTAGATCAACCCTTATGATCTGATAATCGGTGACCATTATATCATCCTTGGTTTTGTCAGTTGTGGGAGTGGAAATTTCCACAAACTTATGCCCTGAGGTGTCCACTGAAATCCTTGAAACTGTTTTGGGTTTCTTGGAAGACTTGGTAGGAGTGACCTTGAGGGAATTGAAATCAAAGGCTGGTAGGGGAACTACCACCTTCCTCTTCCTTAGGGTCTGATCTATTAACCATTGAGGCATACTGGAAGAAGTTGCTCCCATTGTAGGTGTTACGGTCACATCTTTAGGTGGAGGAAGGTTTTCTTGTGGAGTGGTGATCACTGTGAGTGTAGTGTCCGTGGAAATGGACTCAGGGAATGAAGGTACAGAAGGAGGAGGCATATCCATGGTTAACTTGGGTCTAGTGGGGAGAGGTGAGAGGCCAGAGAAGATGTTAGCCATGGCTAAGGAACTTGGTGAAGAAATATGAGGCAAGGAAGGCTGAATGGGAGGAGGCAATGATTCTGAAATTAAAGCTTGAGAGGTAAGAGGAAGACTTACCTCTAATGAGCTGCCAACCAAAAGGGGAATGAGAGGTTGACCAACCTCTTCTCCTAAAGGAATATTTCCTAGTTCTGGTGGTGGAGGTGAATCAATAACCTCAACCATTTGTGGGAGAGTGGTCATTGATGTGTTCCCTTGCTCTTCTCCCTTTTTGACAAACTTAACCTTTATTGGCCTCTTGGAAGGGTTCTTATCCTTTTCCTTTTTTCCCTTGGAGGGTCCCACTTCCAAAGTAGCTAGCTTTGAAAAAATCCCTTCTTTATAACTCATTCCCTAAGAAATGAGCCATGCCTTAGTACGGGAAATAATTTGAGTAGCTCTTCTTGTGATAGAAGCTTTCTCAACAATGGACCAATCAATGGCTGGGAATACATACTAGTCTTCATTCACCCATCATACGAGGCGTCAAGGACACTTTCATTGTCCATGGTGCCTTCTAGGATGTCAAATAGATCTAACATCTAAATCTCTTCAAGTGTTAACCTGTTATTGTCCTTTCTTTAGATGACAACTTCATCCCGAAGATCAACCCAAATGTCTTCTACATTGGGCACATGTAGATATAAGGTCCCATATGACTTAAGGACTCCTCGAAAATCAAACCCATCTTTGTGCTTCATGTGATTTTTCAACTTGTCCTGTAGCTCATGCACCACATTCTTGGCTTTAACCATTGTTGAGCATGTGTACCTTCGATGGAAATAGGGAAGGAGACGGCAGCCTTGTGCTTACTCTGTTGGAATTTGTGAAAATCCAACAATTGTCTAACCAACTCCATCAAGATCAGCTTATCACCTGGGAACCTGGGAAAATGGAAAGGATCACTGGATACATGACCACCCGAAGGTATGTGAACTTCTTGAATTGTAAGAAGATACAACCCCATTTTGATACTTCGGCCCATGCTTCATCAGAGACTCTTCTTTTCCTTAGATCAGGGTTCATCCTGTAGATATTTTCATAAAAGAAGGCATCATCACTCTTCTAAATTGATCCTCAGAACCCTTCATTGTCAGCTAAGGGAAGTACCGATATATGTGTTTTGTTGCCCTATTTCCCTTTGCATCCAACCCTAGATAATTTCTCATGTCGCTGCTACATAGGTGACATATGATGACATATAAAACTTGCCAGTAGACAAGACTATCTTCATCTGGGAATCAATCTCATCACTTATAAGACTGCTCCAATCGATCCCTTGTTTGTTCTTCTTTATAATGACCATGAATTGATACATCCACCCTTGGAAGTCTCTTGACTCGGGGAGTCCAAATACTCAACTCAGCAGGGTGATAATATCACTGATTTCAAGGATGAAATCACTCCTAAGGACAAACTTAGGAAACATAGAGACAAATTAGCTTGGCCTTGATTAAGAACCTTTTATTCACATGCTTGATGCAGTCTTCTTGATCTTTATCCCAGGATTTCTATTTTGACTTGAGATCTACATCAACATATTCCTCAAAGTTCGGAAATCTTAAGAGGTCATCAAAGTAACCTCTGTCTAACTTCACTATGATTTCTCCTGCTTGATTTCTCATTGAGTAGGAATCTAAGTCATAATTAGTACTACTGGTCGAATGAACTCGGGGCATTGAGTAGACATTGGGAATCCTACTATAAGAGGGAGGCCACTGCTAGTTATTGACTTCATCCAGGGATTTTGAGAAGAATCCTTGGTTCTGTTCCAAAATTCTTCCATGTCTATGTTACCAAGCTCGTGTCCCAGGATATCATAATTGCAATCTATGTAGGAAGGGGACTCCATCTTGGTACTTATACTTCATCTTTCTTGATCTATCTGACTTATCCTTAGATTATCTAGGATCGACATGAGAAGTCCTAAAGGAAGAATGCTTAGATGACTTCTAGTTGAAAAATCGGGCTTGAAATCTTGTTGAGCAACCCTATAGACCCACCACACTAACCGAGACTTTGAGACCTACCAAGCACTTTGTGAAACCCGACACACTACAGTGTATATCAAAAACTAGGTTGTGTCGGACACTTTGTGAAACCCGACACAAGTTGGAACTCAGGTGATGTTAAGTACTTCACAAAACCTAATGCAAGTAGAAGTCAAATGATGTTGAACACTCTGCAAAACCCAACACAAGCAAAATTTGGAAGATGTCGGACACCCTATAAAACCCGAAACAAAGGCATCGGGTTTCTGGGATGTCATAACATGTAAAATTTCCACCAAACTTGTAAGTTAGGATTTTCATATTCTTCTCAACAATCTAAAGAGTATATCCCATGGGAAAAATAAGAAAACACCAGGATGAAATTTAAACAAGAGGTTTCATGGGAATACAACAGTAAATGAAGAAAACAACCCAAAACCCTAAACCTAGAGGGAAGAAAAAGAGAAGAGGGAAAAATGCCAAATGAACACTTCAAAAACAACCCCAAAGACCCCAAAATGATAAGAAGAGAAAAATACCTTCAATAAATTTGAAAAATGGTCGAAGATGGATCACAAAATCGATCAAGAGATTCAGTCGGGTTTGGAGGTCAAAGGAGCATGTACAAAAAATCCACGTAGCAAAAATATGCCAGGTAAAAATGACGTGTAAAATTGAACTATTTATAAAGCCCTAGCATTAATTACACCTCCTCGACACATGTGCCAACTAATAGACAACTCAACATTAATGCCATGTCATCATGCTTAGCACATCTGAAAACCCGATACAAAGGTTTTCTTATCAAATCAGGTTTCGGGAACCAACTGACATGAAGCATGAAAAAGACATGTTTGGATGTTATCAAGTTCCAAAAACTTGATACAAAGGAAAGGTTCGGGTTTTAGGTTTGAGAAACAAGCAACATGAAGCATGCTTTTTGAAAGGTATGTTTCGATGCTCCTGAGTTCCAAAACCCGATACACTAGAATGTAATCAGGTTTCGGGTTTTGGAAGACAATTGACATGAAGCATGTAAAATACATGTTTCCATGTGATGGAAACCAAAACCCGAAGATCTCCTTCAAAGGGCATTTTTAGGAGATTTTGTCAAAAAAAATCTATGGTTATCTCAATTTTAGCTGAAATCACTAAAAATGAGATAACAACTAGCTCCAGTTGGGGAATTTCTTTGAAACATCAAAGGAAGAGAACTCATATATCAAAAATCTTTATCCATTGGGCTATGGAGTCTGAAGAAGAAAAATTGAAAATAAACAAAGAAAGAAAGAAAAGAAAGAAAACACACAATAGAAAATAAATTATGATACAGTGCAAGAGAGCATCTTGCATTACTGGTGGAACATATTCAAATGTTGGCCACTGAAAGGTAGGGGGAGAAACTCTCCATCAAGGTATGATAGACAAAAGCTATTTTCACCATTCAAGCTGATGGATTTTGAAAGGACCTTTCCATAAGGAGTCAAACTTGCCATGCATCCCTTTCTGCTCTCTTCTCTTGTCCCAGAGAAGTACTAAATCTCAACCTGGAAATCACGTTGCTTTGATTTCTTGTCAAATATCCTTTTGAATTTGCTCTGATGGTCTATAATGTGATCCACTACCTTGCTCTATTTTTCTTCTATCCGGCTAGGTACATTATCCTTTTCTCAATAGAACTTTGAAAGGTTTCATCCTCAATTGCTTTAGCCAATCGTAAGGCTGGCAATTCTACAGAGATAGGTATCTCAACGTCAATTCCATACAACACCTAGAATGGGGACATTCCAATAGCTCATTTAGGAGTAATACGATCTACCCACAATGCATCATACAATGCTTTGTGCCATGTCCTCTAATTCTCATCGACCAATTTTCTGATTATGGTCACCAAGTTTTTGTTGCTTGATTTAGCCTGACCATTGCCTTGTGGGTAATAATCGGATGAATGAGCCAATGTGATCCCAAAGCCATAACAAAATTCTGTCAACTCATGAGATGATAAATTGGAAGTGTTTTCAGCAACAATCTTGTGAGGCACACCGAATCTAACAATTATATTCTCCTTGAGAAAGTTACACACAACTTCGAGAGGTTGCTTGTTTGATTGGAGCAGCTTCCACCCACTTGGTGAGATAGTCTATGGTGGTGAGCACATAATTATGACCGGCACTAGAGGCAGGGTTCAACACTCCAATGAAATCAATTCCCCATTGGCGAAAAGGTTCTTCAATCACCACAGGCTTCAAGGGAAGAGCTACCAGCTTAGGATGACCAATGAAATGTTGACAAGCTTCACACTTGGCCACCCATTCAGCTAAATCTCGAAAGAGAGTAGGCCAATAGTACTTGGCCCGTAAGATCTTGTAAGCCATTACGAAGAAGAGAAATGTCCTCGCATGCTAGATTGTGGAAGGACTCTAGCAACCTTACTCTTGAGACTTATCAACACAGTGCAGAATACACCATCGATACCTTTCTTGTATATACCATTATCCCACAGAATGTATCTTATAGACCTGAGTTTAACTATCCTCTTTTCTTTTTGCTTAAATTTGGGGGATGCTCAACATAGGTTAAAAAGAAAGCAATATCTACGTACCATTCATTAGTCGTGCTTACGAAAAATCACTTTGGGCAATTCTAAAGAAGTACCTTAGTTTCTTCACATTCTATCTCAGCATTGTTTTCTGTGATCAATGCACGAGCCTCTTCCTCGCACCAATTTGGTAGTCTACGATGTCCAAGTCATACTCCTAGACTTTGGCTATCCAATTACCCCATTGACTACCCAACTCTTGTTGGGTCATAATGGATTTAACTACGGTATCAAGAATTAGAACGAGAGTGTGGGAACTCAAGACATAATACCTAAAATGTTTCACTGCTCTCACCATTGCATAAATATGATTTTCAATCTGCGACATCTTCAATTCATGTTCCTTTAGTGTGCATCTTAGGAAAGCAATGGGAGCTTTAATTCCTTCTTTGTTTTCCTGCATCATGATGGTCGATATTGTATGTGCGGAAGTGTAGTTGTACATGATGAAATCTTTCTTGAAATCTAGGTATACCAGAATATGAGCGTGAGCAATTTCCCATTTGACTTCTTCAAAGCAAGCTTCCCTTCAGTGCTCCATTGAAATGGATTCTTACCTTTCATCATCCCAAGGATATCCTTGGTTTTATCGGCAAAGTCAGGTACAAATATTCTTAGGAAATTGACTTTCCCAAAAAAAGGAGTGCACCCAGTTTTGCTTGTGGGTAGGGTAAGGCTTTGGATGGCCTTCACCCTCTCTAGATCGATCTTGGTTCCTTCTTTAGTCACAATATGACCCAGCAACTTTCCTTCTATCACTCCGAACATGGAATTTTTAGGATTTAATGAAATCCCATGATGCCTGTACCTTAAGAGTACCTACTCCAGGTGATCATAATGATCACTTCACTTTTTAGAGAAGACCATCAAGTCATCCAAATACACAACTATGACCTTTCCCATTAAATCTTTGAAAGCTAAGTCCATAGCCCTTTGAAACGTGGCTGGCATTAATCAAACCAAAAGGCATTCTCCTATAAGCAAAGGTTCCCCATGGAGTGGTGAATGTTGTTTTATGTTGATCTTCAACAACTACCTCAACCTGATTATACCCTAAAAATATGTCAAGCATGGATAACATTTTGATCCAGTGACAATCTGTAATACTGATCAATGATGGGCAATGGATAATTGTCTTTCAATGAAGATTGGTTGAGGTTTGAAGTCAACACAAATCTGGATTTCACCATTCTTCTTTCTAACAGGGACAATGTTCACAACCAGGTGGAATGATGGATTGGAAAGATAATCCTTGCATCTAACATCTTTTGAATTTCTGCAAGAATAGTCCCTGAGATCTTTGGGTTGTAATGCCTCTACTTCTTCCTATAGGGTTTAACCTCAGGCTTCAAAGGAATGCTATGTTACACATCCTTGGGCTTGAAAGACTTTAGATCCACATATGACCATGCTAGGACGTCCATATATCTCTTCAAGAGTGAAGAGAATCTTTCTTTTTCCTCCAGAGAATAGCATTTACCGATGTTTACCATCCGTGGTTGATCAGCGGAGCCCAAGTTAACTTGGTCTACCTCTGATGAGGAAGCACCTTCAGCTTTCCTTTTATCCTAAATGAAATGGTCATGCTTGTCAAATAGACCTTCCAGAGAAACTAATCCCTTCAGAATCTTATTTCCTTTGAGCTGGATGAATTCACCATCAATTTCTTGATATGAATTAGAGACAAACTCACAGAAATTTGATTATGATCCTTCAAAATAAAGTTTGCTAAAGTTATCGACTTTCTCAAGAAAAGAAAATACTTGTTGATTGTCATTAAACACTTGCCAATGTGCGTTGAGTTATCTGGAATGCTTGGACGATACACAATCTCAATGGTATATGTGTCTGTTTGAACTGTGGGTGGGGGAGAAGAAGAGATGCAGAAATAGCTAAGGAATCAGCTTTATCATTGTAATCTCTTAAGACTGCCTTAATGGAAAAAGCATCAAAGCATTCTATGTTGTCCCAAACCTTGTTTTTGTAATGTCTTAGGCGATCATTTTTTACCTGATAAATCCCCCTTACTTGATTCACAATCAACTCAAGCATCTCCCTATACTTTGAGATTTGGATTCCTTTTTGTCTTGCCATTTCTAATCCTAATAACAAAGCTTCATATTCGGCTATGTTGTTAGTATTATCAAACTGCAACTTGAAAGAAAAGGGAAAGATCTTGAAATCTAGAGATATAAGAACCACACCACACCTGAACCAATAGTTGAACAGCTCCCGTCAAACTCAAGGGTCCAAACAAAGCATTAGGATCTTCTTCTTTGACTTCTACAGAGGGCACCTCAGATGTCAAGAAATAATTACCCAAGCCTACATCTTCAAAGAGAATTTGAGCCTTAGGATCATCTGATTTAGTAACCAGGTACTTTACTTGTGCTTCGGGGTGAAGGACACGAGGAACTCCATTTACTAGAATTTTAGCTTTGGTCCAATCCATGTTGATTTCTCCTCCAACATCTTTGCAAAAACCTCTTCCCAAGAGAATCCCATAAGCAGCCAGGATATCAACAACTAGGATAGTCATTTTTACTCTCTTTTCGGAAATGCAACAAATGCAAACTGCGCATCCTTGATTTGGCCAATCAAGGGGACTTGTTTAGTTTCCATGGAGTAACACCACCCATAAGATTTAGTTAGTGTGAGTCCAAGGGCATGAGATACTTTTGTGGGCATTACGTTATCAGAGGCTCCTGAGTCAATTATGCAATTGTTGAGTTTAAAACCATTTATAAGTAAAGACAAATAAAACAGTTCAATCTTTCCCGAAGAAGTAGCAGAGGTCATATTACTCTAAGGTAAAGGATGAATGGGCTAGGAAAAATGTGTTTCAAATATGGATGAATAGCAGCCTTACTTCTAATGAATTTGGCAAGTTTCTCAAATTGCTCAGGGTTGGACTGAAGGTATTTGGCTTCTGACATCTGGATTTTGGTTTTCTTTGCATGATCAATGATGTCGAAATCAGTATATGAAGGAATGATAGAGGGCTTAGTTCTAGTTACATTGGTCTAAGCTGAGGTACTAACCTTGAAAGCAGGAGAAAGAGAGTTGGAAGGTGAAGTTACCTTTTTAGTTATCTCCTTTTTAGTTTGTGCTGAGATGGGAGATCCTCTTTTAGCCATAACTACGGGAGCTTCCTTAATTTTATCCTTGGAGCTTTCAACCAACTTTCTGGGGTTCTGAGATTGGGATTGAGTGAAACTGCAAATGATTTTCCATCATGCTCATCTTCATATTTCTCGTACTCTAAGTACCCAATGCTGGAGTCGTCCAGCTGAATCGTCAAAAGACTCATCAACATATCCTGAAGCTTTAAAGGCTTCATGAGAGTCGTGATCTTCTGGTTCCTCATCCTCCTCAATTATTTCAACTGCTACATTGATAAGAGGAGATTTAATGGCCAGCCTGGTGGGAGTAGTGATCAATCGATTTTTGTCTCTTGCGGGAGTGCCATTGGCATTGTTGAAATTCCATCTAGGAATATCCCGATAAGGAACATTGGCCACTTGTTGAGACATTTGTTTCTTTAAGGTGATCAAATCATTGGCCATCCTTTGTATCATAGGATCAGTAGTACTCTGAGAAGAACTCTGATTTTTAGGCTTAGATGACTCTTTTCTAATCTTTCCAGCCAAAATAAGATCATCTTCTATTTTAGTGGTTGTAGCTTGAGCGGTGGCCAAATCGGGAATAACAGATCTTCTCAACAAGAAGCTCACATCAGGAGGTTGAGCGTTGATGAAGAAACACTTTTGATTTTCAAGAGTAGGAACAGCTAGGTCTAGAATCTTGCGGATCAACTTGTTGAATTTGGCTATGAAGTCCCGCATGGGTTTGTAAGACTCCTTCATGTCTATAAGATGTGCTAACAAGGTGTGAGAATCTTTAACTAGTTTGAACCTTGCTTCAAATATGGATCTCATGGTAGCCCAATTGGTAATGCATGCATTTGGGAGATGGTAAAACCATTCTGCTGCTACGTCATGTAATGTTTCAACGAAGAGTCGAACAGAGATGTCTTCATGAGCAACCCCAAGAATGCCGCATGTAACAAAGAATGAAGTGATGTGTTTGTTAGGATGTTGTTTTCCATCACCATTAAACTTAGGAATATTCTTCCGTGATCCATGAGGTAGGTCATGCAATGGTGGAGTAAGGGAAAGAGGACCAATAGCCACACCCCAAGGCACAGGTTGTGCTACCATTCTTCTAAATGAAGTGCATACAAGAATCTAAATATCTAACAAGAATAATGCACAACAAGTTGCAGAAACTTCTTGTTCTTGAGGAATCTGAGTTCTTTAGATGGGTGAAGAACTTCTTACTTGGCTAGATGCAACACTGTTGGGTGAAAGCCTGAAATTATGTTGTTGAAGCAAATCAAAGAATGGATCAGTTTCACCCCGGGCTTGGCTTGACCGAGTGAAGATCTTTCTGGCCAGCTTGAACTAGAAAATAGATCTTGTTGAAAATAAGGCAAATATGGAGTCACTAGACACCAATAGGATAAGCTTAGTCTTATCAATCCATATTCCCCAATGAAGTCACCAAAAACTATTGGTTGGATATTTTTCAAGCCAAAATATGAGGTTCAACCACAATACATGGGATTAAATCCCTCCTCAAAGATAGGTGAGGCTGCCTGTTTATTACTAATCTAAAATGTGGCGAAATAATATATACAATATTCACACTAATCTAACCATTGGGGTTGGGATAGAATCCCAAAATCCATATCCACACAAGGTGAAGACGTTGCAATTTTAGAAATGGAATGGATTAGAAAGGAAATTATTATTATGGAAGAAACACAATGGAAAGGAAATGAGAGGAACGTATTTTCTTTCAAGCAAACGTAGATCACGAAATAATCATACGAGTTTTAGATAACAAATGTAATGTTTGAAATGATTAGAAAAATCAAGATGCTAAACAAAGAATAGCTTAAGATTATGAACATAAGAACAATATCTTAAGAAAGATACATCTCACAACACAAAGTTTGCAAAATAGCATCAGTTTCTATTCCTCAAATGATTAAAAGAAAACACAAAGTCTTTCTTCTTCACAATAGTTCTCAATATTCCAAAAATCTCAACCCTTTAAAATGCACAAGCATCCCTTATTTATAATAAAAGGAGTTGAGAGAAAATAGGATAAATCCTAGAAAATAGTCCTTTTAATGAGAGTCCTATTTTGCTTGACTCTCACGCAGGAGACCAAGTCAAAATTTTCTTCCTACATGACAAAATGAAAATGAAAAAGACATGTTGATTTTAGGATTGAAATGACATGAAACATTATGCCTATTTTGTTTCATCATTTTTGTCTTCCTCTAGAAAATCCTGCTTGTCTCAAAATTCTTGGAACTTTCAGATTATGCCCTGCATTTCGTCTTCATTAGGCGCGGTGGAATGATCACTTAGGACTTCACACATTTCCTAAGTATCGGTCACATTACCAGTAAGTTTCTTCAATCTCTTATTGATTTTCTTCACTTTGTTTCCAAAGAATGTTAAATCTTCACGAACCTATCAATGATTTCTAGGCTAAATTCGTCACTTAGTTTGTGTTGAATTGATTCTTGGATCTACTTGTAATGATCATCAACGATTAGAATACTCAAGCTTTCATTCAACACTTTACTGCAGATTTTGATCAGCTCTTCCTCTATGTCATTTGTGCCATCAACCAATTGATCTCTTGATTCCCTCAATTTGCTGCAAGCTTCATTGAGAATCTTTATTCTGAATCTAATGGCTTTGGTCAGTTGAAAGTGCTTGTCCCCATGTGGAATGATGCCTTCTTTGACCAAGATGCGGGACGGAACCTATTTCAACGTATTGAGAGCTTTAAAATTTAACTCTAGGTTCCTGACTTTTGCTAAAAATTCATCATCCATTTTCTCAATCATCCTTCTTTATATCCTCCAAGGATTTGTAGACTTCCATAGTGTCATTAATGACCTCTTTTCCTTGCAGGAGCAGCCTCTGGATCCATTCATCGACTATTCTCCCCTTCTCATTAATCTTCTCAATCATGGGTACCGATGAGAAATCGAACCTAATAGGAGTAGAGGATGATGGTGTTGACTCAAGAGGCTTTGAGAGCTTGAGTAGTACTTTTATCAGCTTCTCTACTTTCTCTTTTAGCTCATCTCTATTTGCCTTTGTTTCCTTCAACTTCTAGCACAACACATTCATGGCATCTTGTGCATCTTGTTGTGCTCCCTCCATTGTCACTTTTCCTAGATCAACCCTTGTGATCTGATAATTGGTGACCATTATATCATCCTTGGTTTTTTCAGCTGTAGGAGTGGAAATTTCCACAAACTTATGCCCTGAGGCATCCACTGAAATCCTTGAAACTATTTTGGGTTTCTTGGCAGACTTGGTAGGAGTGACCTTGAGGGAACTAAAATCAAAGGCTAGTAGGGGAACTACCACCTTCCTCTTCCTTGGGGTCTAATCTATTAACCATTGAGGCATATTGGAAGAAGTTTCTCCCATCATAGGTGTTATGGTCACATCTTCAAGTGGAGGAAGGTTTGCTTGTGGAGTGGTGATCACTGTGAGTGTAGTGTCCATGGAAATGGACTTAGGGAATGAAGGTACAGAAGGAGGAGGCATATCCATGGTTAACTTGGGTCCAATGGGGAGAGGTGAGAGGCTAGAGAAGATGTTGGCCATGGCTGAGGAACTTGGTGAAGAAATATGAGGCAAGGAAGGTTGAATGGGAGGAGGCAATGATTCTGAAATTAAAGCTTGAGAGGTAAGAGGAAGACTTACCTCTGATGAGCTACCAACCAAAAGGGGAATGAGAGGTTGACCAACCTCTTCTCCTAAAGGAATATTTCCTATTTCTAGTGGTGGAGGTGAATCAAGAACCTCAACCATTTGTGGGAGAGTGGCCACTGATGTGTTCCCTTGCTCTTCTCCCTTTCTAACAAACTTAACCTTTATTGGCCTCTTGGAAGGGTTCTTATCCTTTTCCTTTTTTCCCTTGGAGGGTCCCACTTCCAAAGTAGCTAGCTTTGAAAAACTCCCTTCTTTATAACTCATTCCCCAAGAAATGAGCCACGCCTTAGTACGGGCAAGAATTTGAGTAGCTCTTCCTACGATAGAAGCTTTCTCAGCAATGGACCAATCAATGGCTGGGAATACATATTGGTCTTCATTCAACCCATCATACGAGGCATCAAGGACACTTTCATTGTCCATGGTGCCTTCTAGGATGTCAGATAGATCTAACATCTGAATCTCTTCAAGTGTTAACCTACTATTGTCCTTTCTTCAAATGGAAACTTCATCCCAAAGATCAACCCAAATGTCTTCTACATTGGGCACATGTAGATATAAGGTCCCATATGACTTAAGGACTCCTCAAAAATCAAACCCATCTCTATGCTTCATGTGCTTTTTCAACTTGTCCGCAGCTCGTGCACCATGTTCTTGGCTTTAACCACTATTGAGCATGTGTACCTTCCGATGGAAATAGGGAAGGAGACAACGGCCTTGTGCTTACTCTATTAGAATTTGTGAAAATCCAACAATTGTCTAACCAACTCCATCAGGATCAGCTTATCACCTAGGAACTGGGCAAATGGAAAGGATCACCCGGGTACATGACCACCTAAAGGTATGTGAACTTCTTGAATTGTAAGAAGATACAACCCCATTTCGATACTTCGGCCCATGCTTCATCAAAGACTCTTCTTTTCCTTAGATCAGGGTTCATCCTGCAGATATTTTCATAAAAGAAGGCATTGTTCACTCTTCTGAATTGATCCTTGGAACCCTTCATTGTTGGCTATCTTGCATAGGTGACATGTGATGACATATAAATCTTGTCGGTAGACAAGATTGTCTTTATTTGGGAATCAAAATCATCACTTATAGGATTTCTTCAATGGATCCCTTGTTCGTTCTTCTTTATAATGACCATGAATTGATACATCCACCCTTGGAAGTCTCTTGACTCAGGGAGTCCAAATACTTGACTCAATAGGGTGATAATATCACTAATTTCAAGGATGAAATCACTCTTGGGGACAAACTTGGGAAACCTAGAGATGGCTGGCTTGGCCTTGATCAAGAACTTTTTATTCACATGTTTGATGCAATCTTCTTGATCTTTGTCCCAGGCTTTCTGTGTTGACTTAAGATCTACATCAACATATTCCTCAAAGTTGGGCAATCTTAAGAGGTCATCAAAGTAACCCCCATCCAAATTCACTATGATTTCTCCTGCTTGATTTCTCACTGAGTGGGAATCTGAGTCATAATTGGAAGCGCAGAGAATAAACTTGGGGTATTGAGCAGACATTGGGAATCCTTCTGCGAGAGGGAGGCCACTGCTGGTTATTGACTTCATCTAGGGATTCTAAGAAGAATCCTTGGTTTTGTTCTAAAATTCTTCCATGTCTATGTTACCAAGCTCCGTGTCTCAGATATCATAATTGCAATCTATGTAGGAAGGGGACTCCATCTTCCGAGTACTTGTACTTCATCTTTCCTTATATGTCTGACTTATCCTTAGATTTTCCAAGATCGACATGAGAAGTCCTGAAGGAAGAATGCTTAGATGACTTCTAGTTAAACAATCAGGCTTGAAAGCTTGTTGAACAACCCTATAGACCCGCCACACTAACTAGACTTTAAGACCTGCTAAGCACTTTGTGAAACTTGACAAACTATAGTGTATATTAGAAACTAGGTCGTGTCAGATAGTTTTTGAAATCTGACACAAAGGCAGAACTCAGGTGATGTTAAGCACTTCGCAAAACCTGATATAAGTAGAAGTCAAATGATGTTAAACACTCTATGAAACCCGACACAAGAAAAAGTTGGAAGATGTCGGACACCCTCTAAAACCTGAAACAAATGTGTCAGGTTTCTGGGACATCAAAACATGTAAAATTTCCACCAAGCTTGTAAGTTAGGATTTTTAGATTCTTCTCAACAATCTAAAGAGTATATCCCATGGGAAAAATAAGAAAACACCCAGGATGAAATTTAAACAAGAGGTTTCATGGGAATACAACAATAAATGAAGAAAACAACCCAAAACCCTAAACCTAGAGGGAAGAAAAAGAGAAGAGGGAAAAACACCAAATGAACACTTCAAAAACAACCCCAAAGACCCCAAAATGATAAGAAGAGAAAAATACCTTCAATAAATTCAAAAAATGGTCGAAGATGGATCATGAAATTAATCAAGAGATTCAGTCAGTTTGGAGGTCGAAGGAGCATGTACGAAAAATCCACGCAGTGAAAATATGCCAGGTAAAAATGACATGTAAAATTGAACTATTTATAAAGCCCTAGCATTAATTACACCTCCTCGACACGTGTGCCATCAAACAGACAACTCAACATTAATTCCATGTCATCATGCTTAGCATGTCTTGAAAACCCGATACAAAGGAAAGGTTCAGGTTTTGGGTTTGGGAAACAACCAACATGAAGCATGCTTTTTGAAAGGTATGTTCCGATGCTCCTGAGTTCCAAAACCAAATACACTTTGGAATGTAATCAGATTTCAGATTTTGGAAGACAGTTGACATGAAGCATGTAAAAGACATGTTTCCATGTGATGGAAACCTAAAGATCTCCTTCAAAGGGAATTTTTAGGAGATTTTCTCAAAAAAATTCTATGGTTATCTCAATTTTAGCTGAAATCACTAAAAACGAGATAACACTACTCCGATGCAGAATAACCTATCCTATCCTAATCTAGCCATTCCAAGGGGATAGAGAGAGAGAGAGAGAGGGTAAAAGATCCTACACTAAGTGGTGATACACCAGAAAAGGAAGTGGTTGAACCACAAACCCGGCCACTGAAGTGGAAAGAGGTGAGCAGAGGAGAAGGTAGACAAGATGCACCACAGGACTAGAGATAGTTTTCACACAAAACACCACTTTGAAACCCATTAAGCACAGATCCTAGAACCTAAAATGCAGGACATCGAGTATCCACAGTATACCCTATGAAAGCGAGAGGTAAGAAGAGACAGTAAAATGAGCCAAGGATGGACAGATGCATCACGAAACAGATTCTATTGCTCCAAAAGTTACATGGTATATTGTCAGTGGGAAAGAGGCAAGAAAATGTCATTACAGAGCCATGGGAGGAGGCTTAGACTCCAAACTCAACCCTAAGGAAGAAAGAGAGGGGGGGAAGAGGGAAGATCAACCTTTTGAATATGCCCCTCTGTTACAATATATAGGAAGAATAAGAGAGAGAGGAGGGAAAATTTGAATCCTGCTTCAACCACCTTGAGATATGCATTGAATCCTACTTTGAAAGCTCAACCACTATCAATCAATTCCCCTCTCAAATCCACCTACAATATGTTGATTTTGGTTCCCTATGTCTTCTCGGCGTGTTGAAGAAGGAAGAACGGTGAATCGAATCAAATCAGATCTGGTAGTTGAAGAAATTGGATTTTATATTAATGTCTTGGAAGATTTTTCCCATTTTTCACCCACCAAATCCTATTAAGAATGATATTTTATGTTTTCATGGCATAGAGGGTGTTGATACATTTCTAAAAAGTCTTCTCCCACCCAAATATGAGTTTCCAGTCAAAATATATGGTCATTTGAAATTTTGGGAAGCGTGACACAATATTTGAAAGAGTCTATTTGTATTGGGTCCACGTGGTAGCCTCGCGCACCTTGGAGATTTGGCCCCTACCTTTCACTTTTGAATTTCACTAGATTGACATGTGGCAGCCTTCGCATGCTCCATGGTGTCCCTTTGTATTTTTCCCAAGTCCCCTTTGTTTGGCGGGATCAAAAATTTGACCCGGGACACGCGGAGGCACGGCTCTTGTTTGGAAACCCCCAAATTTTACACTTGAAATAGCACCATGCTTTGACATGTGGCTCCCTCCATAGGTCTTCCTCTACTTTGACTATTCAAACCCTAACTCTATCCCTTTTTTTACTTGGGACATGTGGAAGGCCCACGCTCTTTTGAAAACCCGCTTAGGATTTTACCTTTGAAGGAGCGTCGTTAAGACATGTGGCACCTTCTTCCTGCACTCTATACTTACTCATTCTAGGCCCACTCTCCTTTTTGACATTTTTGACCATTTGCTACTTGGAGGGATGGCGCAAGTTTGGGTCTCCATTTTGGGCTCCCATCTTGGAATTGTGTTGAGCTGACACTTGGCACCTTTCATTGAGTCGAAGACTTTTCAATGGCTGGTGCAACTTTTGGGGCTCTAGACACGTGGAGGCTTGGTGCTTGTTTGAGCCTGCCCCTTTGGATTTAACCTTTGGAGGTGTGTCATTTGGACACTTGGAAGATTTTATTGTCTCCTCCATACTTTTTTGATTTTGAGGCTCGTTCTAAGTCATTTATAGAGCCCAAATACTTCAAACCTTCATTTTTATTATCCTTTGAGCCTCTGGTTTCTTTGACATTGTTTCTTCCTTCCTTGACCCTGCTACTCTATTGTAGAGCCTTGCCTGTAACTTGTCTACTAGATTTGAAGCAAGGGATCGCATGATGTAACTTGAATTTATTTCCTACACGGGGTCGTGTTTGATCAATTTTATCGGGGGCAAAAATTGAGATAATAGTTTCATTTCAAATTCAAGTTTTCCTCCTTCTCTTCTCTTTCTATAGATTCATCTATAAATGTAAGAGTTGGGCTCATTATTAATGTTGGACACTCTAGATCCTTACACATTCTGCTAAGGACTTCATATTTTCTATATTTTGAGTTACATACCTCTAGATCTGGCTCTCACATGTGGATATTGGCCTCCTTCATCAAGTATAACAGCTCTGTGCATTTTCGGAAGTAATAGAAGCATCATTTTGTGACTATTCTCTATCCTAACGTGTTTGCATTCCTTCTTCTTGCCTTTTATTTTGTGTTGTGTGTTGGTTGTGCCATTTCATGTCCCTTGCAGTCCCTTATTTAGTTGTGCTCCATGATAATTATCCAAGTAAACATGTGTTTAGCTATGTTACTCATGCCTAGCCTCATGCATTTTATGTCATTTCCACTCAAAAGAGATAGTGTTCATCCCTCTTTTCTGGTGCTATTGCCTTCTAGTGTAGGTTTCCTTCATGTTATCCTTCTATCCCTGGTCCCTTGGCATTTTTATCTAAGTTTTCCCTTCCAAAGCACTAGGAGTAGCAAGAGAGTAGAAATAGGCAGAGGAACCAGCCTTCTCCAAAGATCTATCCCAAGCACGCAAGGTTCCAAAACTTGCGGATGGTTCCATTATGGTCTCAAACACCTTGGCCCTTCTAAGTCTAAGATACAAGTGCATGTTTGAGCAACCAATAGTTATCATTTGGTAGCTTAGATGCAGGTATGGATGAAATATTTGAATATTGGTCGAGGACATATAATTTTGTAATGGAAGCATCAAATTTTAAGGTTGGAAGGTCATGTAACATTCTTTGAAAGGATTTGGTGTTGGAAGCACAATTGATTGAGGGGGTGAATCATTCATAAAAATTCCTTACTTCATTTACCATTATTTTCAACATCCATTAAGCATTCATTCAATCATATACATTCAATAAGATCTTATTAGGTGTGCATTATACATTCAAATGAACATGAACCATGAGAAAGTACACAAGAGCATAAGATATATGTGGGAAACCCTCAAGGGGAATAAAAATAACTAAAATTTTGATTATATTACTTAAATTAAAATTATTCATTGAAACACCAATTTCATAAGGAGTACCAAACCCTAGTTTAGTAGAGCACAAACCCTATAAGGAGCACCAACCCCTAGTTTAGTAGAGCACCAACCCTATAAGGAGAACCAACCCTAGTTTAGTGAAGCACCATTTATACAAGAAGGATAAAAACCCCTAAGATTATCAAGAACCAACTAAACCACCTTTAGATGAATATCTCTGATGTAATATTGTTGCCAAGCGATGGAGATCACAAATCGGATCGCACGCCTTTAAACCCTCTTCAACTTCTCTCTCCTTTAACTCATTGTATCTTGATATTTTATGGACTGATTTGGATTCAAACCATTGCACATATTATCTTCATCACTCTTCATATTTTCAAACATATCCTAAGCTCTATTTTTTATTCCCTTAATCCATCTTCACTTCCTTACCTAGGTCACATTTTCCCTATCTCACAACTAGCTCAAATTTGAACCAAAACAAGCACTTTATATGCTTCTCAACTCAAAAACACAACATAAGTCATTCTATACCAAGGATCTCGACCAACACAACATTAACACATAACACCAAACTCATAAAAACTCATAAAATGGACCCATGTAGGTCGTCCATACACCATGACAACCAAACATGCCAAAATAGGCTCAAAACCTTGTCACCTGGCTCATCAAAGACCTCCAAACTCATCACAATTCTTATTAAATCCTAAAAATGCATTACACATGTCAAATACATAATAAAAACTTCATCCATTCTTGTAAATTACCTTTCACCAATCATTTTATTCACAACTCTATCAAGTATGACCATTTCATAATCAAAATAATTATTTTCAGGAACCAGTCTACACCTAACATGCTCAATATCATGCAAGAACATATCAACTACTAAATTTAATCACTCATTGTAAATTTACTCACCTATATAACACATTCATGCTTGTTATACCTCATGAAACATACAACAATGCAAACCATGTCTCTTTTCCTCTTCACCAAATTGAGCTACCCAAAAAGTAGTTTTGAAACTCAACTGGTTTACACCCTTGATGCCACTCTAAAGACCTATAAATTCATTTTATAGGAACAAAATTCCTCCCTCTTCACTCTCCAATGGATATCAAGCATTAGATAATCTAAAACATGAGAAATTTGCATCAATCTTCTAAGCGAAAGCAATTTTCTCCTAAACAATTCAAAATTGGTCTTCACAAACTGAGTTGGTTAACCTATAAAAACACCTCATCAAGATAAAAACCATATATCATTATAAATTTATATAAATATAATTTCCATAACATATTACATTTCCTTCCAACTCTAAGTGGAAGGCCTTTAACCATGTCAATATCTAGAACTACTCAAAACTGCCCTTTTAGGCCTAAAGACCAGTCTTCATAAATAGGGCACACTTTTCCCTCTAAGACTTCAACCATGACTTGAAACTATCATGGAAATCTATTGAAACTCCCAATATCCAATCAATGTTTATTTATTCATTGGGTTCAATGGAATACTTTTCCACAAACTAAAAATATTTAGAAACTTACATGTTTGAGTGGGGTCCACATATTGTCACAAGCTCTATCATACCTTTATGGAAATTTGGAGGATTCCTATATAACCTCAAATCATCACATTTTTAAAAACAATCAAAACTATACCTATACAATCAATTTTCTCCAAGTCACTTTTGAGCTAGGGTTTAACTAGGGTTTTAAACCACTTTACCTTCTTAATGATTGTTCATAAAAACCAAGTGATGAATCCACCTCATTATATTTGTAAAATATGATTATCTTAATGTAAAAACATCCCCCAAAACCTCTAGGTCTCATGTAAATCACACAATTCACAATGAGCATTAGAAGGTCTATTTTTAGCACAAAAACACACTCTTGAAAACCTGGTTTTACCAAAAACTTCATATCTTGCAAAATATTCTTCACTTTGACCTAAAACTTATCATAAAGCATCATGAAAACATCCTATAACTTTCCATACTCACAATCTATATCAAATATGTCTGAAACTCTCTAACCGAGTGATTTACCTATGTTTTCCTAGTTTCTCCTCACTATTTTACTTCCCAATGACCTCATACATGCACTATACCTATGAAAAATGACTTGATAAGCCTTGTACACTTCATATACAATGTCACCATACTACTCTCATTATTAACCATGACTTTATTGCTCCATTTCTCAAGTCACCATACCAAACCACAAGCTCCAAGACTAGGAATAGGCCTAGAATGACCTTACTCAAGCCATAAATCCCATGAACTAACCATGATGACTCATTACAGACTCATTAACAATTATAAAACACCTCTAGGACCATTAATGACCTTGTGACATGCTTCACTCAACTTGGGAGGACTCATACTATAACCATGCACAATGAACCATGCTCTAAAACACCATAGGACTTCGTCAAACATGACACTACTAATAAACCTTCATGTTTTACCTTTTACTAACACCTCATGGAGACTCATATGACCTCTACACACCCTTTTCCATCAATGGAATTGACATCAATGACAACACTAAGACATAATGGCCAAAAATCTCACCCTTTTTCATTGATGGAAACCATCTTCAAAAACATTGATGACAACTATAAGAAAAAACACTCCTACATGACCTTATTTCCATGTTTATGATGTTTCTCTCCCCCTTTTACATCTATGAAAAATGATACAATGATGACTAGACATGAAAAATTACAACACACAATGACAACAATGAATAAACTCAAATTTACTTGCTTGCATGACTCCCCATTAGACTATACTTTCTCTTTTCTGGCCTCAACAATAGTAAAATTGATCCATGGACATGAAATAATCAATACAATAGCTCCCCTTGAGCTAATATCCTCCATTTTCATCTTCATACTTATCACTCACTTCATTTTAGGTCACTAGCATGTCAAATCCATAACACTTTTTCTATAAAACTAACACAACTTTCTTTTAGGACCATTGTCCCTAAACCACATTTTCAATCAACAATTGACCAACTTCTCTATGCTCTGGAACCTTATACATGAGATTAAATAACTCCTTATATATCCCCTAGAAACATACTACCCATATATAAATAATGATGTAAAAATAAGACCTTATACCTTGTTTACTTTTCATGAAAAGTGATCAACCAAAATGCCTTTGTTCTGAAGCACTTTTTCATTTTTTCATCCTTCTTTACATGCATGATATAGTTCACTTGATCATACAACTTGTTATTTTTTCATCATTCCTGCAATCAACTTTAACTCTGCCATATAAGCCTTCATAATAACTTATATTTATTTAAGAGAGTCAAGATCATCTCCCATGCTTCAATAGATCTCCTGAGACATGTAGATCACTATTATAGAGAAAACTTGCTACAGTACCCTAAAAAGTTACATCATTTACTCATAGTGTAAATAAATTAATCAACCTAGCCCTATAGACTTTTAAATTCTGAAAACACTTTCTAAATGACCAGTTTTACCTTTTCAAGACCTGAGTAGTTTTCATATACCTATAAGATACCATTATGGTGCATAATAATCACCTACAATACCCTTGATGAGGTGAACCATTAACTTAAAAATAGGAAATCATCCATACAAGTCTTGTAATATCTCTCTTTTCATGTTTTAAGTGTAAGGGTTGCAAACATTTCTTCTCAACACATGTCACCATAGAGACCATCATAAAAACCTTTATGATTATCTTACACTATTGCATTTATGCCCTTGCAATACTTTTTTATTCCTAATTCTTCATTCTAGGTTAGAAACACCTTCCAATCCATGTCACCTTCTCATCTACCTGTCAGAAGCAATATTCAATCTTGTAGCTCGTCATAATCTCTCCTCACGGTCATCGAGTGCCTTTTAAGCTTTGTTTCAAACTCGACTCACTTGATTCAACTATTAAACTTGATCATGACACTAGAGAATAGTTTAAACTTGAAAAATTTTGACTTGAATCTTGATCTTTGTTCATAATGGACAAAAACCCCTTGTGACTTAGCTAACACCATGCACACACCTCTTTACATTGATTCATGATGTATGGACTCTAAACTTGGATAGATATTTTGACCATCTAACTCACTTGAACCAACCATCATCCTACCACCTGTGTATAGGACCTGAAGCTTCTCATGACCTAATGGATTAGCCTTCGACATATTTTAGCATTAGAGATCTTATTTTAGACCTTATTTAATAGATACTATGATTTCTTGGACTAACCTTATTCAATCTTGACTGTCAACTTCAAATTGTACCTTACAATCTTAATGTCTTTAAATTTTAAGACCCAATCATCTTCATGGATTTTTTTCTTGTAAAAATTTTCAGGCCTTAAGAAACATATATGAGAATCATTACTAGATCTTCATGACCTTAGTTCACCATTTCTCCATTTCATTACCTTTAGTATCCTTATTCCTAAGTAACAAGCTTATAACCCTTACAAGTATCACTTCCTCTTTCTTCCACAATCATGATGTTGCTTCACATTCATTATACTATATCCATGATGAATGATAACATAAGATAGACCTCAACAAAATGAATCAAAGATTGAGACGAGATATTATCATACCTTGAATGTACCAGTTATGCAATGATAAGTTCTTGAGACATAGACTTCGAGCATGAGTACAAATCATACCAAATTTCATTCACAAATTGCATATTGTTTGGAATCACTTTCTCAGAGTTCATTCTTTCATTTCATCAACTTCATTTTTTCTATCACAGACTTTACTAGAAAGGTCCTCAAAGAACTTTCATGATGTAAATGCACCTAAAACACAAATCCTTCCTTCTATAAGCATCTTGATGTATTTAAATCACATACTCTTATCTTTACCACTTGTGAATAAACTTTCATGGCCAACCAAGCTTCTCAAACTTGTGAGGGCACAAAGATAAGTCCTTTCTTCATATATTCAAGCTCAAATGACATGTACATTGTATCATTTGTGAACGCATATCTTACGAGTCTTTGTATAAATTTTGAAACCAACTATGACCTTCTATACTCTCTTAGAACATGTTTGAACATCTTCATCTAGTCATCACTTCATCTTTCATCAATCATTCTCTATTTCAGGACCTACTCAAAGCACCAACCTCATTCTCTATCTCTTCCCGATGAGTAAACTCATACCTATTCTGTAACACTTCTATAGAGACCTTGAGATCATGAAATGACTTCAACCTTGACTTAAGAGGTCCTTAACACATGTGACATATTTTTACACTACACATTGCTTAATCCCTTTGTGTCAAGAAGCTTTATACAACCATTAATCTATCACATAATCATCTAACCTACTACAACCTTTGTCTTCTTGGTCTCATTGATGATCAACACTCTCATGATCTTGGAACACCTTTCATAATGTAAAAACCCACTTGATATTCCTTAAAACGTGTTATTAACTTTTATTTTATCTCTCGTGACATTCCTTTATTTTTTTATGATACACATCCCTTGTTATCTCCTTGATCATTTAAACTCGGATGATTTCATGACTTGTTCATAGGCTACAAACCCTTATCTATCTCGATGAAATTTTCTCGGTTTGAAAACATATCTTTAACTCAAAGATTACCTCTTGACCTCCTTCATGAGCACATACATCCTTGATGATATCATTAAAACCCATTTTTCATACCTTACTCTACTTTTCCTTTATGCCTAATCCACTTGATATCAATTGAATATTACACAACATCATACTACTTTACAAACTTTTTATACACCTTAACTCATGATATATGTTAGTGAATCTTGATGTTATTGATGAACACCTATCCATAGCTTGGATACAACTATCTAAACTTGATAATCATAGATTGAGACAATCAAGACACAACTCCTTCTTGAGAACATGATACGCCTGTCATTTGACTAGACCATGGCACACTTTTGACTATTATCACACTTTTGGGTCATGATAGAACTCAAGAGCAAGATAACTCATACATTGAAAGGACTTAATTTGCACCTTAAACAAGAATAGGGGTATATTTCACATGAGTAAAAATTTATTACATGTATGTCGAGCTTATAACTTTATGACATGACTAAAAATAGACTTAACAGAGTTTTGAAACATGATCACATAGACTTCTTAAGAACATAGCAGCACAAGACATAGATTGAGACATAGTTCCAAAGTGCTTTGACTAAGACCATTGACCATGAAATATGAACCTAAAATAACTTTACTCATGCTTACTTTTACAAACTCATACACATGACTTTCTTATGTACAAATGACTTTCTTAGACACATATGACTTTCTTATGCACTCATGCTTGCGTACAAATGACAAAGACTTAAAATCTCATGGATATATTTCATTCCAAACCTTATGACTCTTGAAGTATCCCAAACTCCTAGCCTTCTCCACTTTTCATGTATTGGATATTGGATCACAATTAAACACATATGACTTTCTTCAACCCTTTATTTTTCAACCAAGGTAAGCATACCTTCTTGTTTTGATTTTTGATCTAATTTGAGCTTGACATATTCCTTCTCTATCTTGTTTTTTATGCTTATCTTCTTTAATTTACTTGGTTATCCTTTCACTGTCCTTGATGACACTTTCACATTTACATCATCTGTCTTTGACTTACCATCCCTCATACTTTTGATTTCATTTTATTTGACATTGAAATCAGTCTAAGGATATTCTTTTTTATCCTCATGCTTAGGGTCAGCCTTGATGACTAAGGAATCTACATTGGCTTCCTTTTTACCCATAGAAATAGCTTGATTGTATCATATTCACTCTTAGTTTTGATCATCATTTTGAAAACCTTCTTATCTTTCCCTTTGTGAGCTTGAAACCTACTATTATATCTTCGAAAATTACTTTGATAGTAGAGCCTATAAATGTGACCTTGTTTATGACACTTGAAGCATACAACACCTTTTCTACCTCTTGACTCATATATACTAAGATTTCATCCACAATTATTTTCCCCGTGATCTTACCCACAACAAGAGTGGCATAACACCATACCTTAATGCATTAGGTTTTCTAATAGTGTTAAACCTCATTGAATCATCCTTCTTGGTCACCTTGATATCTAATTAAGTGCTTGGTCCAACTTTTTCATCATTCTCCTCTTGTTTTCCCTTAAAACTTAGACCTATCTTGTCATTAGCGGCTCTTTCACTTTCTATAATCCCATCGAGATTTTCATAGATCTTTTCTAACCTCTCATACATCTTCAACCTGCTATATGCATCTTTTAAATCAGATTCTAGGGATTTAAACTTTTCTTCATACCTGGAACAAGCTTCTTCTTTATCCTTTAGGGCTTTAGTTACTCTTTCAACTTGTGATTCCAAACCCTTGATGGCTTGACCATGCTCTATCTCCATGAAATTAATCTGATCTTGTAAGCCATGAATCAAGGACTCTACAACTTCATACTTCCTTCTCAAGGTTGCTTCAACATCTAAAGACTTACCCATTTCTTGTCCTTCAAGAGGATCTCCTTCAAGTTGTCAAACTTGCTTCTCTAGAACCTTCTCGGATACCAAGTGTTATAAGCACAATGGAATGAGAGGGGGTGAATCAGTCCTAAAAATTTATTATTTCATTTACCATTATTTGTAACATACATTCAATCATATGCATTAAATAATATATTTTTAGGTGTGCATCATACATTCAAATGAACATGAACCATGAGAAAGTACACAAGAGCACAAGATATATGTAGAAAACCCTCAAGGGGAAGAAAAACCACTGAACTTATGATTATATTACTCAAATGAAAATTATTTATTGAAGCACCAAATTTACAAAGTGAGAACTAACCTCTAGTTTAGTAGATTACCAACCCTATAGGGAGCACCAAACCATAATTTAGTAGTGCACCAACCGTACATGGAGCACCGGCCCTAGTTTAGTGAAGCACTAGCTCCACAAGGAGGGTACAACCCACTAAGATGATCAAGAACTAACTCAACCACTTTTAGATGAAGATATTTGATGTAATTTTATCGCCACAACTAATGGAGATCACAAATTCAACTCACATACCTTCAAACCCTCTTCAACTTCTCTCTCCTTCAACTCGATTTATCTTGATCTTTCATAGTATGCTTTGGATTCAAACCCTTGCACATATGCTCATCATCACTCTTTATATTTTAAAATACATCCAAATATATTTTATGCCCTTAATCCATCTTCACTTCCTTACCTAGGTCACATTTTTCCCTCTCTCACAACTAGTTTAAATTTGAACCAAAACAAGCACTTTATATGCTTCTCAACTCAAAAACATAACATAGGTCAGTCTAGACCAAGGATCTTAACCAATAAAACATTAAAACATAATTCCACACTCATACAAATTCATAAAATGGACCCATGTAGGTCGTTCATGCACCAAGACAACCAAACAAGCCAAAATAGGCTCAAAACCCCATCACTGGCTCATCAAAGACCTTCAAATCCATCACCATACTTAGTAAAGCCTTAAAAGTCCTTACACATGTTAATATATCATAAAAATTCATCCATCCTTGCACATTACCTTGCATCAATCATTTTTTTCATAACTCTATCATGTAGGACCATTTCCTACTCAAAAAGTTTTTCTAAGAACAAGTCTTCACCTAACATGCTCAAGATCACCCAAAACATCTCAACTATTCCATGCAACCAATCACTAGAAATCCATTGACCTGTAAAACACATCCATTCTTGCTAAACCTCGTGAAACATACAACAATGAAAACCACACCTCTTTTCCTCTTCATAAAACTAAGTTGCCCAAAAAGTAATTTTAGAAACTCAAATAGTTTGCACCCTTTTTTGCTTTCAAGACCTCTAAATTTATTTTCTATGAAAAAACTTCATAACTCTTCACTCTCTAATTGATATAAAGCACCAACTAATCCAAAACATGATACATATACATCAATCTTTTAGCCAAAGAAATTTTGTCTGAAACAAGATAAAACTTGGTCTTCACAAATTGAGTTGGTTCACCTATCAAAACACCTCATCAAGAGACAACCATATATCATTAGAAATTTATCTGAATATACTTTCCATAACATCTTACATTTATTTCCAAATCCAAGTGGAAGGCCTTCAATGAGGTCAATCTCTGTAAATGCTCAAAACTTCCCTTTACGCATTGTTGGGGTGATAATGTCAAGTGGGATCTACCACTTCAAGATGCGCCCAACATTATTAAAGTTTGTTAATCAAGCTGTATGATGAAGTTATTTCACATTTAAGAGTGAAGCATCCTACCTGATTCACCCATCCACATTGATTTGGGTGATCCCTCTCGGGATCACTATCAACAACGTTTACATTTATACGATCTATTATTAAAGAATGAGACTGAATGTAAGACAAGCTAGAAAATTGTAAGACTACTAGAATATCATTGTATCAAAAGATAAAGAAAATAGCTTAGCAGACATTGTGAATGACTACAAACTGGAAGTGGAAGTGATGGGTTGAACTCATGTAATTCTTAATAAAGATAGTGCTTTACCAGTGAAGGTTTTTCCATCGGGTTTCTCCACTTAAATCTAGTGTTATCTTTCTCTGCTCTTGTTCATTATTTTCTTTCATCTCTAGCTCGTTAAGCTTTGTTATTCTCTATCTATTTCAAGCTATGTCTATTTCTAAATTGACTACATACCATAATCTATAATCTTTAGCTTTAATGGTAGATCTCGTAATTTGTGGATTATGTATCCCTTCTTTGAATATAATATGGTATTAGATCTTTGTGATTGTGTGTGTCCAGGATTTCTCTAGAAGTGTTTAAATTGAAGAAGTGAATAATCTTAAAGTGTATTTACGGATCTGTGAGACCCTTAAAAGTTACGCAGTGATCTTCAAGCAAACCAAGTTTAAAATTCTAATTCCTGCCTAATACAGTTTGAAATATTGGTAAAATATGGGCTAAATAGTTGTTTAAATCTTGTTTGAAGCCTTTTTATGCTTAGATCTTTACTTATGCATCTATTTTTAGTTATTTGTGGTTTAAATCCATCATTTATGAGCTTGTTTTATCTTTTTGATTATGTTTATAGTGTTAGATTCTTTTTTGACTTTGGATCGAAAGATTTATTTAAATTCTTTTTGTTCAGGGATTTTAAGTCTATTCTAGCGGTAAAAATATTTATTTTTACTAGTTTTTCTTTTACGAATCTGATCCAATCATTTTGTGCCATCCATCTTCATATTTTAAGTCTTTTTTTTTGTTCTTTTTTGTTTTACAAAGTTTGGACCAATAATATTGCTTCAAATAGTTTCATTTTCATTTTTTCATGTTTGTGAAGCCATACCCACTCTTAGAGTGCCAATTGGCTTCAACCTGACATCCTTCTATCTTTTCGAAGCTTGGGACAATCATTTTGTTCCATCTGGCTTTGCCTTGTTAGTCTTATTTGACTTCTTTCATTTATGATATATTATTTTTACTACAAAGCTTGAGCCAATCATATTGCTCTAACTAGCTTCACATTGTCAATTTTTGCAAAGCCCAAGCCAATCAAGGCTCCATCTTGATTTGTTGTGTCATTAATATTGTTTATATGATTTTATGTTACGAAACATGAGCCAAAAAGGGCTTTACACATGTCTTTGTGTTGTCAAACTTGGATTATCCATCCTCTTCCATTTGTGAAATACAGACCAATAGAATTGTTCCTTATTCCGCATTATTTGTCCCTTGTTATCTATTTCTAACATTTGCAAAATTTGAGCCAATAGAATTGCTCCATATTTCACCTTGTCATTTTTTTGGTTGTTTATCCTTTGTAAAATTAGAGCCAATAATATTGCTCCAAGTGGCTCCATATTTCACTTTTTCAGTCTTCTTTTAACTTTCCTCTAACATATGCGAAGGAAAGACCAATATTGCTCCAATTATCTTTTATTTTGCACTTGTCAAATTTGCAAAATTCGAGCCAATAGAATTGCTCCACATTTCGCATTTGTTAGTTTTTCATTTGTGGAGTTGTTATCCAATTAAAATTTTCCACCTTTTCACATTTGTCATTGTTTGTCATAATTGTGAAAAGCGATCCATTTAAAAGGCTCCATGTGTCCTCAGTTTGGTTTAGCCATTTTGGTTGCACTGGAAAGTGTAAACCAATAGTAGTTGGACACGTACATCTCTTTTTCTCATTTTTCAGTCTCTGTCATTTACGACGTGTGAGCCATTTAAAAGGATCCATGTATCTTCTTTTTACTTGTCTTTGTCATATTTCCGAAGTGTGAATCACTAAATTTTTGACATGTATTTTAATTGTGTCATCATTCACAAGTGTCAAGGTGTCAGTCTTTACTTTGGCTTAGCCACTTAAATTATGATACATGTCTTGTACCTTTTTCAAACCCAAACTTTATTTTAAGTTTGCTCTATTTTGCAGACCTTAGGTCCCCCTAAGGCATTTTTAAAAAAATTTGGCACAAAGTTGCCAAGTGTCAATTGTTTAGCCATTAATTTTTTGACAAGTGGCTCTGTTTGACTAAGACTTTGTTCGCATTGTGTCAGAATGTGAAATAGCAAACCAATTAATTTAAGACACGTGTATACGGTTCTATTTTAATTAATTGTCTTTTGTCTTATTAGTTGCATTGTGAAATGTGAGCTAATTGAAAAGTGAAACGTATATTTGTTTTTTTCGTTGTTGTCAATTTTGTTATAGTTTTTTGACATGTGTTTATTTTGTTTATTATTGCGGACCCAAAAAGGCATTACCTTAAATTTTTAAAGTTTTGCATCTGACCGAGGATTTGTTTTAGATCTGACACATTCCTCTCTTGGTATTTTTATCTTTTCCACGTGTCTCCCCCTACCTTGGCTATTTTTTAACTTGTTTTTATTTATTAAGTAGCTCATTTTTGAACTCGCCATACTAAGTTGCTAAATAACTTATCGAGCTACTCTAGCCCGACTCGATACCCAATCTCGGTTAGCTCACCTATAAACTCAACCCTAACTAAGCTCTCTCAAATTGATTTTAAATTTGACCAAATCAAGCTAATTTTTATTAATTTAAAGCGGTTGTATTTGTATAGCAAATTAAAAGATCTGTAGCTAGTTTTTCTGTCTCTTTTGGCTTCCTTGACTTGTTTTTTAGCTATATTGGTCTCCATTGCCATATGAGAATTAAAATGGCTAGTTCTACTATTTTTTTGATGGATGAGTCTCAGCTAGAAAAATGGAACAAATTATAGCATTTGGAAAGTGCGTTTGAAATCTTGTTTTATAGCTAGGAAGCTCTGGGATCCTGTGAATGGTGTTGAAAAATGTCCCACATAGAGACAAGCTACCCCTAAAAACCATAAGCCCATAATTATGTTGATTCATGATGAATTTTGGTAGTTGCATGATAATAATCAGACATCGTGAATCCCTATAAAGAGTAGTTAAGGAATCTTGAACCATGTCTAACCATGAACAAGTTTCTTGTCACAAAGAAAGAAAGAATTATCATGTAGGTAGAATAGAAGTTGATATCATATTTTTAATGCATTAAGTGTACCTATACATCATGAATTTTTACCTAGAGGTTACAAAGAATATGTACATGTTCTTGAGAAACTTTTTGTAAATCGCCTCTCCACCCTCTTTCGAGTATCCTAAAACTTAAACCATTACTGCAAGTTTTTTTTTTGATTTCTTGTTGATATAATGGATGTAGACATTAAGGGGAGATATTTCAATCCTTGAATTTGACTAGGATTCCTGTGTTAGGTGATTTTTGAGCATGTTTTCGTAACTATTTTTTGTTGATAACGATTCTTGTGTCAAAACAATGTTTTTGACTGTTAAATCATGTTTCTTGGCATAAAAATCTGATCATATATGACATGTCTAAGCTTAAATTTTGCTTACATGGTAATTTTCTTCTATGAATATTGTGATTACTCTTGAATGATTTGATTATTTGATCATCTCAGTTATCTATCAAGTCTTATCTTTGTATAAAAGGCTTGGAATAAGTGTGTGTGTGTGTGTGTGTGTGTGTGTGTGTGTGTGTGTGTGTGTGTGTGTGTGTGTGTGTGTGTGTGTGTGTGTGTGTGTGTGTGTGTTTGTTGATAAATAAAATTTATGTGATTAAGTAAAATAGTATTATATGCATATCAATGACACTTTTGGATGCCATTGTGTTTGTATTGGAGATGTCCAATACTGATTGCCTCTAATATATATTATACAAAGTGTAATATTTTGGAAGTCTTTCAACATATTTGGTAATTGTTAAGCATAGTGATATGTCAGTTGTTATACAACTAGTGTTTAACCTTTATACTTGGTTAAAAGTAAAAATCAGTATGATTTCTATTATGTTTATTATGATATTTGTTCTATGTTTTGTTGGATATGCAAGTTGGATTTGTGTTCAATTTTGATGCAGGCACCATCACTTGGAGCAAAGCACAAGAGTCATGTGGCTAAAGAGGTTCTTTGGTAGTGATACACATAGGATCTAAAGGAAGTATTCCTCCTCTATGTGAAGGCGATTATTCTTGATAAAGAATCATGTTCAACATCAGAGATTATATTGCATATACCTTCCCCAAGCCGTTATTTTTGGGAACTACTGAAACTTTTGTACCTTGTTTGGCCTATCATATTTTCCCTTAAGGGGAGTGTGTATGGAAATTCCACCTCTTGATGGCCTATTATAAAAGACTGGATCAGCTTTTAAGAGTGGATCATGACCACCGACTTTTATGTAATAAAGTGATCCTTTAAGGATTGGTTACACATGGTTGTAACATTGGATGTAAACTTCCAATACTTCCCCGCTTTTAATAAGTAAATGTGTAACATTATGTGAAGTTACTTATAAATACAAGCTAAGCTTTACTTATGGGTATGCCTTAGTTTATAAAAGGCTCCATAGTCTGATGTAAGTCTTCATATGTAAAGCACTGGTATTAAGAATTTTTATATGGAAAGATCTTTGGATTTCCCTTGTTTGCATGCTAGCCTGAATCATTGTTGCTGATTCAAGGATTTGTAAATCCTTTTGTAGAAAAAGGTAAATTTGGCATGTCTGATTTTTCTTCCCACTTAACATTAAGGGGGAGTGTTGGGGTGATAATGTCAAGTGGGATCTACCACTGTAGTATGCCCCAACATTATTAATTTTTTTCTAATCAAATTGTATTGTGAAGGTATTTCACATTTAAGAGTGAAGCGGCTTGCCTGATTCACCCACCCAAATTGATTTGGGTGATCCCTCTCGGGATTGGCTATCAACAACGTTTACATTTATGCGATCCAAGTATTAAATATTAAGACATGAATGTAAGACAGACTAGAAAATTGTAAGACTTCTAGAAGATCATTGTATCAAAGGATCAAGAAAATAGCTTAGCATACATTGTTAATGACCGCAACCTATTTGGAAGTGGAAGTGTTGGGTTGAAATCATGTAATTCTTAATAAAGACAATGATTTACCATTCAAGTTTTTTCCTTGAGTTTCTCCACTTAAATTTGGTGTTATATGTCTCTGCTCTTATTCATTATTTGCTTTCATCTCTAGCTCATTAAGCTCTGTTATTCTCTATCTATTTCAAGTTATGTCTTTGTCTAAATCGATTGCATACCATAATCTATAATCTTTGGCTTTAATTACGGATATGTAATCTGTAGATTATTTATCCTGTTAAATCTAACATGACCAAACACCAGTCTTTATAAATAGGGCACACTTTTCCCTCTAGGACTTTAACCATGACTGAAACTATCATAGACATCTATTAAAACTCTAAGGCTCCAATCAATGTTACTTTTTTCATTGGGTTCAATGGAAGACTTTGCCACAAACTGAAAAACATGCATAAACTTGCTTGTTTGAGTGGGTTCCACCTATTGTCACAAGCTCTATGATACATTTCTAGAAATTTGAAAGATTCTGTAACGCCCATTAAAAACAACCCACTTGAGGCCCAAGAACAACCTAGGATTAGTTAGGAAAATTATGGAATATTTTTTCTTATTAAAAGAATCTACAACCATGTTACAAGACAACAGTTGTCGCTAACAGGTTTTAGAATAATTCTAATCTACTAGAGTATAATTTTATTTTATTAATAATTATTAGAGGTCATAAGGTCCAAAATTTAGGGTTATAAGTTTCAATTAGGTTCAGAGGGTAATTCCTCACCATACCCACTCCTTAACAAGCTTAAAGTTTCAACTTAATTTTTCTCACCCTTAGCATATTCAAAATTTTCATAAATTACTCCCATTGGATAGGAAATTTCCTCACCTTTCCAGTGATATAAATAAGTCCTCCTAACTCCTCATATTTTTCAAGTTATGGGCCGGTGGGCCTTGGGGTGAAAATTTTCCCCAATGGCGGGCCTACGGGCCTGGGGAGAAAATTTTCCCAAAGGGCGGGTTGGCGGGCCACTGGGAGACCTTTGGAAAAAAATTTCCACATGGGGATAAAATCACATTTTCTCCCGTGGGTCCGCAAGTCCACAAGGGACACGTGGCACTCCCTAAGCCAGCGTGGGGAAAAGTGGGGCGGCGGGAGACATTTGCGAATTCTCCAAAGCCACGGGGTGAAAAGTTTGCTTTGCGCCCGCACTCCCACAAGTCCATAAAGGACACATGGCATCTCCTAAGACAATACAAGGAAGGTAGGGTGGTAGGGAGAAAATTGACTTAATGCCCGAAGGGCTAAGAGGGTACCAAGACCAGCGCCTCCATCGGAACCTCGTGATGCCACGTGGCAGCCCTTGATTCGGGCTGCGGGCGGTGGAACAAATGGGAAAACTTGAAAAAAATTCCAAAAATTTTCTGAGACACAAAGGACAAAAAGGGACCCATTCCTTTACCGGTGCCTCGTGATGCCACGTGGCATCACCTGATTAGTTGTGGGCCGGCAGGGAAAAATTGGAAAATTTTCCCAAAATTTTCTAAAAGCACTAAGTTAAAAAAGGGATCCGCCCTCCACTGACACCTCATGGTGCCGGTGGTAGCCTCTTATTTGCTATGAGTAGGTGGGGCTATGGGGAAAATTTATAAAATTTTCCCAAAAAATTTCCTAAGTGCTTAAGGGAAAATTTAGGCCGCGGGCCCGCAAAGGAAATTTTTCCCAAAATTTTAACGTAAGTGAAGAAAACTTCAGAAGGCCATAAATTTTGATAGAGAGCTCATTTTTGTGCAAAAAAATACTTTCTAGAAATATCTCGACATCCTCTTTGTATAGAGATCATTAATTTTAGATTTTGATAAAGTTTAAGGGATAAATTTTAAGAAAACGGCTGCAGGCTTTTATAGTGCGAGCTGGTAATTTTTAACTTGTTAGATCCATTCAATTTTATCTTCTTCCTCTCTCAACATGTCAAATAGACATGGAGGATTGTTCCTAAATGGATTTAAGAAGGATTTAAGATATAATTTGTTTGATTGATTTGTAATTTGAGCATTTTCGTTTCTTAAAAGAAAAATCACTATAAACAGGTTTGAGCCTGATTTTGCTAAGTTTTGACACATTTCCTTTAATATTTTTGTATATTTGAACTCTTTCAGGGCCTACTACTTCAATTCAATCATTTAATTCATTATTTTATTATTGCAAGTTCGAACTATGCATTTTTGGTTTAGATAAATGCCGGTTTGAAATTACAAATAATAGGGATCAAATTTGGATGGGTCTATTAGCCATTTCTTCTTCCAAGTATTTATAATTTGTTCCAATTCCAATCCAACACATTTTAGTTGATTCAAATCAAACTATTCAAGACCAAAATGCAATTTTGACTTCAAATTTTCACATTTCAAGGAGACAAAATACTTTATTTTCTCAAGCGCATTTCTTTCAAACAGAGATTTCAATACATTAACATGATCGATTAAATACAACAATGCAATTTGCGAATAGAATTACATTCATTTATTGATTCCAAAAGACAACTTACAACTTCCTTCTTTCATTTCTTCCAAAATCATTTCTTTTCATGTGTTCTAGTTTACCACTTTTCAAACAGAGATTTCATAGAGTATGCTAAACACATATTTCCAATGGAATAACATCATATGGACAAGACAAAACCATTTTCATTAATTCAAATGAACTCTTACAACTTCCTTTCCATTTGATTACAAAATACAGTATACCAAACACGTATCATTCTTTCACATTCTTTCTAAATGAATATAGAGTATAACTCTTTTACATTTCAAATTTCACTTACAAATCTATACAACATCTTTCCATTACAAACATTTACAAGATCATCCACTTCAAGTGGGAAGGTTACAATGAGATTTCATTTCACAAGGGACTGTCAAACTATCTTTTCTTAGCTCCAGAACAACAACATGCATTCTTCTCATTCATCCAATTTGATCACAATAGGAGTAGGGGAAAGGCAACGCTCTCCACCCAACCAAGACATCCAATGAAGAGGATAAGCCATCCTTCTTCATTAGCCCCCTGAGCCCCAACCACAATGCAATAATAAATGTATTTCAACTCATGGCAACAACAAGCTTCCACATCACAATGCAATCTTTCAACATGCACATTTCAAATTAAAAACACGGTCAAAAAAAAACAGCAGTTTTACAACCACATGAAAGACATCACACAAAACTCAAGCTTCACCATGCAAGCCAAAGGAGCAAGAACTATGGGGGATGCTTCTTATGCCTCCCAAATGGGGAAATGGGTATCACCACCTGAGTTACAAACCGCCAAAAATAGTATATCAAAACCCTGACATTCCTTATGCCTCCCAAGTACCCCTTATTCCTCACATTTCCTTATGCCTCCCCAACCTCTTATGGCACCCCATAATGAGTAAAGAAATGCAAGCTATTTCTTTTACAAGGTGGAACCCAAAACCCAACTCCCTCCACACTTATACCTCCCCAAAACACTTATGCCTCCCTCAAGAGTACCCCATAGTCTTCTCCTACACCATACCTAAGCCATCTACCCAACAGACCAAAACAATAACAAACATACCTGCATTTACATATTAATAAAAGGGAAAAGAAGAGCATTTCCAAGAGCCAAGCTCTTACCTCTCCATGGTGGATTTTGTTCCAAGTTCAAAATAGCAAGCTCCTTCCAATGCAAGCAATCCAAAAATCAACCCAACACAAGTATCCAAAAACTTCCCAACTTCTCCAAAAGCAAGAGCTCTCCAAAACCAAAAGGAAGTCTCCCAAAATGAAGTGATAAAATTGAAGCAACCCAAAACAAAAGAAGGAATTCAAATTTCATAGAAAAGGGAAGAGAAGAGGGTGAGGTGGATCCATGTAGGATGCCACTTCACACATCCTCAACTCCAGCACAAAATTCAACTTCATCCTCCAATGCATAATAAATAGGTGGGTGAATAATATGATGATTTACTTACACACTCAAACAAGTCCATACCCCATAAGGACTGAAATTAAATTATGTAAGAAAAGTGCAATTACAACATTCAACTTGACTTGTAAAAATACATTATAAGGTCTAGATTTAACCCTACAACCATAGGCAAGGTTGGTATGTAAATTTAAGAGGCATGGGACAAGTTTAACTTGTCCCACAAGCCTCCAAAATCATCCTCCAAGGACAAATTCGAATTTCCAAGAAGGTGGAGTGTTTCACACTCAAAAGTTAACTTACACATCACTTACAAAGTCACTTACACATTACTTACACATTCTTACAACACTCTAAAACATGGCCAACAACTCTATTAATTACATTCTTATGACATCTTTTAATTAATTAACTAAACAATATGATTACTCACAATATTTACACACCATTAAATAAATAATGAAAGGGGTAAGTGCACCACAAAATAAACACATGCAAACATAACAAAAGGGACCAAATAAAAGAAACACATAAAATCCCTTGGTCACATTTAAAGGTGATCCCCCCATGGGAATCCCTAACACAAACAACACACACAAACAAATACTAGTTGTCATGGTGACCTTGTTGAATTCATCTAGAATTCCAATGCGGTTTGTCTCCAATCCCCCAATGTTTGTTGTGATATTTTAACCTGCAAAACACAAATACCTCCTTCGTCCTCGTGGCCATATCAGAACGTCCAAAATAATATAAATATAATTAAAATTCTAACATCATCTAGATATATGAATCACAACAACATCAAAGCAATCTAATGATATCATTTATAGTTTTATCAACAACTATATCATCCTCCAATAATTTTCCATTTCTAGGTATACTCACAATATCCAAATATCACAAGTCCAAACAACATCCATCATATAACCATGTCCAACATTATATCATCATCAACATATAAAATGTCTCTAATAATCATCATGCATCATATAAGAATCAAATTCAACAATAATCCATGATCAAATATCTAACATCATACTAAATCAAAACTATAATAATTTCCATAATTATGTCCATAATCTAATCAGCAGTATCATGATTAGTATCAAACAGGTGTCAAAGGGAAGTGGGCACTACAGATTCCTCTATAATCTTTTATCATCACTTTGTAAAACCCATAAAAATGGACATGTATAATCAATTTTCTCTAAGTCGCTTTTGAGCTAGGGTTTAACTAGGGTTTTAAACCACTTTACCTTCTTAACAATTGTTCATAAAACCCATATCAATCCACATTATTTTTGTAAAATATTCTTAGATCAATGAAAAATATCCCTTAAAACCTCGGCTTCCCATGTAAAGTACACAATTCACAATGAGCATCAGAAGGTCCATTTTTAGCACAAAAACACACTCTTGAAAACCCGGTTTTAGCAAAAACATATCTTGTAAAATATTCTTCACTTTGACCTAAAATTGTCATGAAGCATCATGAAAACATACTCTAACTATCCATACTCACCATATATCTCAAATATGTCTAGAACTCTCTAACCACAATGACTTACATGTACTTTCCTAGCTTGTCTTCATTGTTTTGCTTCCCAAGGACCTCATACATACACTATACCTCTAAAGACTAGCTTGATAATCCTTGTACACTTCATATACATAGTCACCATACTTATCCCATGCTTAACCATGATTCTTCTCTCTATTTCTTGAGTCACCATACCAAACCACAAGCTTGAGACTAGGAATAGGCCTACAATGACTTGACTTAAGCCATACATCACATGAACTAACCATGATGACTCATTACATACTCATTAACAGCTATAACACACCTCTAAGACCATGAATGACCTCATGAAACCCTTCATTCAACTTGGGATGACTCATACTATGACCATGCACATTGAACCATGCTCTAGAACACCATATGACTTCACCAAACATGACACTACCAATCAACCTTCATGTTTGACCTTTTTTGCTAACACCTCATGAAGACTCATATGACCTCTACACACCATTTTCCATCAATGGACTTGACATCAATGAAAACACTAAGACACAATGGCTAACATTTGGATCGGCGAGGAGCAGATGGAGGTTTTAACTTCATGTTTATACTTTAGACAATGGTGTAATGTTGATGGGATACAGTGCATAGCGCATATCCAAGGTCAGCCTAACACATGTTATATTGGAACTCTCCTTCTACAAGATAAAAGATCTCATGAAGTATTTTAATGCCTATTTTGATGGGTAAAATGATTGTGCCTAATGTAGGGGTGACGGTGTCATTAAAGGCATATAACACAGTGGTGGGTGATGGTGGTGTGAGGTAATTGGATATATTTGAAATCATGAGATTATATGATTTTTATACTAGCGTCAATTTCAATAATAAGTCTATTGACAAGAGTATCATTCATTTGGGAAGTGATGACGAGTGGAAGGTCATGGTCTTCAAGCTGCAAGGATGGGATTTGAGAATTGTCAAAGGTAATAACAACAAGCATTTTGAGAGTGCCGACAAGGTTGGAAAATGGTTGAGGGTCATATGATGGTACAGAGATGGATTGGAGAGCCTCAATTATTGATTTTCAATGTTATGGAGAATTTTTAACAAGATCGTAAAGAGACATCTTCACGGAAGCTTAATGATGGTGTTTTGTATAGATGTGGTAGGTTGGGTGTGTGGAGTGGAAAAAGTAGATACCACGGCTTTGGAAGATGGCGGATTAGGTGATTCAAAGGGAGCAAGGGAATAGAGGATTTGGGTCTATTTTTATTTGAGGCCTTTAAGTCTTGCACACACACTCTTGTGGATATATGAACGACATCTACGTGATAGAGTGGGGTTTTGATGGAATAAGCCTCACTATTTTTGGATGTGGATGTGGTGTTGGGTGATGATTCGAGATGGATCCATTTTAAAGGTTTGATGAGATGGCTTAATTACATGGATTGGTTTGATTACATTTGGATATATAAGAAGAATCCCTTTTCAGCAAGGCTTCGAGTCATAGCATGGAGGGCTTTATAGTCCTTAGTGGAATATCTAGGTGTCTTATGGTATGCACATAATGCTTCATAATTGTACTAAGAGGGATTCACACCCAGAGTTAGATTACTTAATGGGAGGTAATGTTATGATAGATTATTGGATAATATTTTTGAGGATTATAGTATAGTATCCTATTTTAGATATATAGGATGAAAGTGAGGGTGAAGGGATCTATATATTGTTATGTGATTTAGAGGCTTGAGATAATGGGGTTGTGCTCTACATGACACGTTTAGGTTCCACTTGAGGAATGATCTTAGGTTTTATAAAGGTAATTGTCAATTTATATGAGGGATGAGGCCCTAAGATGGAAGACAAGGGTTGTGTATTTTTGACAAGGTTGTCTAACAATTTTGTGGTACAGTTTCTATTTTTCTAAATGATTGATTTGTGGATTGTGTAGTTGGATTATTAAGATTCTTGATGTGGTGTTGAGTGGCGTGGTCTTTGAAATATATTTTTAAATTTTCTATTATGGGTTTATTTTTCAGGGATTTCAAAGAGACAATGAGTGAATCGGAGAGGATTTGCCAGGATGTAAGAGGACTCATGATCTTGGTAGTGACAAGATCATACAAGTAAAATAATTTAGTTGGTGTTTCTATCACGTAAACACCTTGGGTTTTGAGTGTGTAGGTGAGATATCTTTGAAAATGTTAGTAGTATGATGAGAATTAATGATGTTGGATTGGGGTCGATGGTGAGAACGGGAACGATTTGGGAAAGGTTATTTAAAAACATCCAAGTTTTGATTAGGAGGCGGGTTCATATTGTCGAGCTATAATTCACATCGCTTAATGAGATCCTGAAGTATGTTTATGAATGAATGACACCTTTCGATGTTATGGCCTCAAAGTTGATGGTATTTCCAATAATCGTTATCTTAATACCATGAGGGTTTAGACATGGATGTGTCAATAGGTTGGATGGGAGGGAGTTTGATCATGCACGAAGCTATAATTTTTTGAAAACAACACTCTAAGACTCCCAATGGGTTTGTAGTTGCATTGAGGTCAGGTTCATTCGAAGTCTCGAACGAAATTTGGACACGGATTTTACAACAACCGCGTTTGTCAAACCCTTAGATTTTTTGTTGTTAAAAGAGAGTTTAAATGAAGACTTAGGTTTGGGTTTCTTAAACATGAGTTTGAATTTACCATCTTCGAGAGCACAAAGCTCTAGTTTATAGGCTATGGTAAAGGCTTTGTTGAATGTCCGAAATGACTAGATCTAAAGGGTTGATGATATAAGCTTAAGACACGAGGATCAAGAAAATAAATCGATTAATTTATTTTGTGGAAGAGAGAAGGATAATTGATTGATAATCACCCACCATCTTACTGACCAAATATGTGATGATTCATCTTCAAGTTGTTTAATAACTTGGAGATTGGTGATAGAGATCTTGCAAGTAATTTTGATGGAGAAATGCTCTAAGAACAAATATACGATTTGTGTGAAAAAGAAGAGGGAATGTTGTGGTATTTTGTTGTAATAGTCAAGGGCGGGTCCTGCTACGGATATGGGAAATGTCCACAACATGAGATCCTGGTCATGGGCGATGAGATAACACACATGACGGAAGTCCACGATGTGGTGTTGTGGGTCCTCTTTAATGTAGAATTTGATGAGTTTTGGGAGTTCTAAATGTGGGGATAGGCTTTAAAAGGTATTTATTGGTGGATGGCTTCATTGCAAATTTGTTTGTAAGAAAGGTTATTCTTAGGACTGATATTGGTGGCTCAATACTTGTAATCATATTCATAAGTGATTACAAAGGATCATTTTAAGATGGTTGTTAAAGATTTGACGATGACAAACTAGGTTGACTATAGATATGTGGGTTTGATTGTTGATACAAATGATATGGTAAATGGATATTATGATGAAGAGGAGCACTCACGGGGATATTGTAGGGATGTTCGAAACTAAGGATTCAGAAGGTTAGATGTATTAATAAGGAATATGAATGGAAGTGTTGATAAGAGGTCAAAATGGCTATGGTATATATTGGGAAGGGATGGTATTATATTGTTAAATAGGGGCAATGGATACCTCTTGTGAAAAGGGATAAGTACTAGTGATGGAACTTATATTGTGGGGTATATATGTGAGGATGGATAAGACTATATTTTTCAATTGAGGACATATGTTATTTTGGTGTGATGAGTTGAGATGTAATAAGAGGGTTCATAGTAAGAGGAACACAAACTGAGCTCGCAGGAGGTGGAGGATGAGCATTGGAGGTTATGGGACTGGATATGGAAGGAGATGTCATAATTTTTTTATACGGTGAGGAGCTCGGACGAATGAGATGATGACGTAGATGGTTGTTGGTTGGACATTTCTTGTGATGAGATATCATTAAGATCAAAACTAACATGGAGAGGCGTGAATAAGGGAGTGATGTTCCTAATTCATCGAGTAGTGGAATAAGGGCTAACTTATTAGATAATAATTTCATGATTAGGGTCAATGATTTGGGAATAATCAATGGTGTGATGGAATGGGAGGTCTTTATTCTAGTTTTGGTTGTTAAAGGAGGACACCCGGGAGGAAAGATAAGTGTTGAAGGCCACCAAGTTAGATTCTAGAAGTTTTGTAAAGATTAGATCACCATTATTGAGAAATTGTGGGCTAGATAGATCTAGCATCTACGATGTAGCCAACCGAGTACTAGGAGAATGTGGGAGTTCTTAATTGGCCGCTAAAATTCATCGAAATTGATCTATTATGCCTAGAATATCTTGAATATGAGACTCAAGAGTGTCTAGGGATCATTGAAGAGGGTTTATCATATCATTGGTGTTTTGAAGATGGGGTTATTGTCTAGTTAAAACCACGATCTAATCAAATAATCATCAAAGAATAATAAAAAGGTTGCTTAAACAATTGAAAACAAATCATAAAGAATTTGTTTATCTTGATTAACTTAAGAAAAGTGTGAAATGAGAGAATGGATGAAAGGGTACCAAGAAAAGGTCAACTATGGTTGGTTTTAAGTGTGTTTAAGGTCAGATTCCTTGATATACCGAAGGTACATGAGGCCCATATCTATTTTGGTGTCGGTAAGAGGTGTGATATCGGGGCCTACCCCTCACTTCATAGTCCTGCAGTGATAAGGGTGTCAGGTGATTACACGATATACCACCCACCAGATTGTTTATACTCGGCTAGAACATTGAGTTGGATTTTCCTCTTGGTGATGAAATCCAAGTAGGTCCACCGAGAAGGATTGTTTAAATGTGAATTTGATGTGATATGTGATTTTGTTGTGTGTGAAGGGAGTTTTTGTGAATGCAATTTTTTTAACTCCTAACTAAGCTAAATGAGCAAAGCAGGATGAGGGTTCATTATTAAGACCCAAAAGGAAATTTTTACTTTGATGAAAACAAGCCAAACAAAATGCAATGCTAAAATAAATAATGAAAGAAAAAGGGCACACTGTGTTCATTATTTACTTTTTGATTTTACTTATGTTACATGTTTTTGAAGAAGCAAAATCAAAAAAACACTCCAAGTTGAAAGGTTAGATAATTTGACAAGAAAAATAAAACATGAAGATATAAAATCTAAATCATGAAGGGACTAAAGATCCCACTAGGCATGTTAGGATGTTTATGGAATTTTTTCATTTTGTTTCTATTATTTTAAAATACCAAAAAAATTAAATAAATCAATGTTTACTAATACTGCGCACTTGACAAATTAGGATAAAGAGACTCCTACTTTCACCACGTAATAAGACTCGTATAAAAATACATCTAGATAACACAAATATTAGATAATGATTAAACGATTTGCTCGGAAAAGGTCGATCCTAGGAATCCAAAGGGCTTATTTGAAGAGTGTCAACTCATGTTTTACAATCAATTGATATGATAATAAAATAAAATAATGACAATATTATTAAAATTCAAGAGGGATAGAGAGATCCTACTGCTTGGTAGGTGGCCCAGCTAAGGTTGTAGCAAGCTCAAATTCTAAGAAATATTTGAACCACGCTTGTTCTGTTGCATCATGTATATGATCTCAAGTTTGTTCTTGATGTCTTCAATCTCAAGTGTCGAGCCAATGTCACACAAGCTAAGCTCATGTGAGATATCAAACTGCTCCCACATGAAAGGTTATTGAATGATAGGGAGGTAATAGATGCTTGTAATAGGGTTTGATGCACGTGGGCTGTCATCTATAGAGGATACATCTTGCAAGAAAAGAGATTAGGCCGAAACATATTGATAAATATATGATAACTTATAAAATGATTGAAATGATAAATATCAATGGTGATAAGGAATCGGTGGTGATTGGGGACAAAATGGTTTATTTTAACAAGGGCCAATAAATGGACTATAATTGAAGTAGGACATGATTTATCAATTCTAAGATGAAGTATAGAGACTCGGAGACAAAGGAGATGTAGAATGTAGATGTTCGACACGTATAAAGGGATAAATGATGGTAAAGGGATTTTGGGACCGAGATCAAGTGATCTCTGTTAAATTTGACTAATATGCTAAAATATTGATCAAAGAGCTAAATGGAAGACAAAATGTTTGATAGCTAGACAGAGGTATAAAGACGAGTGTTTATAGGATGTGACTAATTCAATATGTGATTGAAAATGATAAACAAAATGCACTAACCTTGTTGAATGTTGTTAAATATGGTGGAGCTCCAAATGCATGATTGAGTGTTTGACAATGGTTCCCAAAGGATGACAATAGATTTTGGATGTCTTCTAACATCATGATGTCATGTATAGATTCACTAATTCACCAAGTAGTCCCATATGTCGGATCTTTCTAATTGATAAATGAGGCAAGGTGGTGTTTACATAGGATCAACGGCATCCAAAGCGATCGTAATCGATGATGGATCACTTTGTTGATCGAGTTAGAGAGGTTAAAAACCAACTATGAAAGGATGGAAAATAGTTGAAACTAATTTCCATCCGAGGATTGAGGTTGTTTTAGGAATGGTGGGAGGTTAGGAATCCGGTAGGAAGAGGTTAGAAGGTTAGGATAAGTAGGGTAATTTAGGTTAGGTTTGTTTTAGGTGGTTAGGGAGGGTAAATGAGATTATACGTGGGTAAATGGGTGTTTTATTGTGATGAATTAGATTAAGGGATAATGGACTTAGGTTAGGAATAATAGTATAGATAATGTGATTAATATGTGTTGCATCACTTAGGGGTGAAAAACAGTGTCTACAACAACCTAAGCCAAGGTGGCTTCAAGCGGGTACAAAAATAGTGTTTTTTGAATGAATAACTCCAAACCAAAAGTGGCATATAATTCTATACACTAAAAAGGGTAATTTTATGGTGCTATATTTGTTTTTGGAAATTAAAGCATTTAAAATAATGTGATTTTGAAGGGGTTGCATCTTGTTGAGCGAGTTTCCTCCAAAGTAACCAAATTTCTAAAGTTCTCCCAAAACATACTTTATAAACACATCCAATCAATGTCTCAATGAGGGTTATGAATTGAAAGGGTATTTCATAATATCAAGAATGAGCTCCACCTATTGAAATACATGGGGAGGTTTGGATACATTTCTTGTACATGATTTTGAGAGGCATTCGATACATTTGGAGGGGTTGATTTAATGTTTCCATTTCATGTCATAGATCACATTTATTATACCGGGTTGAATACCCACTATGAAAATCATTGATGTAGACATTTTTTATTTATTTCAGGAGCATTCATGATCAAGTATTTTGTCACACCCCCATGATGAGCTATTTTTATGATTTTTTTATCTCGGTGCAACTATTTGAAGGAGGTCTATAGATCTAGTTTAATATGACTATGAAAATTTTACATTTTTGGCCTAGTTTTAATGTTTTCTCCCCTTAAATTATAATTACAAATGTTCAAAGAGAGTTAAGATAGGAGAAGAAAATACATGCCTAATTTGAAGAAGAGGTGGTTTATAGAGTCCAAATCCCATCACGATTAAATGGAGTTACATTGATCGATGTGTTAACAAAGCTCACGGTTAGACATGTGTTCATTACATTAGTAGAAGTGTTCTTTGGCAAGTTGCATGGATCTTGACTTGGGTCAACCCACATTACATTGGAATTTTCTTGCAATGAATTTATTGGTCTCAATTTTGCGTTTAGAGGAGCAAAATTATTGTTCCCTTCCATTAGATTCTATAAGATCTCAACCTTCGCATTTGGAGCAGGAATGTGCCTAGGATGTTGAAGTTTGTGTATTAACTTAAGAATAAAAGCTCTTATTTTATCGTAAAGATTATGTAATCATTGGATCCTATGAGACCACATATATTTCAATCATTTTGACAAAGAACCACGGACCATCCTCCAACGCTCTTATTTATGGCACAAGATGTGAGTGTTCCAAAGAAGGTGAACTAACATGTTAGGTGCCAAAACAATTTATAGGTCGATACATTACAAACCCAAATGTTTTTCAACAACCTATTTTTTTATTCATAAACATTTCAAGTCATCAGGCCACATTTCTTTGAGGCATTTTGTTGATAGTTAACATGCCTTGCGATGCTTTCACATTTTTACATTGGTTCATAGTTCAATGCCCTTTTGAATTAACCCATTTCATGTAGACCTCTTCCAAATCTCCTAAATTACAACTAAGAGTATGCTTAGTAAGGGAGAGCCACCTAGAAAGAGAACACCTATGATGTATTCAAAAAATAATCCAAACAAAACCCATTTGGCACAAGTTAGAGTAATCGGGAATATTTTTAGGGTCTGGTTTGGACATCGGGTTTTTGTCACCCTACGTGACCTGCCTACACTCCACACACATTAAATTATTAAACCTATCATTTTAATCATAACTTAAGCCACTTCCCTCACCCTCGTAAAACCAAATTTTTACCCCCCATAAACCTTATTTACCTACCCTTACTTACCTTAACCTCCCTAAAACCTCCTAACCACTTATAACCCATCCTAACCCTTTTTATCCTAACCATCTAACTCCTTTAACCCCACCTAACCTCTTCCCTAACCATTTCCCCTCATCCCCATACCCAAAACCCCCATTTTGGAAGTGGTTAAAACCACTTCTAAATGGGTTTCTCCACATTTCCCGGATCATTGACAACTCTAAAAAATCACCAGTAATTATAAATAAAATCTTAGAAGTTCTGTTTAGGGGATCTTCAAACTTGGTAGTGAAAATTTGTCATTTTAGGAATCTTAGAGTAATACAAATGAAGATTTTTCACTCCAATAATCCATACCACATCATTTCATTCATCCAAACATCTCAATACCCTTATCACGCCTCCGGGCATTCATTGAAGACATCACCAAAAACTCAACAAGTTCCTGTAAGAATTTACAACCATGTCACCCATTTTCACATCAACAGTAAGCTCACATCCATCTATTCTTATTTCCATTTTTCTTACGCATCAAAAACAATGTCAAATAAATCATTTTAGTCTTTATTTTCTATCAATTTATCCTTTTTTAAACATCAACTTTTTCATAGAAATCGTTTATTATTTCAAATCACCCACGATATCTATGAATCACCTGCGATTATCGTCAATGTAGTCACTTTTATTATTCATTGCATTTTATCATCTTTTATCTATTCATCTAGACTTAACCTATCTATTTTCAAGATGTGTCTCTTACATATGATTGTTCCTGGACAATCCCATCCAATCACAAGCATTTACGATATTTTGATTGTCCAGCAACCATTCATGTGGGAGCAGTTAGACATCATCTACAAGCTCACCTTATGCACCATCACATTTGTGCCAACCTTTGAGGATATTGAAGAGTAGTTTTAGATCCTTAAAGAAATACGAGAAGCAACAAGGAGTACTTGTATGATTACTTCAAAGACTTTGAACTTGTCATATTCCTAGCATGGGCCACTTACGAAGATGAACAAGACCTCCTATCCATCTTGAATTCTAGCTTCATTGTCTATAATCATTTAGATTACCTTTATCAAATCAACTTAATTGTATCAACAAGTTGACACCCTTCAAGGAATTTCCTTTGGATTCCTAGGATCAACCTTTTCCGAGCAACTCGTTATCTTATTTATCTAATATCTTTTGTTTAGTTTTTTTCTTGCAGGTCTTCTCACTTGGCAAAAGGAGGAGAACTTTTACATCGTTCACATTCTATCATCCCGACATCGTGAATTCAAGCGCATCTATCAATAAACTCTACTTACTTTGAGTTTTATGTACTTTCTACATTTGATAGCACTAACCAAAAACTACCTAATACATTCTTAGCACACCGGTGGGACCCAATTCCCTTTCTTTTCGTTAAATTTTTAGTCATTTTAGTTTTCTTCTCTATAATCACCAATGATTCCTTTGAATTGTTTATGATTACTCGGTTAGATGATTTTTATATTAGTTTTTGGTCCTCTATTTTTTGTTTTCATCTAACCTTGTAGGTTCTCTACTATGGATTTTCTATTTATGGGTTAAAAAATAAGCTAAATCATAAATAAATTCAAAAAGGAAAACTGATCATAGGTACGTCTTCTTTTTATCATTTTCTATTTCGACATTGCATTGATTTATTTTTCCTCATTGAATCAACATTTCTTTTGGGACTTAAAAAGAACATTCATATTTGCTTGATCATATAGCTTAATTAGGAGTTTAAGGAATTGCATTCACATAACTCCCCTCACACATAACCAAACCACATAAAACATAACTTGCATCAAAACATTCCTTCCTAGGTGGACCTACTTAGATTTCATCACCAAGAGGATAAGTTAACTTGGTGTTTTGGCCAAGTATAAATAAGTTGGTGGGTGGTATATTGGCTAAGCACCTAACACCCTTATCATTGCGAGACCGTGAAGTGAGGGGGTAGGCCCTAATACCATGCATCTTACCAACACCAATCAGATTCAGGCCTCACGTACCTTTGGGTATATCAAAAACACCATCCTTTAGCAACACCGAAACTAGTTGTATATTACCATTTCCTAGTACCTTCTTAACCATTTTTCACATTTTATCTTTCTCTAAATTAATCAAAATGATCAAAAAAATGTCTTATGTGACTTTTTGTGTGATTGTAATAAACCATCTAGATTATTTTTATTTTTAGTGATTGTTTGTTTATTTCATGGTCCTAACAGACAACAATCTCATCTACAAAACTCCAATAACATGACTAAACATTTCCAACAATCCTTAGAAAATTTCTGTCTCACCTTGATGTCACTCCATGTTTGATTGACCAATACTGATCACCTTCAACAGATGATCAAAAACCCCCACACTCTCCTAGTAGTTAGTCAGCCACATCGAGAGATCCCAAATCCTTCTAGTCATGTATCTTTAATATCGGTGATCCAATCTTCACTAAGATTATGGATTCAAACCTCATAGCTCTCAATGCCTACTTAGCCTCCCGATGTGTAATTCTTCAACAATCTATACCGAGCAATGACCTCCTATCACTAATGTCACTTATGAATTGTTCGAGGTTGTTGATCCTAACCACAAGCCTATCATCCAACAATGCCATCCATATTCCATTGCTAGTGGGTCGAGCACATCAAACTCTACGTCATCGGCTCTTTTTCATCACTTTTGATCTTAATGTTGTTTCATCATAAGATATAAACCAAAATCATCATCCTCACTATATATCTCATTTGGATCCTCCCCTCACAAAATAACATCAACACATCTTCTTCCACCTCTAGTCCTATAGTCTCTAGTACTCTCCAAACACCTCCTATAAGCTCAATATTCATCCCACTTAATGTGTCTCAACCTACTTCTTCACAACAACCCACGTCATCCATCTAATGTGGTCATGTCCATCCCAACATTGATACCCCTCATTAATACAATTTTTATCTCTAGTATTCACCCTTCTTCACATTAGTCATCGACTACCCTGTCTCGCAAATTCCCTCTCAATAAATACCTAAACTATCCCATCCATTCATTAACACCTCCATCCCATCTCAATACATATCAAAATAATCTCAACCTCTCATACATACTTCCATCCCTTTTAAGTATATACCCCAGCAATCTCAACCATTTTTCCATACTTCCAACCCATCCCAAGATATACCCCAAGTAGTCATGACCTCTTATAAACACTTCAATTCCTCTCCAGTATCAATATATCCAACCCTCACAACCTCTATTTTCATAGCTAACATACAAAATCACCATGAGTGCTCCACTCCAGCATAATACCCCTCTACCATATTAGTCATATCAACAAAAAAATCTGCATATGTATAATCACCCTGGCTCGTCGTCATTCAACCCCGAGAAAAAAATGTAAAATGATCCTTTACAAGCGTTCATGAATAGGATCTCAAGTCTAGAAGCTTCCTCCATGGGTCCCAAAAACATGTTATCCTATGAATAGATTTGCAATGATCTCATTCATCCATCATGTACCATACAAATCATACTCTCCACCTAGGAACTCCCTAAGTTCCTTAAATTCTATAGTAAAGAAGATCCTCAACACATTCGAGCCTTCCATCATGCCTATTATATTATCACACATGACAAAGACCTCATGCTAAGAACATTCCCTATGTCCTTAGTTGGACCTACATTAGATTGGTATAACAATATCCCACAATACTCACTCTTCTCCTTCGCACAACTTGCACAACTTTTCTTAGAACATTTCTTGATTAACATCACCTATAAATTTTCCATTACCAATCTTTACGCCATCAAACAATTTGATGATGAATCTATTGTAAATTTCATCACTCGTTGGAGGGGTATTATTAATCAATTATCCTTATCCCTCCCACAAACAAAATTAATCGAGCTATTTTCTCGCTCATGTGCCAAACATATATCATCAACACTCCAAATTCAATATTTCTAAACATTTAACGAAGCCGTTACTATGGCTCACAAACTAGGACTTTTTTTTCTTGAGGATTGTGAGGTTAAACTCATATCAAAGAATCCTAAACCAGATTCATTGTTCAAACCATCTTTTATTCATGATAAATCTAAAACTTCATCAAACACAATTATCATAAAAACCGCTTCCAAGGAATGTTTGGCTCCTAATCCCACTCATCCGCAACATAATTATACACCCATTGGTGAATCCTACAAAGCACGGTTTTCAATAAACTCTTAGTTGCATGTATGATCACCCTTTATCATATTCCTCCCATCGACACATTAGTTTCAAAACCCTCTTAGTATCGAGAAAATGATTACTAAAAATACCATAGGGTCAAGGGTCATGACATCAAAAGGTTTCACTCATTTAGAAATGTCCTTTAGGACCTTATCGACAAAGGTGAGTTGCAACTGGATAACCCAAATGTACCTCTGAATTAGAACTTAGACATCTTCAAATAACCCTTTCCAAACCATGCCCCATCCACTAGTCAACCAAAGTCTAACGTCATCCACTCTCATCACATTATTAACACTATCAAAGATCATCCATCTACAACTTTAACATCTAATGCTCCTATCATAGAAGCATCATCTAAACCATCCATGTCATCAACACCTATTGTTTTTATTATAGAAACACCACCTAAATTATCCACATCATCAATACTAGGTGTTTCTACCCCAAAAGCACCTATTGAATCACATAACCCCTAGTCTTGCCTCTAGTAAGACCACGAATATCTCCACGTCCATCATATCTACTTCAAACTTACCTTAGGACTCTTCAAGACTCTTAAAAAAGAAATTTTTGTCCCAAACAACTCCCCAAAGTTATTTAGACAACTTATATTTCATTCTAACTCGATGCTTCACATTTCGAGTTACACGCACTCTAGCAATTCCCATGGCTATTTGGCACAACTCCTTTTCTTCCACGCACTCTTGCCCACCTTCTTTACTTCTTTCCTCTGAATTTTTGTGTCTTCTTTCATTCTCCTTTGTGCCTTCCTCTTGTAATTATGCACCTCGCTTCCATGCACATTCCTTTACACGCCTATATTCTATGCTTTCTGCCCTTTTATTTTATGCACGCCCTTGTGCTTTCTCATGCAATCATTATGTCACGTGGCATCTGTCATACATTGAGTGTGTTACACATAACTAACCAAAATGTGCGGTGGGCACAAAATCCTTCATGATGAACGTTATGTGACATGTGGTAGAAATGACAAATCAGATGAATAGTTGGAAAATTTATTTTGTCAATCGGCATGCACCACGTGTCTTACGTGTTTAGTTTTCATTGCTGATATTCGACAACTATAACTTCTTCTACGGTGCTCATATTCCCACATGTCGGGCCTTGTTTGAAATTTTCGAAGTGTGTTACTCGTTGGACTTTTCAAAATCAGATTTAGGAGGGATTTGGTAGGAGAAAAACAGGGAAATGTCTTTCTAGTCATCAATGCACATCTAATTGACCTCAACCACTAAATTTTCATCAGATCTTTCCTTATTCCTTCTTCTACATGCCAAATAGACATGGGAAGGCACATCGTGATCTCCGCAGTCGTTTTACTGGCATTTATCACTTATTATTGGTGGTTGAAGATTTGAATCGAGTTTCCCTCCTCTTTCTCCTCCTCCTCTCTCCTTCTTATTCTAAAAATGTAATAGCATTGCTCATTAAGATGGATCTCTTTTTGTGGTAATGATTCCATGCCAAAATGGTTGTCGACTTCCCATGAGTTTTAGACCTTGATTTTGGTATCTTTAATGTATTCTTGCCTTCTTCCATGAATGTATATGACTTTACGTCCCTTGAGTAATAAAATTATGTTTTTTGGAACTCTTGTCTTCCCTTTCTCATTTTCATTGGATTTTTTCTCTCTATTTGCATCTCTTGGCATGTTGTGTATCTCCTTCACTTACAAGTCCCATGTTCATGTCTGTCAACGCGATGGAAGCAAAGTCTGTGTGGTTCTTTTCTATGGTGTGTACCTGTCTTCCCTCTCACCCACACTTACTCCCTTTCTGCCCCTCTTGGGATGAGAGATCGACCCTTCCTGCGGTGTTATCACTACCCCTCTTAGCTTAGGATTTTCCCTTTCTATATATCCTTCTATCCTTAGTCCCTTGGATTTTTTTAGTCTAGGATTTTCTTTCCACATTAGGAGTAGTGTTAGCCATAGAGATAGGTAGAGGTACTAGCCTTCTCTAGAGATCCATCTCCATGCACAAGGTCCTCTGACACGGAGATGGTCCCATGTTACCGAGAGACATCGATTGCCTCATTCATGCATGCTAAAAAATCGAGAGGGTGTTGTTTTTGGCAATAACAATTTTGGCATGCCCGGTGGGATCATTTTGCAAAGTTGTACATCTTCATCTCAGCAAGTTTGGTGTGTTCTTATTGATTTTCAACCTTAGGAAGCATATTTTAGCACATTCGGTGACTCCACCGACTCAACACACCCATTTGCTCATTTGTAAACCAATTTTTTCCATCCATTTCTCCTTTTTTCATCGTTACACCTTCTTCTTTTGAAGTTATGTAATCGTGACTTCTTATCCTTCCTAGAATTCCCATTTGTAGTAGTAGATCTATTTGCCTCCATCACCACAGTTTCAAAATCTTACTCCAAGCCAGCTTTTTGATTCCCATCAACAACATGCATACAACCCACCCTCCACTGACCCATATGGTTATTTTTCTAACCTAAATGTCTATGAAGAATAGGTTGATGTAGATGATGGTAGAAAATCCATGGTAGAAGTTGATTTTGAGAGGAAATTACAAAAGATGGATATGGACATGATGCATTTCGAGTTAAATGTTCCATTAAGGCGGCTAGAGTTGGCTACAAGGTCCCTTGTCCATGGGTAGGCCATGTATTAGGATGGTTTAGTGTGTAGTAAAAGCTACGCTTTATCATCGAGATGTTGCCCAGATTACAAAATTGGCTAAAGAAATGGAGGGTCACAAATCTAGTCTTTGAGAAACCCTACCAATGGGGTAATCCTACTCTACCATCATACAACTCTCTTATTCCTTCTCCCCAACCTACATCATCTCGAGCACATTGTTTATGTTTCCATCTTTTTATGCATTACCCCTATTAAGAATTCCCCTCCTCCATCCTCTCATCTTCACTTCTCATACATCACCCCTTCTACGTGCGTTCACATTCTTGTCATATACGCTTCCATTCCTTTCGTGCGCAAGTATTTTTGCTTACCATGCCCATCCTTCCACCTTCTTCGAGTCCCCTCTGTCTAATTGTGTCATAAATGAATAGCCCCTTACTTATCGTCATCCCCAACCCATATCACTATGTTTGATGACTGTAGAACTATTGAAGATTGGTGCGACTCCGATTGGGATGATGAGATCATTAGGGTGCTTGTTTTAGAAGAAAATTAGTTAATCTCATAGGGTACAATGCTTGATAGAGACAAAGCTACTTATAGAGGCGAACCACACATCACCCGGCCCTACAAACGGTCACCTTCAAGAGGAGAATCTACAAGATCATCCCATTTATGGGATCGAGCTTCAAAATAGGGGAAACCATAAGGATCAGACCATGCCCAATTACATATCTAGTTATTCTAGAGCCAAAGAAAAATTTTCCACCAGTCATTCCCATTTCAGAGCATGAGGTAGAGCTTCAGCACACCAAAGGTCAACAACATTGCCTCCCGAATCCAAATGTAGATCAACTTCGGGAGGTATATAGTTCATTTTTTTGATACTTTGAGGAGGGTGAAAAACCAATTCCATAATAGTTTTTCACTTTTGTTCCCAACCATGTTCAACACCAAATCAATTACATAGTCATCATTCGTGAGGAAAGGCAGTTATTTTTCCCTGCCTGTCGTAGTTTTTACTTGAGCACCCTTTACCTCTAGTTAGTTTAGGGTAGATTAGATTTATTTTCTACAAAGCAAGTGCTCATGCACACTCTACATGTTTCTTCTTAGAGCATTTATGATTTTCAGATTTTGTATATAGTTGTGTTCCTATTTTGGCTTGCTCCCTTTGGCATTCTTTTCTTTTTCTTACACGCACCCTTTTTTGCTTCTGGATGGCGGTTCGGTTTCTAAAAAGAGGTAGTTCTAATATTCCACTCTAACAAATCCGAGTTAGAACATCTTACATGTGAGAGTAGTACTTGATTCAGATTTCAAACGTGCTTCAAGTGATTTCGGGGTGTCCTTGAGTTACTGGATCAGATCTTGAAATAATAGCGCCAAAATCCATGCCCAATGGATGCTTCTAAGGCTATTGATCTCTTCATCTAGCAGGCATATGGCAACTATAACTCCCCAAAGTTGTTGAGACAACTTACATTTCATTTTGTTGTGATGTTTCACATTTCAAGTCGCACGCACTCTGGCATTTCCTATGGCTATTTGGCATATCTCCTTTTCTTCCATGCACTCTTGCATGCCTTTTCCTACTTTTTCCATCTCAATTATTTTTCCTTTCATTCTCCTTTGTGCCTTCCTTCTTGTTATGCACCTCGCTTTTGTGAGCATTCCTTTGCGTGCCTATATTATACACTTTCATGCCCTTTGCTTTTACGCACACCCTTGTTCTTTCCTCTGTGCTAATCATTGTGCCACGTGACATCTATCGGACATTGAGTGTGCTACACACAACCAACCAAATCCTAGCTAGGCATAAAATACTTGCAACAAACCGTGTGTGACACGTGGTGGAAAAAAAATTAGATGAATAGTTGGTTGATTTCTTTAGTCAATCAAGACGCGTCACATGTTTTGCGTGTTCAATTTTATCTTGTCGATCTTCTCGTGACTATAAATTTTGTTACAATGCTCATATTCCTACACGTCGGGCCTTGTTTGAAAGATTTTGATGTGTGTTACACGTTGGACTTTTCAAAATAAGATTTAGGCGGGATTTGGTAGGAGAAAAATAGGGAAACATCTTTTTGGTCATAAATGCACATCTAATCGACCTCAACCACCATATTTTCATCAAATCTTTCCTTGTTCCTTATTCTACATGATAAATAGACATGGGAAGGAGCATCTGGCAACCTTGTAGGTGGTTTTTAGGCATTTATCACTTATTGTTGGTGGTTGAAGATTTGAATCTAAGTTTCCTTCCTCTTTCTCCTCCTCTTATCTCCTTCTTCTTATATAAATGTAAGAGCATTGATCATTAAAATTGATCTCTTTTTTTGGTAACGACACCATGCCAAAATGGTGGCCAACTTCCCATGAGTTTCAGACCTTGAACTTGGTCTCTATAATGTATTCTCACCTTCTACCATGAATGTATATGATTATGTGTCCCTTGAGCAATAAAATCATGTTTTGTGGGACTCTTGTCTTACCTTTCACATTTTCATTCCATCTCACCTCTTTGTTTGTATCTCTTAACATGTTGTGTGTTTTCTTCACTTGCAGGTCATGTGTTCATGTGTTGTCGATGTCTAGAAGCCTAGTCGGTGTAGTTATTATCGTGGCATGCTCTTATTGACCCTCTCACCCAAACTTACTCCCTTTCCTGCCACTCATGGAGAGAGGTCAACCCTTCCTCTCGGTCCCTTGGATTTTTTTAGTCTAGGATTTTCTTTCCGTATTAGGAGTAGTGTTAGCGCTAGAGATAGGTAGAGGAACCGACCTTCTCCGGATGTCCATCTCCATGCACGGGGTTCAAAACACGGAGATAGTCCCATGTTACCCAAAACACTGATTACCTCATCCACACATGCTAGCAAATTAGAGTGTGATGTTTTTGGAAATAATAGAACCTATCGTACAAATCATGAAGATCTCTTACAAAAATCACGTCACCCGACATTATGTCTGAAATATCAAAAAATCCACTACACAACCTCTAATCCCTCCATCCACAATCATACCACGAAATCATATGAAAACTTCGGTTGCAAGATCTAAATTCCTTTCCCTCTATTATGGGGTTACACCCCTCATCTAAGTTTTCAGTCACTATTACAAAATCCAATATCATTCCCAACCAAGTATCTAAACTCATCATGCAAAAATTGATCCCTCCAACACCGAGATTCTAGATCATCAAATGAAGTTTCAATCCCTTGACCTCAACTTCCACATGATACTATGCTAAAATCCTTGAAAGGCTTATTCAACAATCTATCATAACACTACATCCTCTCAAGCCATCTAGCTCTTGGGGGTGGAAACCCTCCTGGTATAACTTTGAAGCATTTTGTGATTATTATTGAACACGGGACATTCCAGAAGACTTCAAATCCCTTCATGTTGTTATTCGAAAATTTACTAATAAAGGACTTCTTCCCCCATATCTAGAAAAATTAAATCCTCTCAAAGAAACCCATCAAAAATTTAAAACCACTACACCCAAACCATTATTTGATCCTATGTCTACATATAACACAAGTGAGGCCTCTTCTAGAAAAAACCCACTTGATCAAACTAATGTACTATGTATAACTACCAAATCTCATGCACAAAACCCTAAAATTCCAAATCAAAACAATTCCAAGGTCTCCATCCCTCTTTCCCTAAATCACTAAATCTAAAACCTTCTGCTAAAGCTAAGGTATCCATCCTTACCACTCCACACACCTAATCGACCACTTTCGTACATAATACCATCATTAAACAACTTCATCAAGATCTAGTAAATATGTCCCTCTACGAGCTTGTCCAAACCTCACCACAACATCAACAAGCCATGATTGACACCCTTCAATCCATATCGGTACCCTCGGATGATCCGCATGATCATTTGTGAATCAGTCGATACCCTCAAAATTTCCACTACTATCTCTTTTGAGAGCTCGAAATCTCATCCTTGCATTTGGAAGATCATGACCTTCCATTATTCATCACCACCCAAATCGATGATACTCTCGTTAAGAGATTTATGATCGATAATGTTCTCAACAATAATTTTTATCATCACATGCCTTTGATCAACTTTAATTACCCAACACAATTTTCACCCAGTCACATGTAGTACTACATGTCTTTAACGACACCATCATTATCACATTGGGCACGATTATCTTACTAATCAAATTCAGCATCAATAACCTCTATGAGATCTTATATCTAGTAGAAGGGGATTTTATAAATAACTTGTTGTTATGTCAACTATGGATATGCACCATGTACCATTTCCCATCCACCCTCCATCGATGTCTCAAATACGAACATGAAGGTAATAAATTCATTGTTCCCTGACCTGAACCCTTTCAAGGCATGTCATATGACATATTGACCTAAATAAATGTTGGTCCTTAAGAAAAACTTGAGCCCCTCTAATGAAGCCTCTACTATTTATTTTTCCATCACATCAAATTTAGCTGATAACTCCTTTGATGATTGCATGCAATGTCTTTCACTGGGGGAATATTTCCTCCTTACCCTTATTTTTCTTCCTACACCTAAAACATATGGAAGACCTAATAAACATCCCATGTACAAACCTAATGTTGAATATGGTATCTCCTTTGGCCCTCCACACCTCAAAAATAATCTCGTATCTACGAAGGGATCAATCGTCCTTCCCCACATCCTAATAATCAATGTCACACTAAGTCGTTCATATCAGATTTCACCTTTCTATATAACCAAGCCTTTGCACAAATATACCTTCATCATTATTCCTAGAAGGGATTTTTCTTTGGACACTATGAACATGGTATTCATGACCTAATCCTCTATCATTCTTGCAATCCTCATGAAAAATATGGACTAGTTTTGAAAAACCGACCTCAAAATCCTCCACAAGCATTACATCTAGATCTCGTGACAAAATTTGAACCATATTCTCCACCACCACACGATGACCCCATGCAAAAAGATGACACCATTTCCATCCCTCCTAGCTTTTTTAGTCAATACTATCATCTTAGGACCACTTTTTTATAAAACTAACGGTGTTAAGACCTTTCCACTCATATTACCTAAAATGATAGAGGAGGACTCCCTACCATCACATCCTTCAATGCCATGATGATCAATTTATCCTCTCCTATATGGGGGAAGAGGACCATTACCTTCAAAAGACTCTGCTACCTAACACATCCACACTCCTTAATGAATCCACTATTAACATTAACATAGGGACTCCACAGGATCCTCACATAGTCAAAGTTGGTCAATCCTTAGATTCAGAATAATTAAAGGACTTTACCGCCTTCCTCTCCAAACATAGTCAAGATTTCACATGGTCATATAGTGACATGTCGAGGATTGACCCTAACATCATCATTCACAATATTGTCACCTATCTCAACACTAATCATGTCAAATAAAAGTTGTGTAGGATGCACCCTTGCATAGATATCCTTATCAAAGAGGATTTACAACACCTCCTCTCTGTTAACTTCATCTTGCCCATTGACTATCCAAAATGGGTCCCTAATATCATAGTCGTAACTAAGGCCTTTGGGAACTTACACATCTTCATGGATTTTTGAGACCTCAATCTCATTTTTCCCAAAGATGACTTTCCTCTTGAACATTGATCATCTCATCGATCTCACGCTAGCCATGAAATACTTTCCCTTATGGATGGCTTCTCTAGATACAATAAAATCCTCATTCTATCGACGATCAAAATAAAATGTTATACATTACTCCTTGGGGACTTTCTACTACCGCGCCATGCCCTTAGACTTAAAAATGTAGGGGCCACTTATCAATGTGTAATGACATATATCTTCCATGATCTCATCCAAAAAAAACTGTAGAAACTGTGTTAATGTACTTTTAGGTAAATCTAGATGACATATGGACCATCTCGTTTTCCTAGACACTATATTTTCTTGTCGATCCAATATTTCATTCTCTTTAACCCTATTAAGTGTTTTTTTGTTCTCATTGGAAAGCTTCTACACTTCATTGTTTCTATCTAGGGCATTGAAGTAGACCCTACCAAGATCAAATCCATCATTGAGATTCCTCCTCCATCAAACCCCAATCAGCTTTCGTAGCCTTCAAGGTAGAATTCAATCAGTTCATTGCTTCATCTCACAACTTTCAAATCATTTTCAACCATTCCACCATCTCCTTGAAAGGATGTCCACTTCAAATGGGATCAAATTGTCAAAATTCCTTTAAAGACCTCAAACAATAACTATTATTGCCACTGTCCTTACACCTCCAAGCAAGGTGGGTCCCTTCTATGTATATATATATCCATTAATAATCATGCCTCGAATGCTATGATAGCACACCAAGATGAGAAAGGTCATGAGAAGGTTTTTATTATATAATTTGCACTCTCTATGGCTATGAAACTTGTTATACCAAAGTAGAAAAGTCATGTTGTGCCATATACTTCACAACTTCCAAACTCCACCATTATCTACTTAATCATAAAACTTACGTTGTTACTAGTTTCAATCCCCTTAAAACCATGCATTCCAAACCATATCACAATGATTGTATCACTCGGTGGCTCATGCTCATGACCGAGTTTGACCTTGAATTCATCCCATAAAAATCTATTAAAGGAAAATCTATCACTAACCAGCCACAAAGCTCCTCTTCATGATAATCAATTACCTCATGCGAACAATTTCCCGATGAATCTATCAACACCATCAATCACGAATACACTCCTATCAAAATGACACTTTTCTTCAATGGATCTAAGTGTCAGCAAGGGGGAGGTGTTGATATCATTATCATACCTCCTTGGGGGACTCCTATCCCTTTATCCTTTAAACTAAACTTTGAATGTACTAACAACATGGCCGAATACGAAGCTCTTATCATGGGTCTCCAAACCGCCATCATGTTTGGTGTTCAAATCTGGACATCTATGGAGACTCTCAACTCATCATCAATCAAATTAAAGGGATTTATCAATGTAAAAACAAAATTCTACAAAAATATAAAACCATTATCGAATTCCTCTTAGAATACTTTAATCATTACACCATCCAAATAGTTCCATGATCTTCTAATAAATTTGTGGACACCATGGCTTCTCTGCATCACTCATCTCTTATCAACCGATGATTCCAAACTATTCATTATTGTGCATAGACTTGATCAACCATCCCACACCAATAAACTTCCATCTATCAACCTCATCGAAGATAATCAAACAGACCTTTGGTATACTCAAACATTTGAATATCTTTTAGAATCTGAAATTCCCTTCAACCTATCTAAGAATTCTAAATGATATTTCCTTCAATGTGTCACCTGAAATGTCATCATAGGTGGTGTCCTATACAAATGTAGATTTGATGGCCTCTATTATGATGTCCAAAATATCATTAATCCACTAAATCTATTCAAGAATTCCACAATGGTATATGTTGTGAACACTTTAATGGTATGGTTATCACTAAATGCATCTTACAATTGGGCTATTACTAGCCTACTCTCAATCAATATTGTTGCGCATATGTCAAGAAATGTGTTAAGTGTCAACAACATTCCAATATTACTCAAATTCCCAGTCAGGCTCTACATCCCGCTCAATATCTATGACCCTTCTCATTATGGGTACTTGACCTCATTAGTCTCATTAACCCTCATTCATCATAATGACATCATTCTATCATCACAACTACTGAATATTTCACTAAATGGGTGGAGGCTATTCCTCTAGTCTCTACTAAAGCAAAAAAAATTGTTGACTTCATTTATCAACATATCATATGTCGCTTGACATCCCTCACAAAATAATCATTGATAATGGAAAATATTTCAAGAATAAGGAAGTTAATAAATTATGTGAAACTTTCAACATCAAACTAAGCTTCTCATCTCCTTATTATCCACAAGAAAATGGAAAATATGAAGCTTCTAATAAAACAATCAATAAAATACTCATGAAAACTGTCGACAAGCAGGATAATAATTACATCTTCAAATCTTGTTTTCCCTATGGGCCTATTGAACTGGCATTTGTATTCCTACATATGTTATGCCCTTTTCTTTATTCTACAGACTCGAGGTGGTTCTACCCCTTGAATTCCAAATCCCATCACTTTGAATATCCCTTCGAGACTTCATCTCTGATGAGGATTATCATCAAGAACGTCTAACACAACTTGAATTGTTAGATGAACGTCACCTAATAGCCCTCGAACATCATCATGTCTATCAAAATCACATCAAATACGTGTAAAAAACATGTCAAAGAACGTGACTTCAATATTGGTGATCTCATAGTTAAAGAAAATAAAAATGTCACTACTTTAGAAAGGAGTAAACATGGAAAGTTTTCCCTCAACTGGATCAATCCATATGTCATCACTCACAAGAATGGATCGGGAGTTTATCATTTATCTTCCTTTGATTGTACACCTGAAAATGAACTTTTGAATGCCTTGCACTTGCAACCTTTCTACTATTAACACATCTACCATCATGACATTAGTCACATCAAAGATCTTATTCCATCACTAGCCTATCATTCACCATCATAATGATTTAGAAGCATGTGGTCTACCATCACTACCTTATAACTAAAACCTTAAAGATGAGCACCACGACTCTGTTCATCACATCTTTCACATGGATAAGTTCCTCATCAGATGGAACCCTACAATCATTACATCCATTTACCTTTTATATATCGATTGAAAACATGTTGAAGGGATACATATGTGTATCATGTGCACACATCTTTTCCCCTCCTCAAAATGGTCTACTAGGCCTACCCTTAGCGTAAAAAAAAATCAAGAATATCTATGGATGCACATAATATAGACTGATCCCTTAAAGGACAATTATCAAATATAGACCAATCCCTGAAGGACAACTACTTATCAAAATATAGACTGATCCCTCGAAGGATGGATATTCAAAATAAAAAATCAAGAAAATAAAAATTATAGACCACTCCCTCAAAGGATGGCTACCCATGTCATTATAAAAAGGATTCTCACATCAATCAACCTTCAAAAAGTCAAAATATCAAAAGCATCCTAGGAAAGATTCCCACATCGATCAGTTTTCCCATCAAAGAAACTTCCCACATTAATTAGTTTACATCAATAAAATATAGCTGGGGCATGAACCTACAAAGCCATCAAAAGGAGAACCTACTCTCTCGTAAAAACTACATATGTCAACCCTTCCCATGTTCTAGGAAGGTATACAAAATCACTTCCATCTCGTATCAAGGTCCTACATGTGACTACTTATTGTTAGTTATGTGTTAAATTTTGTTATAAGGCCACAAAGTGCATTGTCATCATTATACATTTTACCATCATGACATATATGCATCAAATCCAGGCTAAAAATAAACATTCCACATTTATTCTTAACCACGATTAAGTTACATTTTGAAATGTATATTAGGATCACCATTTCTCGCAAAGTATTTACCATCATCAAATCACTATTAAACATATCTACAATCATCCCATTGCAAATAATCACTATCATATTAACATTAAACATCAACATAAAACATCATATTAATATTCTCACATCAACATCATCATACAATAAACATCAAATCATGAGTAACATTGACAACAAATCAAATCATCAACATATAAATCAAATGACAAAATCACATCATATATATATAATGAGTCAAAGGCTCCAAAAGGCCTCATACATCTATACATCATCATCAAAAAGGGCTTCAAATGAGCCTCATCTATACATCACTATCAAGTAAACTAAATGTTTGTCAAAAAAACACTCTCGATGCTCCTTACAACACCACCTGAAACCTCCATCTACTACCCTACTAGGAACTCCTCTATTTGGACCCTATGGTGGTTGTCCCACACTCCTAGCACTACCTAAGGGTGCCTCATGTCTCTGCTAAGTAAATAGCATAATAGGGCTCATCAGGTAGCCTTCATCGTATTATCTCCTCATAATATCTTAGCTCCTCGCATAGTGATTAGTAGTTCTTCATGCCCACGCCACCTGGTGGCCCCATTTGGCCACTCACCTAAGCTTGAGCCACCCATATCTCAACACCTAATCTTGAAGTACCGGTCACCCCATAAACCTTTTGCAAGGCCTCTCTATCTCACTAGTACTAGTCCATGTCCATGATATAATGTGTCAACTTTGCATGTACATTGACAGCTGCTACCGACTCAACCCATCACACTCTCTAACCAAAGTATCCCTCTTTATTGTCAAGGTCATCCGCTCAGCTAACAGTGTGACCTTCTCATCCTCTAGATGCTCCACACTAACCTTGAATGCTGCCCTATCATCACCCTCACCAACATCCTCACATCCTCCACCCTCACTCTCACCAGCCTACCTCCCGAGGAGCCGCCTCCACACGGGCTCGTACCGCTATCAACCTTAGCAAGTTGATTATGCTACCATGCAACGTAGGCCTCAGTAACCCCAACATCATCCACTACCACGGGTGCACCCTAATCATCTACATCCATTACACCCTCCTCATCCACTATGATGCAAAGTCTATGACATTTGGAAGTGGTGTATCTACATCACCATCGTCTGCCTATGGCGAGTGCCGCCTCAGAACATCATGTACCGGTCCAAATTAACATCCGATGTGACCAAATTTGATAAGATCCCACTCCCCGGTCATCAACTCTACACACATGTATCATTTTGGATGGCTATGAACTCACCCTCCTCACCCTGCCACACTAGAAATCCAATAAATGCCTCCATTCCATGTCACCACCCGCAATCCTATGAGGAGTTGTCGATAATGCCCCTTACCCATCACCACCTTATCTCACCCCTATTTAATCTCCACAATACAAATATAGTCTCTCCTCCAAAATCACCAAGCCTCCCCATGGTAAACCCCTCGTCTGAGCCATTACAATCTTCTCATAAGCCCATCACTATATTAAGAACCCTACATTAATACCAAATCTCTTCCCTATCCTCCATGACCATAAGTCCCTATAAGTCTATACAAGTAATCCAGGGGCCCATACAAAAATAGTCCTTTGTTCCATCATGTCTATTAACACCCCTATCAACATCCATAAAAAATGACCTCCAACGGAGTCAAGAAAGGAATAACAACTGATACTAATCATCATCAAGGTCATCAATGCTCGACCCTTTGTCTCAGGTAGCGCCTCATATGAAAACCCACCTGAAGAAAACTCCACCTAATCTACCTCATCACCATACAACCTCCTAATCACCTAAGGCCTCTTTATTTCATCAATAGAAAATATATTTTCCCCCTAAACAGGAAGTCATGGAATCCTGTAAACATCCTCTAGAGTGATGGTCATCTCCCCTGTTGCAACCAAAAATTTCTCATAACTTGATCCTATCTCTCCAATAAAGCAAGTAACAAACCCTTTTTTTGTGGATGCATCTATAATGGTGCATCACTCGAGGCCCACATCCTCTAAGTGAAACTAATCATCGTCAATAAGGATACTTGTACATCATCTAGAATAATGGGTGTTGTTGCCAAATCATTGCACCTTCCAAATGGCCAAAACGTGAACAGGATGTTTGGTGTGATTGGGACACATGGGATCACCTCTCAAGCTATGGGACTTGGGCTCGAGGTGAACCTCTAGAGAAGTTCGGCTTCCTCTTCCTAAACTAAGTGTTGTACTACTCCTAGTGTAATAAAATGGTTATCTAATCCTATGCTAACATTTTCATGGGTTTTAGGGAAAGAGATTTGCAAAAATAAAACTATAATAGGGATGGCAATGCACCAAATAAAGGGTGTTTCCAGACTCAGGAAGGGTTAATTTGAAGAGGGTGTGTGCACCATAGGTCAACTTCACCTACTATAACTTAGAGAGGGTAAAAATACCATGACTAAGGAGCATGCATTCCCTTTATTAAACTCGATCAGACGAACAAGTCATTAGTCTTCCAATGAAGAAGGATGAACTTGAGAAGGGTGAACAAGCACCACAACTCAACTGCATGTAATGCTCCACCACTCAATAAGCATAGAACTCCAAGAAACCTGCAATGTAGAAAACATGAACTTGCATAGTATACCTAAAAGAATGAGAAAATGCACAAAGAAGTATAGAAGGATAAAAGGACCGAGATTAGTCACAAAACACACACTTTTCATACTTCCATAACATGCACAATGGATCATACATTCAGAAAAGGAAATGGTTGTCATTATAGTCTTGAAAAGGAGACTTGAAAGTTCCCTCAACATATAAGGACAACTTGCGGAAGAGAGAGGACTCTTGAAAAATTGCACTTTCCTAAGATATCTAACTGTCTAACCTATCTAACCTGTTGGAACCCTTTGGAATGAGCTTCCAACTTACATTTATAGAAGAATATGTGAGAGAGAAGAGGAAAGGTCATAATTACTTTCCTTAATTGAAGTTGCATGATGTATTTATTACAATTGGTTGAACCACTTTGAGAAGCTTCCATCATGTATCATTAATACCCATTTGACCTAGTTCTCCTTAATTAATTAAAAGAATATTTAAATAATAATAATAAATATTATTATTAAAATATTTAAATAAAAATATTAAATTAATTAAAATTAATGGTGGGACCCACTGAAAATTGATTTGCACTGAAGGGGAAATTATGAGGAAAAGGCCAAAATACAGCCCAACTCGGTAGTTGGCTCGCGAGCCAACTCACTAAGTTGGTATCGAGCTCCTCCAGTCTTCACCGCAACCGAGATCCCTTGCATTAAGTGCCTCTTGACCAGCTCGGTCCCGTGCGTGTGGCTCCTCAACCGTTTCCAATGCTCATCATCATGTCGAGCTCCCAAAATGAGCTCTCTGCCAAGCTCTTCCTAAGCCTACCGAGCGTCATTCCCACCGAGCTCCATTTGGCCTAGCTCAAACGTTATTCAAACTCTTCATATTCCTTGCTAGCTCACCACTCAATAAGCTACCTTCCTCTCTAACTTGGTGAGCTTTTCATTTTTGCATGGGCTCACCGCCGAGTGATGTCTCTCAAACGCATTGAACGAGATCTTTTCTATTCACCGAGCTACTATCACTTGATGGGCCTTGACTTCACCGAGGTTACCGAGCTCGATTAGCTTCCACCATATTTTGTATTTACTCAGCCTTCACTTGGTTAACCCATCAAAGTGACTTGAGTGAGTTACATGTTTGAACTAGCTCCGACAAACACCAACTTGATTCATCTCACCACGAGCCAATGCTTAAACTAACCGAGCTGACTCGCTCATTCTCATGCCGAGTAGAGATCTCCTATTGTTGAATAACTCCCATCGAGATCTTATCATTCTTTCGAGTTCCATTCCCTCTGAATCGGTGAGCTTTGCATGAGTTTTATTAAGTTCTACGCATCGAGAAAAACTTCCCTCATCACAAGCTATATCCACATGCTCTCCCGCAAAGTCATCGAGCTCCCTTTAGACTTATATCCCGATGTCGAGCCTGCCTCCACGATGTCCCCATATTCGACTCAGCTCGGTTGGGTGAATTATGATCCCAAGCTTTGCTCATCAAGCTCCGCTATCTACTTGGTTCCGACTCAGCTTTATAAGCCTGAAATGATCCACAGAGAGCTCCCTTGAATTTCAACTCAAGCTACCCGACTTTTGTCACATACGTCGAGTCCATTCATGACTTACCACTTATGACCTCCTAATTTTAATGCCATCCATGTCCTCACAAGATGCTTCACCTCAACCATGAGCTCGACCCATCCTTTTATTTGGTTTGATGTCTTGACCATTAAACCAAACCCGAACTCTTTGCAATGGAAATCTAGAACACTTCGAATGAACTATGTCAATATCCATTCCTAGCGAGTTGCTTTCTTGAACACTTTTCATTAACCTAGTCGACGTCAATTCTGAGCTATTTATAGTAACTCAAACACATTTACAATGATATCGAGCCTAGCTAGCCATTTTTTCCTCCTCGAGTCGACCATCCCTGGCATCAATAAATACGAGCCATTCCAAACTATGTCATCTCCATGAGTTCACCACCTATTCGAGTGACTCTACAACTATGATCTTTCCGACCTCGATACCATCAACAACGAGCTTCAAGCTTGAGTCTTTCGTCCACTGCTCTATATTCCTCTCTTAATAAAGACTCGCCATTTTCCTCATAAATGACTCATCGACTTACACAAATCTGCTAGTGAACTCATTCTGAACTATATTATGTTCACCAGTGGTTTGGAACCGAGCTCATCATTCCGACGAGATGACACTTGCACCCACACTCCCAAAATCGAACTTGTTTGTTTTAGTTCTTTTACGAGCCCATTTCAAAAATGGACTCCACGTATAACCATTTCTGGTTCGACTTGGCTTTATGAACATGAGTGGGTTATCCTCTGTGATATTCTCGGCCATATGCGATGGTGTCCAAGTTGGCGGATATACAACTCGCGACTCAATTTCACCAAAATTGATCCTCCCTGCCTGCTCAGAAAAAACTTTCACCTCATGAGCTTAGAATCAATCCTTCTAATGGATGAGCTTCATGGATCTCGCCAATGTCGGTCATCCAAAGCATTCTACCCTGGATCTCCTATAACTAACCCAGTGTCACCTCGATCATTCATGAATTGGTCAAAGGCCTGCACAGATACTTCTCACCACTCTTTCGTGCATTCAATGGCCGAGCAATTGGTGCTAAACCCGCTAACCATCTATGAGCGAGTTCCTCCATGTTACTTTTCGTGGATCCTAAAACATAAACCAAGTCACCAGATGACTTTTCTGATAGCTCGTGAATGGATTCGGCATCTCCACGACTTGGAAATCTCATTAAATATTACTCACCTTCACGCACTAATTGGATGTTTTGGCATCCAACTTGGTTTATTGATGGCACATTTATTTGGTGGGATTTCTCTCCTGGCTCGCCATCTCACGATTCCCACTTGGCCATGCTCTGCGAATTTCCCATGGTGAAGACTTAATGCAAAATTTCGACATCGTTTAGCCAATTCAACCAGCAAGAGACCCAAAATTTTCCCTACCCAGATTTCTACCTCAGCTCGTCCACCCACATGGTCCAACATTCCATGATCCCTGCATACTTGGTAACATCATCCCTCGGGTCCCGGTATTGAATCCACCACTGAGTTCTTTGGAAATTGGCCTCTTAAAGTCCAAGGCCCCCAAAACTCCCCAACTCAGCTCCCTTCAAAACTCTTCTGCCGACATCGAGCTCTTAAGGGCATGGTCCTTCATACATTACTCTCAGCTTATTCTAGAGCTCACTCACATCACCAAGCTCATCGATCATGCCCCTGAAATGTTACATGGATTTCATATTTCCTCCTAGCCATCTATGAGCCTGCAAGCCATTTTATTGACTCAAATGTTGAGCTCGCTACCCTTTTTCACTGTTCTGGCTGAGTGAGCTCACTTCATGTGCCTATATGTTTTTACCAACTTTGCTCACCTAAGCTAACATTTAACCGGAGAGCTATCCATTCCCCTAAACATGCATTGTTTCGTTCTAACTTGCCACTTATAATGTCCTCTGAGCCACATTTTGAGTCTTCTAACCATCTAATCCATCTATTGACGCACAATCTTACACATGTCTCACTGAGCCAAACACTACATGAACTTTCCCCAACCTCAAACGAGCTTGACAAGCTCTCTAATCTTTATTAACCTGAATGAGCTCTTAAACACTAATTGGCCTCCTACGACTTGGCTCAACATTATTGCGATGTCAAACTCACATAACCACCTGATAAGAAATCAAACTTCATGTCTCCTATTCAAGGCCAAGCTCATTCTCTATAATTGATGGGGTGGGTTGAATGTTGCACTCGGTCACGCATATGTCTCCACGGCTCTTTATACGAGCTTTGTACTCCTAGGTGGCACACCATGAAGAACTCGATGACCATTTCCTTTATGGATTTGATGAGCTACGAATTTGAAAACTCAAGCTTGACTTGACATTATCACATAACCAAATGGCCCTTCTAGAGAAACTCGGTCGTCTTTACCCCTGACATGCATCGAGTTCCATATTTTATATTCAAACCGAGTCTCCAACCTTTTTGATGCTCAACCATGTGCATGGCTTGCCGAGCCATGACAAAACTTGGTCAACATATATAAGCCTTGGGCTCAAACCAAGCTCCTACAATTAATCCTTTAGTTCATCGAGCAACTCAGTAAGCTGCTCGATGAGCTAGTTGAGCTCAAAACTCCTATCTAGGAATTTTCACACTTAGCCTTGAAATCTCTAAATTTCCACTATTCTCTTGAACCATGAGGGTAATTAAATGTCACTAAGGCCCCTTAGGATCAGTTTATTCATTTTTATCATTTTTTTCCATGTTCACAGGAAGTGTGGCCCTCCGGGCGTTGTCAATTTTTATCCAAGAGGGCAAAAATTTACTACATTCGGTATCTCGGTCCCGTATGGTCAATTTTTCCCTAGCTTGCATCCACAACATAAAAATATCCATTAGAATATCACTTAGTTGAAATTCTATCAAATTACAACATTAAATCAAATCATACTACAAATCTACTTAGTCACCAGCAATTTATTGCAATCGTTGGCATTTCATCCCAATCGCAAGTGATTTTACCGAATCGATGGCAATTCCCGTGATTAGGAAAACATGCCTTGAAATGGGCGAAAATCCAAAAAAATAAAAACTAAATAAAAACACACAAAAACATAAAAATGGGCCTACATCTCCTAGTGTGGGCCTCCTTTGTCTCCTAGATCCGTTAGCGGCCTCCATTTTTCTCTTTTCATTTAAAAATCTTTCAACTCAGAGCTCTTATTCTCTCAAAACACGTGGTAACAATGAAATTACCGTAGTAATTTTCACCTATTTATAGAGCACAATTTTTCTCACCCAAGAATCGATGATTCCTCTAATCACCAACGATTTTGTTAAATCACCAGTGATTCTCTTCAAATTATCTTAACACAATATTTAAGCATCCAAGTTATTTTAAATTTGTGATTAAGCCATCATTTTCATCATTCCTTGCCAAAATTATACATTTTATTTTCTAGGCCCCTTGCAAAATCAACAAATAATCGATCAAAGATGCCTCGATATCGCATCCCAATCAATCAAATCATACCCTTACCAAGATCCACCTTGGATCTTTACAACCTTAACATCGAGTAAATCAGAAATCATATGTCTATAAGACACGAACCCATTGGTTCCCCTATCACTTGACTTCCTAGTTTTAAAATCCCACCTTTGTGGCAACATCATCATGGATAACATACCTAGCCGAGATCATCTCTCCGCCCTTACTTCTTATGATTCATACATACATGGGTTACGAACCCTTTGGTTCCCTATCATTTGACTCCATGGTAACATAAAGAAAACCATCTCACTCATTTTTTCCAGTAGAGTTTTTCCATTACAAACCACTTGAGAAAAGGGGAAAATGTAGACACCAGGTTTTCATCACCCTACGTGACCCACCTACACCTCGTACACATTAAATTATTAAACCTATCATTTTAATCATAACTTAAGCCACTTCCCTCACCCTCATAAAACCACATTTTTACCCCCGTAAACCTTATTTACCTACCCTTACTTACCTTAACCTCCCTAAAACCTCCTAACCACTTGCAACCCATCCTAACCATCTAACTCCTTCACCTCGCCTAACCTCTTCCCTATCCATTTCCCCTCATTCCCATACTCAAAACCTCCATTTTGGAAGTGGTTGAAACCACTTCAAACGAGTTTCTCCACATTTCCCAGATCGGCGAGTGACTCTAACAAATCACCAATGATTATAAATAAAATCTTAGAGATCTTGTTTAGGGGATATTCAAACTTGGTAGTGAAACTCTATAATTTCAGAAATCTTCAAGCAGCCTTTGCATCGAAGCTTTACCCACTCGAAGAAAGGAGACCATATCGTTTCGTGCATCCAGACATCTCCAAGACCCTTGTCACACCACCAGGCATTCAACAAGACATCACCAAAAACTCAACAAGTTCATGTAAGCATTTACAACCATATCAATCCATTTTCATGTCATCAGCGATGGCTAAGCTCGTATCCATCTATTCTTGTTTTCATTCTCTTTACACATCAAAAACAAGGTCAAATCAAGCATTTTAGTCTTTGTTTTCCATTAATTTAGCATTTTGTCAAACATCAATTTTTTCACAAAAATCTCCTGCAATCCCTTCAATTGCCAACGATTATCCCAAATCACCCATGATTTATGTGAATTGCATGTGATTACTATTAATATAGTTACTTTTATTAGTCATTTCATTTTATCATCTTTTATTTATCCATCTGGACTTAATATGTCTATTTTTGAGATGTGTCTCCTATAGATGACTATTCCAAGATAATCCCATCCAATCATAAGAATTTACGATCTTCCGATCATCCAACAACCATTCGCGTGGGATAAGTTTGACATCCTCTGCAAGCTCACCTTATGCACCATCACATTTACACCAACCTTTGAGGATATTGAAGAGTAGTTTGAGATCCTTAACGAAATACGAGAAGCAACCGAAGAGTATTGGTATAATTACTTCGAAGACTTCAAGCTTGCCACATCCCTAACTTGGGCCACCTATGAAGTTGAACAGGACCTCCCTATCCATATTGAATTCTAGCTTCATTGTCTGTTATCATTTATATTACATTTATCAAATCAACTTAAATGTATCACCGAGTTGGCACCCTTCAAGGAAGTCCCTTTGGATTCTTAGGATCGTTATTTTTACCGAGAAACTCTTTATCTTATTTATATAATATAATTTTTTTAGCTATCTTTGCTTTAAGTATTCTCACTTGGTGAAAGGAGGAGCACTTTTACATTTTTCCCATTCTATCGTCCCAACATCGCAATTGTTGGCACATGTATCGATAAACCCTACTTATTTTGAGTTTTAGGTACTTTCTGCATTTGATAACACTAACCAAAAACTACCTAATACATCGGAAAGTACCCTTCCAACCCCTCGCAACAAAACATACACCCAACAAAACAACAACTTCCATTTTTTCTTTAGAGGCATCCCAACTCAATTCAAAGCTCTAACTTTGGTGCGAGAGTTGGGATGATACGTGCAAGGTTGGAGTGTGCTTTACACTCATCAAACAATGCATTGGCACCCTTATCTTCTTCTCCATGCAACAATCCAACTCCAACAACTCACTACCTACCTCTACGGCTCCCACTAACCTCCTCAATAAGCTCGCTCATCCACCAAACACATTCTTCTATTTTATTTCATTTATCTCATATATATATATATATATATATATAAAATAATCTAAACTTGCCATTTATTTCAAACATATTTAATTACAAGAGTTGGATGTCCATTTTTACATCTTAGAGTTGCCTCGTCGACTCAAAATTCCTTAGTAATTCAATAACAATTCCCATATAAATTATTCAAATATAATTTAAACGTGAAACCACAAACATAAAACCCAAGTTTGTACCCATAGCATAATTAACCAATAAATATATCTAAGAGGTGTCATATCCCTTTTTCTAAAAAAATGTTCAAACTCTAAAAACATTCCTTGTGGGTGTGTTGCAAACAAGAATCGATGACTATTTTTCAAGGCCCTCATAACTTTGGTTGTAAACACACAACATGCTTGGGTTTTGCTTTTAGCAATCAAGAAGGAAAGACTAGCACTTATTTTGCATTATCTTCTCTTGGCCTAAAAATCAAATTCCAAGTCAAACATCTCATTTTCCTTGTACATGTGCTTTAGACAAAACATACTCAATATATATGAATTATCTATGAACACAAACAACGTTTGGATTTTTGATGAAAAATAAAACTCATTAAAATAGACCCTTTATTGAATTGTGCATAACCCAAATGAATCTGAAAACAACATATTTGTAATGAATATATAATACTTATATAATGTTTTAAAGAGAAAGAACACACTCACAACAATAATTGTGTATTATTTCCTTTAAAGTCACAAAAACACGTAGGAAAACAACAAGAATCCACTCTTGAGATTCTTGTAAACAACAATAATAACCCTCTTCACCTACCCACACTAAATTTTAATGAAAAAGAAAGAGAAAAATATGTTCATTACTAATGAAAACATGCAGATTACACCCACATAGAGATGAAAACAACTAATAATTATAAAAAATATCGAAATCCTCATTTTTGATTAAAAACATATAAAGAAATGCTCTTTGAGAAACTAAGGCTATAGTCACTTTGAATAAAATTAGGTCACCCCTGTAGATCGGGACGAGGATTGAACACCCAAACATGAAAAGAAAAGTGACAATAGGTATTAACTACCCTATCCGATTAATAAAAGAATAATCACCAAACTATAACCCTAAAAAAATAGTGTCGCGTGGCACCTTTTGATCGGAGAATAAAAAGATATAATTTTGAATAGAAAGTTAATAGTTAAATCAATAAAATATTTAAATCAATAACATATAAAATAAAAATTTACTACATCGAAGGTGTTCCCCCTATGGGAAAATCCTCTTGATCGTCAAGTAGCCTTTGGATTAAATTTGTGCCGGTTGTTTTTACGGTTTTAACGCAGGCATTCTTTTTAGCCGTTTTACTTTTTTAGTTTTTCTATTTTCAGTTTTCTTGTTTTTAGTTTTGCATGCTCAATGCGTGATATATTTAGCAATTCTACGGGGTATATATTGTTAATATGAAGGGATGTATTTGATAATCCGAAGCTCTCTATCTTTTATCTCCTTTTGATTTGGACTGACACTAAGAACTAGGGATCCATATCATTTATGCTTGATTTCTCACTGATGGTATTTTAGGTTAGTAATTTACAATTACCTCTTTTGGTTGTTCTAGGATTTGTAGTAATTAGCTAGAATCAGCCTACTCTGTGCAAGGGTCGTGACTTCTGGCTAACATGTATTTTGTTATACTCAATAAAATTCCTTCTAAATGAGGTCTCCCTTTCTCATTCAAACCCTCACTAGTAGTCATTAAAGGAACCTCGGACCATACCTCTAAATCCCCTACTACAGAAAATCTATTTTCCATACCCCAAGAGCTTGGCATCTTCCCCGCCTCCATCAACTACCGGGGCAGATTGGTTTTGGTCATATGCATCCATGGGTCCTGGGGCTTCAAGTGCATGAGTATTTTTGTGTAATTTTATTGGTCACGGTTGAGGCATATAAGCTCTAAATTATCTTTCTAATGATTTTGATCTCGATTTGACTAGTACCATGTGACTTCTCATGTTTTCCTTCTTTCTCGGTTGTAATTGCATGTGTTTAGGAGTTACTTTTTTAGATATGACAATTTCATTTATTTCTTAAATTTTCTCTAATTCTTATTTTTATTTCCCATGATTTGAAGCACACTTATAACTGGATAGATATTCCCATGTGCGATCATTATGAGTGCTTTGTACAATTTATTCATCATGGTTGAAGGTCGATATTAGCTGTAGCTTGTAAGTTTACTTTATGAAGATTTTGGTTTTTGATTTGGCTTGATGTTAGCAATTTTGTATGTTTTTAGTGCCTTCTTACTCAATTGGCAAATGGAAGCATCTGCTTTTAAATTTTCTTTTTGTGCCATGAAATTTGTTAAGCCTGTTCTTTGTGTCAATCTACTTGAATATCAGTGCAGCAATTTTGAGTTGGTATTTATGATTTCTGCTGATCATTTGAGTACTTTTGTGTAAAATTTATTCATGGTTGAGGCTTATTAGTGTTATTTATTTTATAGTTGGGTATGAAGATTTTTTATTTTGATTTGGCTTATTATATACCATTTCATTTATTTATTCTTACATGATTACTTCAACGAATTTGCCTTTTTTAATTTTTTTCTTATTATGACGGTTTATTGTATTTACTTCAATAAAGTTATAAAACAAAAGCTAATGCCTTATCCACTTTTCAGGTCAAAAATATTTAAAATGTTTTTTTTTACAATTCCTTAAAGTATTTTCTCATTTATAGCGTCTACACAGACAATGGCAATTTCAATTTTGATGGAAGGATTTCAATATTGAGCTGGTAATTATATATTCTTTTGTGTGTGCTTTTGTGCGCCTATTCTTGAACGTTTGATCTGTGTGCATCTATTGTGTGTGCTCTTTTGGTTCTTCCTCCTAGTGATTGACACAAAACTTGTGATTTTAGCTATTTCCGAAAGCATTGTGTAAATTATTTTTGTATCTTGCCATTCCACCTTTTTCTAGACTTCTTTGAATTGCTTCTGGAAATCGTGATCATTCTTGTGTGTGCTTTTTAGAATTTGTGGTCTTTTTTCTAAATTAGAGATACATGTTCTAGGTTTTGGATATCACTCTAAGAAGTTTTACACAATTTAGGCTCTGATAAGTGACTTGTTTGGGGGTGTCTTTGTTTAAGCTTGCAAATTATGATGTAAAAAGCTTTGAAGTTATTTTTTCACTGGAATTTATTAATCCATAATTCTAGGGGTATTAAAAACATAACAGACACTTATGCCCTCAATGGAAGAAAGAAAATGGCATATGCATACTCAAATGCAGTGCTTATATTCCAATTGTGCTTATCATTATAGGAAATTTCTACTTTTATTTAATTTTAGAAAAAGGGTAAAATTCTTTTTCATTTTTGACTTTCATGTAGATGTTTGTTGGTCCCTTTTAAATTAACGCCCTTATGAAGAAAGGGAAGTGGGTACCTTGTTTCCACTTTAGTCATTTGTATGTTGGGATGGATGGTAATAGGTTGGGGGCAAGGAAGTCATTTGGCTAGTTTTATCTTTGAGTTTGGACAAAAAAAAAGAAGCAAACAAGCAACTACACTGGGGAGAGGGGGAGGCCACTGATTTTAGGTTAGTATAACAACGAAAATAATTTTCAATCAAACATAGCTCATGTCAATTGAAAGATGCCACTGAGAGACCACAGTATACGAAGGGGCAAGAGGGCCCAAAGATAGAAGAGCCAAAAGACTCAATCAAAGCCATCACTATGGAACAAAAGCATTAGAAGTACCCATTGCATTTATCTGGAAAAAATTAAAAGCCTTCAAAAGTCAAAACATTCATATCATCCCCACCACCAGCATTCAAAATCTTTAACACTCCATTACCATCAGACATTTCTTTAATCTCTCAACATGTCCTGAAGAATGCCCAAATCTTGGAAGTGTTTTGAGTGACTTGGATCTCTTAAATCTTCATTTTCCTTTTACCATTGTTGAAATGTTTTCATAAATCTTAGTACTCTAAAAATGCATTGTATAAACTATAGAGATAAGCTGGTTGGTTGATAAAAGAGTATGTGTGAAGATTACAAGCACTTAATTTCACTTTTTATTGTTTATGACAACTCTTTAACTTCTTCTTTCACTTTTTTGCAAGATAAGCTGCAAATAATTTGATATTTTTACTTCTCCCACTTTCTCGAGCATCTTTTACTTGCCATGGAAATGACTTTGAGACACGAAGGCATTTCTCAATTAATTGAGGTCGAGATCAATGTTCACCCTACATTTCGAATCTGTGCAATTGTCCTCCTTACACTTTGTTCTCAACACGGGTGCCCAACATCGTTTTGACCTTTCAGATGGGCTATATTTTCAAACAACGCTTCTACCCTCCAAATTTGCAAGCCATGTAGCGATAAATCAATACAATAAGGGCTCCATTGTGTTCTTACATAAATCTCGTGTTAGAATGATAACAAATTGAACTGTAAGATTCATCTCTTGCTCGATTACCAATGTATATAATTCCCCTATAGTAATTATAATTTCTTTCTATTTGTTTTTTCCATTTGTTGCTCAATTCTAATTTTTCCCAAATTTATTTTCCATTGCAAGACTGTTCTTATCATTGAAATGGATGTTGTTGTTGAAACACATATGCTAATCGGTGCTCCAACCCGACTACCAACAAATGCTCTCAAAAATATTCAGTTGCCACAAATAGATGCAAATGCAAACTAGGTTAACATATATTTTTGAGAACACCGGTTCAAATAAGTGGATTGAATACATTTATGCACATGTGGTCTATAGAGGGTCGTGCCCTAGCAAAAACAACCCTTCGTGAATATCACAATGCAAAGGGAGATGGTTATGTGTTTGGGTTTGATTTTGTGGATTGGAAAGGAGGAGAAATCCACATCACCTGTTTCAATGAGGTTGCCAAAACATTCTATGATAAAATTGAACATGGGAAGCTATATATGATTTCCAATAGGAGGATTGGGAAGATTGTTGATGCAAAACTATGTTACTGACCATTTAAACAATGCTTTAGATATTTTCCTACAACTGTCCTCAACCATAACTCCTCTCATAGTAAATGAGGATACAATACCTTCCCATCACTTTCACTTCACAAAAATCAAGAACATATCTGCAAGCGCTACCAAGTCTTCTATTGATTTGATTGGGATTGTTCTTGCCATGTCACCATGCTCAACTATTTGTAGGTATGACCAATTTAAAATAAATAGAAGAACTCTACAATTAAAGGACATGTCGAGATTCGAGTCTCCTTTGTCACTATTATCCAAATAACTATCCTAGTAATTTGGGTAACTTGTATACATCTTTTGGCTCACGAGATCTTCATTACTGAGGTTGCATGCACTCAAGTTCCCTTAGCACATTCCCCCTTTTCCTCACACGCCCTTGCGCGCTTTCTATTCCCTCCTTCCACTTTCCTTTTCCTCTTTGTTATACTCCTCCCTTGTGCCCACCTTATGTGCATTCACTTTCTTCCTAAGCAGTTCTTCCCTAAGAGCGCGCATCACACTTACTTCAATTAGCTAATTCCATGGCCCTCTCACGCGCTGCACCCATTACTTTGTAATAGTTTTTCCTTGGCCATGCATTCTCTACTCACCAGTTTGCCTCATTTCCCTGTGTGCGTCGCACATGTGTTTCTTTGTGCCTTCCTCTTTTTTCCTCCCTGCCTTCCTTTGTTTTCTTCGTGCATCCTTCCATTGCACCCTCCTTTGTGCCCTTATATGTGAGGTCATCTTCTGACATGCTTAAGTGTGCCATGTGTAACCATTCAAAGTGTGCCAATAGGGCACCGAACCCTTATAACAAATCAATAACTGACACGTGGCAGAAAGCGAAATATATTTACGCAGTTGGCCATCATTTCAGCCAATTCGTGCACGCCACGTGTTTTACGTGCACCGACGACTCTGACATCTTCTAACATTTGTATCTTTTGCTACAGAGCTCAAATTGGCATGCACCTAGAATTATCGAGAGTTCTTTGACATCGACATCTGATTCATACAGGACATTCAAATTCAAATTCTTGGTAGATCTGGTAGGTGATAAATGGGAAAATGTCTCTTTGAGCATTAATGAGAAGATCTGATTGCTCCAACCACCTGATTTAATCTGATTCGCCCTTCTTCCTTCTTCAAATCTAAGGAAGTGCATTTAACATATTTTTAGTGATTTGCAGGCATTGAATGCCTCTTATTGGTGGTTGTATTTCAAATTCGGGTTTTCCCTCATCTTCTTTTTCTATAGATTCATCTATAAATGTAAGAGTTGGGCTCATTATTAATGTTGAACACTCACGGATCTTTACGCATTTTTCTAAGGACTTCATATTTTTGTATTTTTGAGTTGGAGACCTCAATATCGGCTCTTGCATGTGGATATCACCTCTTTCACCATTATAACAATTTTGTGCATTTTAGAAATAATGAAGCATCGTTTTGTGACTATTCTTTGTCCTAACGTGTTTGCATTCCTTCTTCTTGCCTTTTCTTTTATGTTGTGTGTTAGTTGTGCCATTTCACGTGCCTTGCAGTTCCTTATTTAGTTGTGTTCCATGAGAACGATTTTGTAAATACATGTTTAGTTGTCTTTACTCGTGCCTAGCCTCCTTTCATGCATTTCCTTTCATTTTCACTCAGAACAGATAGTGTTCATCCCTCTTTTTGGTGCTATCACCTTTTAGTGTAGGTTTCCTTTCATGTTATCCTTCTATCCTTGGTCCCTTGGCATTTGTTAGCTTAGTTTCCCTTCCAACACTAGGAGTAGCGATGAGTGATAGAAATAGATAGAGGAACTGGCCTTCTCTGGAGATCCATCCTAAGCGTGCAAGGTCCTATAACTTGGGAGCGATTCCATTGTGGTCTCAAATAGCTCAGCCCTTCCAAGTTCTGAGATGTGGGTGCACGTTTGAGAAACCAACAATTTCTGGCACACCTGATGGGACCAACATTGAAAGCTCAAATTTCATATCTCTAAGTTCTTGTGTGTGGACTTAGTGTTTCAGCCTTTGGAGGCTCATTTAAACACATCTGGTGACTCCCAACATTTCCAAATCTCTTTTTATTAGTCTTGAGTGCCTTTCATGAGAAGATTGCATACAAGAAAAAGTGTAGCAGCTGAAGATTCTTTTGAGTACCTCCAACTATCCCCGAGAAGAGTTCGTTCCAGAAATTCCGCTTGTGTATCTCTATCTCTAGACAAGCACGTTACACCCATTCAACTCCACCTCAAAGCAAGCAACATGCGCACCTTACAATGGTGCATCAGCCACCTCCTCCACTTAGGAACTTTGTAAACTTTACTGGAGGAAGTCCCTTGGTTATGGCTATGTAACATGCTATGCCAAATGGCACGCTTAAGAGTATTCTATACTTTACTAGTGAGAATCAATTCACCCCTCAGGAACATATCTAGGATATAACAAACATGTGTTCACTCTATTTGGTCACACGTGATGATGTAGTAGTCATGATACTCTTAACCTCTTTTAAAGGTAAAGCGCTCCAATGGTACCGGGCTGAGACTTGGATCTATTACCACCTGGGATGAGCTAGGAACAACTCTTTGTAATTACTTTGAAGATAAGTCAAATCACTTATCTTTGGTAGAGCAACTAAAAAACAATAAGGAGGGTGCCTAGTGAGCGATGATGGTGATTTCAACATCATATTTCAGAAGACTTAGGATAGAATCCCTCTGGTAGTAAGACCTACAGCCGAACATGTTTTCCTGTATTATCTAAAGGCGCTCAATAGTGACATCTTAGTCATGATCTAATCCATGGGAGGTAGGACTTTACCAACTACTTATAGTATTGTAGTAAGGGCAGAAAATAGTCTTATTCAAGGTGGGAAAGATAGCTCTAGACTACCTATACCCTTGTTCCCATAAATGTCTCAAGCACTTTGACCTTATGTGGCCCCTATCCATGTTCTTGAGCAAAGTGTGCAACCGTTGCCTCGACATCCTACTCCCGACGCATGCAGAAGGAAGATGAAGAGTTGAAGGCCCTGATTAGAAACTTGTCAAACAAGGTTGTATCATTAGAAAAAAACAACAGCGAGAATCCTATAGAGGTAATTCTAATCGGGCACATGGCCAAAGCAATTAGCCTTGGTGGAATCGGTTTGGAAATCAAATATACATGCCCAATCGGTAGAATGATAGATGACATCCCAATACACATCTACCCTTACAAGTTATTCCTCTCGTGCCTTCTCTTCCAAAGCACTCGGTGAGAGTCGAGTTCTTATTCCATTTCGAGCAATTTGGCGCAAGATTCGAATGGTGCTTCCCCGAAACATGCCTCATAATCAATATTATTGTGCCAATGTTGCGTACGCCCAAGATTTCATTGTCCAGAATGCTTCAGCCTGCGAGCCTTCAACAAGTGCCCTTGAAGCAAAAAACCAAGAAAGACCGGAAGTTTCTCCAGAGAAAAATTTGATGTTCTTTAGCGTTGAGGACTTATGTACAATCAACCAAGTTGTAGATAACACAAGATACAAGAAGAGAATGTTAGAATCAAGCGTGTAAGTCACGATCCCAATGACACAAAGCAGATCCTCGAAAAGAGAAAGATGCGGCCAAGGCATCCGGTAGTACAAGCACCTAAATACCTACACAAGAGATCCCGCACAAATCTCTCTTGCAAAGCAATGTGAGCCCCTCCTTTGGTAGGTCAAGCCTCTGCTCTAGCCAAATTCCAGGCTTCCCTGCCAGAACAATCAAGAAGGGATATTGTTCCCCAAATGCACAAGACATGGGGCCATCCATTTAGCATTGTGGACCAGATGAAGAGAACAAACATAAATGTCATAATGTGGGATGCACTGACCATTCCATCTCAACAGGATTTGTTGCATGAAGCTCTGACACAACTCCCACGTATTGATCCAGTTGAGCAGAAGCCACGCGCTTCTATCAATCTCTGCTAAGAAGGAGAAGAGAAGCAAGTAAACAAATTTGTTAAAACCCCACCCTTTTATATGTCCTTGATCATATGAAAACGCCTAGTGCATAATTACATGATTGACTTAGGTGCTAGTACTTATGTTATGCCTAAGAAAATTGCTAATGTCTTAGGTCTAAAATATAAACCTTTGTCTAAAGGAGTCCTGCAACTTGATGGCTCAACTATCACCACCTTAGGAGACATCAAAGATCTTGAGTTAACCTTCCATGCATGTCTAAGTCTGACAATAACTCAAGATGTGTCAATTATCGACCTACCTCCTTTGTTTTCCCTATGTTTGTCAAGGACTTTACTGCTAAAGTGGGTGGTTACTTGTCTTCTGATTAGTCTCATATGTTACTCAAGACAAGATATGGTACCCAATTTACCATACAAGTGAGCCTATATTTTCCTATCATGTAGATTCATATGTCTCATCCCCTCTCCAAGCCAACTATTTAATCCAAGAAGAACAAGTTTCAATTCTGAAGAGTAGTCTCTTCCACCCTCTATTCCTAACCTAGTACTTGATGAATGGGCAGAGAGGCACCATAAATTTGATCCATATGCTAAAGAATTAGAAGCTTATGAAACTGGGCTTGGTACTTACTGCATTCTTGAAGAAGAAGTTATGTTGTGCCGCATGCGCTCAAGAAAGACAAAGTTGAACTGGGTATGTGGAAGTTGTACTTTGATGGATCCAAAATAGAAATGGCACGGGGGCAGGAGTGGTTCTCATTTCCCCTAAAGATGAGAAATTCTTCTTCGCGCACATGTTGTAGTTCACATGCTCCAACAATGTGGTAGAGTATGAAGCGTTGGTACATGGCTTGCTCATTTTGAGAAGAAGAAAATTAAGACGTTGCAAATCTTTGGGGACACAGAATTGGTCATCCACCAGGTTACCATCAAATGTCAGACAAAGAATAATCTTTTCAAAGCTTATAAGCATAGAGTTTGGGACCTCCTTGAGAGCTTTGATGCTCTGAATCTACAGGTGGTGCCACGCAAAATGAACAAGGAAGCTGACCATATGGTCGTGCTTGGTTCACATTTCTCTCTTGTTGAGGACTTTGTCAAAGAAAACATTCAACAAATTAAGATGGTGATCTAGCCATCCATTCAAGAAAACAATACCAGTTGGAAAGTGTTTGAAAGTGACGCGAAATCATCTAGTTTATTTAGAATGAAGAGAATTTTCATCAAGTATGCAAGCTGACTTGCATGATAGCTATGGTGACCAAGTGATATAGCTAAAGACAAACAAGTTTCCTAAAGGGCTGGTCACCTTAGAGAAAATGTTTATCCCTAATGATGAGTTCAAGGGTGAAGAAAAGTACATGCGTGTCGTGCAAGAAGATTGCTCCCCATTTACTATTGCATATAGAGTAGAAGAGCCGATGCTCGGTAAAGCTTACAGACGCATGATGAAAATTAGGCCTTCATCTCTCTGTGTCAAAAATATAATGATATCTTCTCATGAGAGTATGGACACCTCAAAGGTTTTGATCTAAGTGTTTCTCAACACTCCATTGACCTGGACCCTGGTATCAAGCCCGTTAGAAAGAAGCAATGACCAGTCAATCCAAAGGTAGAGCCCCTCATGAGAAAGGAATTATCCAAACTCATTGAGGTAAAAATCATTTTTCCCATCAAATACTCTACCCGAGTCGCAAATTTGGTTCTAGTGTGCAAGAAGAATAACGAAATCGGACTTTGTCTTGATTTAAGAGATTTGAACAAGGCATCTCTAAAAGATCATTATCCTTTGCCTTCTATGGAGTAGATTCTACAGACTATGGCTGGCACGTAGAGATTCTCCATGCTAGATGGATATTTAGGTTTTAATCAGATCTTGGTCAAGGAAGAGGATCAATTCAAAACAACGTTTACAACCAAGTGGGGAACATATGCATATCAGAAGATGCCCTTTGGTCTATCAAATGCGGGCACCACATTTCAACGCGCCATGGATATCACCTTCAAAGGTTACATCAATGAGTTCATCCTGGTTTACCTTGATGACATAATCTTCTCAAAGTAGAGCATGGATCATATGGCGCACCTAGAACAAGTCTTTGAGAGATGCAGATATTTTGGGGTATCTCTTAACCCCAAGAAGTGTAATTTTGCAATGGAACATGGTAAGCTTTTGGGCCATGTGGTTTCAAAGGATGGTATCACAATTGATCCTGAGTGCATTTCAGCCATCCTAGCTCTTTCCCTGCCAAAGCACACAAAAGGGCCTTGCAGTCCTTCCTTGGTAAGATCAACTTTGTTAGGCATTTTATCCCTAACTTTGCAGGACTAGTTCGGCCCATCACCTTGATGCTCAAGAAGGACATAGCCTTCAAATGGACAATAGAAGGAAGAGAAAGCTTCAACAAAATCAAGCAAGAAATTACTTGCGCACTAACACTTATCAACCCAAACTATTCCAAGGATTTCATTCTTTATGCTTATGGTGTTGAGACAAGTGTTGTTGTTGTTCTAACACAAGAAAATGAACAAGCATTGGAACGGCCGGTGGCTTTCTTGACCATACGCTGAAGGATTATGAACTAAGGTACAGTCACATGGAGAAACAAGTCTTCACCATCATGCATGCGCTCAAAAAATTCAAAAGTATGATCGCCACAAATCATATTAAGGTGTTAGTCTCGACTCTTATGTCAGAGACTTCATCATGGGACAAAAATTAGTGAAAAGAGAGCACAATGGGTGACCAAAATCATGGAATATGATGTGACTATCAAGGCCAAAAAACTGGTAAGAGGTAGCAAGCTCTATAGATAGATTGTTGAGGATGCACACAACGATCCTATGCATAGAGCTTGAGAAGAATACAAATCTTGGCATGCGTGACTGGATGAAGGACATGATCACATTCCTTTCCGAGGGCGCATACCCTCCTGGTTTAAACAAAGCAAAGAGAAGACATCTGAGGTTACAATCTATCCCTTATGTTTTGATTGATGGACTTCTCTTCAAGAAAATCTTGATGGCATGTTGTTAAGATGTATCAACGACGCGCATAGACTGAAAAGAGTGTTAGTAGAATTTCATGATGGATTCTCTAGTGGACACTTCTCTGCCAAAACTACAATAATGAAGATCATAATGGCAGGTATCTTTTGGCCTACTTTGTTTGTAGATGCACACAAGTGGGTCACAAAATGCAAGGAATGCGCTTTCTTTGTAGGAAAGAAAAGATTGAAGTGCTTCCCCTTCGACCAATCTAGGAAGATCAACCTTTTGCGCAATGGGGTCTTGACTTCATAGGCATGATCAATCCACCTTCAAGTGCTAGACATAAGTGGGTGTTGACAGCTATAGATTACTTCACCAGATGGACAGAAGTTGTCACACTCAAGGAATCAACCGAGTCAGTCATCCTTGACTTTCTCAAAGGCATAGTCACAAGGTTTGGTGTTCCTCAAACCATTATCTCTGATAATGCAAAAGCCTTCATTGGGACTAAAATCACTAATTGGGCTCTAAATCTGGGAATTTATCTGAAAACATCTTCCAACTATTACCCCTAAGGAAATGGTTTGGCAGAGTCAACAAACAAGAACCTAATCAGAATCATGAAGCACACAATGAACATCAGCCAAAGATAGTGGCATACAAAGGTCTCTCGTGCACGCTCTGGGAAAATAGAATCACAATAAAAAAGGCAATAAGAACTTTGCCTTACAAGCTTGTCTATGGTAAGGAGGCTACCCTTCCTTTGACACTAGAGTTGAATTCATTAGCACTTGCCCAACAACTAGAATTTGAAGGTGCAGACCAGAGAGAAATCAAAATGGCAAAGCTGGTTGATCTTGAAGAACTAAGGAACTCTACCATGATCAAGCTAGAACAACATCAACAAGAAATAAAGAAATGGTTTGACAGAAAGGCTAGGCCTCAAACTTTCAAGTTTGGAGACTTGGTTTTAAAATGGGATGTTGACAGAGCTAAACCAAGGTGCCATTCAAAGTTTGATTCACTTTGGAGTGGCCCATACATCATCAGTTCTGTAAGGAGGCTAACTCTTTCAAGTTAACTCATCTTGATGGAGGCGCACTGCAAATCCCAATAAATGGGATCTATCTCAAACCCTTCCATTAAGTTTCTTTGCATCATTTTGTATATATTAGAATAGTTTCAATTCCTCCAAGTGTGTTACGCACACATTGTTTGTTTGTACATAGTTATTTCTTCTCACGTGCTTCTTGTGCACGTTCTTCATTGCTTCCAAATGCAGATCTTCTTTTAGCAATTGCGCAGGATTAGAATCGATTCAAGAATGATCTTTCAAGTGACTATGGGGGCAATTTCATGATTACATAGCATACTCCATGCCTAATGGATGCTCTAGGCTACTAATCTCCTTCATCTAGCAGGCAGATGGCCCCAAAAGTCACCAAAACTATTATCCAAATAACTCTCCTAGTTATTTGGGTAACTTGTATACATCTTTTGGCTCTGAGATCTTCATTACAAGGTTACATGCACTCAAGTTCCTTGGCACATTCCCCTCCTTTTCCTCACATGCCCTCGCATGATTTCTATTCCCTCCTTCCGCTTCCCTTTTCCTCTTTCCTTTTTTATTCCTCCCCTTGTGCCCACCTTTTGTGCATTCACTTTCTTCTAAGCGGTTCTTCCCACAGCGCGTGCCTCGCACTTACTTCAATCAGCTAAGTCCATGGCCCTCCCACGTGCCACGCCCATTACTTTGTAATAGTTGCGCCTTGACCATGCATTCTCTACTCACCAGTTTGCCTCATTTCCCACGTCGTCACACACGCATTTCTCTATGCCTTCCTCTTTTTCCTCCACGCCTTCCTCTATTTTCTTCCATGTGTCCTTCCTCATGCCCTTCTTTGCCCTTATGTGTCAAGGTCATCTTCTAACATGCTTAAGTGTACCGCACGTAACTATTCAAAGCGTGCCAACATGGCATCGAACCCTTGCAACAAATCAATGAGTGATACGTGGTAGAAACGACAAATATTTGCACAGTTGGCCATCATTTCAGCCAATCCGAGCATGCCACATGTTTAACATGCGTCGGCGACTTATGACATCTTCGGACATACCGTATCTTTTTCTATAGAGCTCGGATCAAGCACGCACCTAGAATTGTCGAGAGAGATCGACATCAGTTATAGTTCTAGACATTCAAATTCAAATTCTTGGCATATCTAGTAGGTGAGAAATGGGAAAACGTCTCTTTGAGCATTGATGAGCAGATCTGATTGCTCCAACCACCTGATTTAATCTAATTTACCCTTCTTCCTTCTTCAAATCTAAGGAAGCACATCGACATATTCTTAGGTAGATTTGTAGGCATTGAATGCCTCTTATTGGTGGTTGTATTTCAAATTCAGTTTTCCCTCCTTATCTTCTTTTTCTATAGATTCATCTATAAATGTAAGAGTTGGGATCATTATTAATGTTGAACACTGGATCCTTACGCATTTTGCTAAGGACTTCATATTTTTGTATTTTTGAGTTGCAGACCTCTAAATCGGCTCTTGCATGTGGATATCGGCCTCTTTCGCCATTATAACAGTTCTGTGCATTTCTAGAAGTAATAGAAGCATCGTTTTGTGACTATTCTTTTCCTAACGTGTTTGCATTCCTTCTTCTTGCCTTTTCTTTTGCGTTGTGTGTTGGTTGTGCCATTTCACGTCCCTTGCAGTTCCTTATTTAGTTGTGTTCCATGAGAACGATTTGGTAAATACATGTTTAGTTGTGTTACTCTGCCTAGCCTCCTTTCACACATTTCCTTTCATTTTCACTCAAAACAGATAGTGTTCATCCTTCTTTTTATGGTGCAATCGCCTTTTAGTGTAGGTTTCCTTTCATGTTATCCTTCTATCCTTGGTCCCTTGGCATTTGTTAGCTTAGTTTCCCTTCCCAAGACTAGGAGTAGCAGTAGCAATAGAAATAGATAGAGGAACCGACCTTCTCTGAAGATTCGTCCCAAGCACGCAAGGTCCCACAACTTGGGGACGGTTCCATTGTGGTCTCAAACAACTCAACCCTTCCAAAATCCAAGACGCGGGTGCACGTTTGAGAAACCAACAGTCACTTTATGGGGACAACACTTAGATGAGATAAGAAAAGAACTTGAAGACATTCTTCAAATGCCACATCTTCAGTCCTTCCCTTGAAATTTACTCACGTCTCGGTTTAATGGTACCTCGTTGACACTTTGTTTCAAGTACTAAATGTTACATCAACCCTCCAATTTCAGAAACTACTACACTTCATGGTTGGGTTGCTTCTAATGACTACTCCAATCTGATGCCCTCTATCACGAGCAAATTTCTAGGCCCTCCAAAAAGCTTGACCTCTATAACAACAATTTCACAGGTCCTACAGATGGGGACCACTGAGAATAATGAATGGGGCATGGTTAAAACAAAAATCACAAATATCAGCATGGACAATTTTTTTAAACGACATGTCCCTGTAAAAAGTTGACAAATAATGCGGGGAAAAAGTGTGAGTGAATGGCACCGGTCGTAAATACTACCCTCTACTTTAATAACACCTCCACTATTACTTTACTCAACAATTCTTGTATCCAAAGCAACAATGTCGTTCAAGGGTATCAAATGTATTCATGTTTAGCCCACAAAAGGTGTCATTCATTATATAAAATCTGCGAATGTACAAAGGTCTTCATGAATACATGTTTAGTTCGGATGTCATGATATAAGATTTTGCAATTATATATGACGAATTTGTAACAAATTTAAATGTACATATAGAACAAATCAATGTAATGTTTCATCTATATTCCTACACTACCACTATCAATCCCACCCCTTATCGACTGTACAAAAATGTTTTTTCAACAAAAAGACCAACCAAACAACCAATGGAACACTAACACAATTTCCCTGAAATAATTACAAACCACATCAAGTCCCCAAAGTAATTAACTATCCAAAATGGTATCAAATGTATTCATGTTTAGTGCAAAAATATTGGCCACAAAAGGCTACCACTCATGATATAAAATCTGCACATGTACGGAAGTCTTCATGTAACATGTTTAGTTCAAATAAAATAGTCGAAAAATACTACCACTCATGATATGAGATTTGTAAATGTATATGTACAAATTTGTAACAAGTTTGAAATGTAGAGATGGAACCTTTAAATGAAGTGGTTCATCTATATATCTACACTTACAAAATCAATCACACCCATTATCAACATCAACTACAAAAGCAATAACTATCCCTCTAAAACAAATAACATATACCGTTCGGTATTCACATTACATTGTACACATGCGATTGCTAGTTTTAAAATTTTAAAATTATTATGACACAATCTTTAAAAAAATTGGACCACATGTGTTTGGTGAGCCTAAACATCTAGAGCTACTCTATATTATGAAAGATAAGTATTACATACTCACAAAACCTAGGCTATATTTCCTAGGCCAATTTAAGAACATTAAAACTCGTGTCATTCATGAATGATGTGTTTCATTTTAAATAAAATGCTTGTTATATGTAGTAGAACAACGTATCACACCTTCTCTACATTTCATTCATTAATAAAGTGAAGTGATGCCCACGTGTTTTGAGTAGTAGAATGATGGCCACATGGTATACCTTCCTTCCATTACCACTTTGAGAACAACCCTGCAACACAAATGTTTCACTTTAAATGCCCAACTCTTTAAAATATTTTGTAAAGTGATCAAGTTTACAGCTATATAAAAATTAATTATAATTTATTATTATGCCATTATATTTTTTTATTTCCAAAACATGAAGATATATTAGGTGTATGGATAATCAAATTTTTTTAGTTTAGGATTAAAACCAATACTAATTTGAATATTTATATTTATATTTTTATGTTTGATTTGAAAAAAGATTGAAGAAATTATATATATATATATATATAGAGTTAATTTATTTGATTTTTATTAATTTAGATAACTATGTTTTATCTGTAGTTTTTTTTTTTGGGACTCTTAAAAGTAATTTATTTTCATCTTTTTTAGTATTTGTACTTTGACTTTTTAAATAATCATATTTTATAAACAAAAAGTTTAATTATCATTTTTTATTATAATTTATTATTTTTGAAATAATATAATATATGAGCGAGTTTTAATTATTTTTTCCTATTAATTCATTGGTTTATTTACAAAATTCACTAACAATTAATATTTATTAAATATAAAATTTAACAGTATTAAATAAAATCAAATATATATATATATATTCCATAATTTAAAAAATATTAATTTTTTAATTTCAATTATATTCTTATATTTCTATGTTTAGTAAAGTTTTTAGTAATATAAGATGTATAACATATTTAAGTTTAATTTTAAATTATAAATATTTGGATTATCCTTTTTTAGATTAATTGTGTTAGATCTTTAAACGACCTATTTCGAATTATTATCCATAATCCATCTTCAAATTTTTTTTTAATAATTCTAAATTCATTGAAAAATATTTAACTTATTAAATCTTACAAAAGCTCCAAAGCAAATCTACTGAATAAAAAAAGCACCCGCAAGGCTAAAAATAACCGTAATTATAAGTAGGGATTAATATTATTAAGATCTAAATTCCCAAAATCGGATCAGGATGTCATCTTCAATGCTAATATTAGTAAGAGCGCCTAGATTCACAACCATCATTTCTTCAAAGAATGGCAACTATTACGAAAACAGAGCATAATTTTCATCATTTCACCGCAAGTAAAGAGAAAGTTAGTTTGAGACGATACTTATGCTTAAGCGGCAATTATAGAATGGCGACCTACATTAAATGGACACCCCTTTTCGAATAATAATAATTATCGTTTTGTGATTCGTAAGAATTTGGTGCTACAATACAATTTCATGACGATAATCTCCCTCACGGTCTCTGTGCGTGCAGAGTGAATTCCGCAAGATTTTGTGAAGGGAAATGTAGACAGAACCAGAGCCCTCCATTCTCATCGTTTGAGGGCTCCTCCCAACAACAGATCTTCCTTCGCATTAGAAACTTCTCTGCCTGTTGCTTTTCTGCAATTTTGGTGTTGTGGCCATTTGTTAAAACTTATTTTTTGAGCAGTGGGTATTTATAAACCTTATCATGAAAGGGCCAAGGGAGTCACAGGGGTGGGGCAACAAGCGGGTTCAGTTCCAGGAGCCTTATAATAAAATGCCCAAATCATCTGGAACATCTTCAGGTAAGCAAGCATTAGTATTACTCGGTTTTTGCCCATATCTATGTTTAGGATAGATCTTAAATTTAGTAGTATTTTGCTACAGGGTTTATCCGATGCGGTAATTGATCTTGGGGTTGATGTTGTATAACCGAACATGTACTGAACTATATCAGTCAATGAATATACAGAGCCCACTTTCACGGGGTGTGGAAAAAATCTAATTTTTGGTTCTGTGCGTCTTTTAGGATTCAATCGGAGCCAACACACGGCATCTTGCCTAACTGGGTATGAAAAATTAGGACCTTTTCACATTTTTGTTGGAGTGGATGGATGACAGTAGAAATGGGGTTTCTTCAAATTTAGGGTGTAAAACAGGAGGATTGTCTGTGTCCCCCATGCAGAACATTCTGTAGAACTCTTGATTTCAGGCTATGTGCTTCTTTGGCATTCAATAACGAGTTTGCATGGAACGTTTTGCCTGATTTTGGTCATGAAAAGTCTGGACCATTTCAGACTTATTTGGTATGTTAGCAAAAATGAGTTTTCCTCAAATTTAGGGACACACAGGATATGATTGTCTGCTTGCCCAATTCGGTAGAAGTTTTGTATCTAAACGTTCGACATGATACATCAGTTAATAAATATACAGAACGCACTTTCATCGGCTGTCTTAAAAATTTGGTTTTGTGCTCTATGTATCTTTAGGCTTCAGTAAGAAGCTACTCTAGGGCAGTTTAATTGGGTCTGAAAAGTAAGCACCATTTTACACTTACTGTCGTCCTATATTCGAGCATTTTTGTAGGATATATTAGGGTGGATTCTAGCGAAAATGGGGTTTCCTCAGATTTGCGGTGGCAAACAGTAGCATTGTTTGTGTCCATCATTGGGTGGATGTTTTGTTGCTGGTGTATGAATTTATAGAGCCCACTCTCATGATGCGTCCTAAAAATTTGGTTTTAAGCTCTGTGCTTCTTTTTGAATTCAATACGAAGCCAACACTTGGTATTTTACCTAATTGGGTATGAAAATTAGTACCATTTCACGTTTATTATTATGCTATTTTGAAGTATTTTACTGGAGGGGGTGGATGGTATCACAATTGGGGCGTTCTATAGTTTTAGGGGACAAACGGTGGGATTGCAACCAGGAATGGGAATTTTCTGGCCAAACATCTATAGAATACATCAGTCTCTGTATATACAAAGACTCCTTGCACCTGAAGTCATAAAATTTTGGTTTTGGGCAGTGTGGATCTTTTGAGCCTCAATACTGAGCTAACTTGGGGAAGTTTGACCAGCCGGGTATGAAAGTTAGAACCTTTTTATACTTAATATTATCCTATATTCAAGCGTTTTTCTAGAAGAGGATGGATGCTAGTAGAAACAGTAGAAGTGTCTATTTCCAGTGGGAGGTGGAAATTTTTGTGGCCGAACATTTTGTAGAATATATCACTCCATGAATATACATGTCCCACTTTCGCGTTGTGTCATAAAAAATTGGTTTTGGGTCCTGTGCCTCTTCTAGGCTTCAATACGGAGCTAACATGAGTGGATGCTAGCAGAAATTAGTCAAATTCAGGGCATCATAACTGTTCCATAGGCTTTGGTTCTGAGTTAGCATGGGTGGATGCTAGCAGAAACAGGGTTTCCTCAAATTCAGGGTGACCCAACTGTACGCTTATCTGTTTACACCATAGGAGATCTTCTATTATAATTTATGGATAGCATCACTGTCTGAGTTTTTGTGTGCAGATGATGCTCCATCATCAAAGTGATGTCTTGAGAGAAATTATTAGGAGCTATTGATGACCCATGGGATATATGCAAACACCTCTGTTAAAATAAGGCTCGACAATCTTTTTATTACTTAACCGATTCTCTTGGTATATCCCTGCACCTTGACCAATTACATGAGTGGTTTATGCAAATTTGTAATTATAGTTGTAAATTTGTTTATGTTTATTCTCTCTCTATATAAAAAAACTTCCATCCTCAATTCATGAATGTAGAACCCCTACTACACCTGTACCGGGATCATGCACTGCCACTTTCTGTAACTTAGTTTGCCAATAATTAACAAAATGTAACGACTATAAGTCCTAATGGTTGAGTTAGTGTAAAATCCTGCAGGATCAGTCAATGTTATCTCGAAACTTTAGCACCTATCTCATGTTTCTAAAATAAGATTTTAGCTTGGGCTTAGAATGGTATTTTTGCCAAGACCTTAGAAGGGCTAGGGTTCTGAATTCATAAGCACGAGATGACAAGAATCTCAAGTAAGGTACCCATAAACTAAATGAACTTCTCATGGAAGCCGAAGTACTGAGCTGATCAAGAACATGGGTTAGGTGGTTTTGTTGTAGATATCATGTTTAATTGTTTAATTGCATCTGTCAAGTGGGTCCTTTCTTCACATGACATTTTTATTCATTTTTAGTCTTTCCATGGAGAACCTGCCATGGAATTTGAGGGATTTTGGTGTAGTTCCTTAAAATCCTTGATCTTAGGATGTTTTTTAATAAGTAGGGACTAAGAGTAAAATGAATTTCAATGATGGAGAGTAAATTATCCAGCCTGCACTGGATGTACAATTACATACCACTTAGGACACCCCTTGTGAACAAGGTGGATAATCTACCACTGTGGATGTGTAACAAGCATGCTCTGGATAATGTGCTTCATACTTTCGTGCCGTGTTGCTCTAGCCTGTGGCCCTGTAGGTAAAAGAGTTCAACAGAAACATTTAGGAGTTCCATTTTGCTGAAACATCAATTGTTTTGGAAAAGAAATGCTTAGAGAAATATTCCTGAAAGCATCTCTGGAAAAGGCCTGAAGTGACCAGATGGTCCAGTGTGCCTCAGTGTGAACATAAATAGACCAGAAATGAATGTGATCATAGGTCAAATTCAAGTTTTTTTTTTTTCTAAATCAGTGAATTGCTAACCACTGATATCCAATGGAAATTAATGTTCAAAGTCAGGACACAGTTTGACTTAGAAAATCTGTCTTGAGGGTCGTCTATTCCTTTAAAATTCACCTGGTGCACCCAGATCTGTCCTGTTTTTTTGGACAATATTAACATGGCAGTTTAACAGTGGAAACATACCCAGTGGGGGTTAAACTTTGGTAATCATCAGGGGACTAGGTCAGAATTACTGTTAGAGCATGGACTACTGGTCATTAAAATTTGATTCCATTATTGGCACAAGCCTTGCAGATTTATTTTGGTTGTTGCTTCTTATGTTCCCGCAGAACATAATCAAAGGAGTTACTTTTGTGAGATTTTAAGATGCATTTTCCATGTACAGTTTGACAAACAATTATTTTCCCTACATGTGGTTGGCATTTGAATATTAACATTACAAGTTCGATTCATGTGCTTATTGAATTGGAAAATGAAATTGTTAACAGTATTTCTTTATCACATTTTTTTCACTGCGTAGATATTTGTAGTTTCAGGTTCTTGAAATCTATTGTATATGGTTGGATGCTTTCGTTTGCCCTCATTATTTGTTTGCTTTTGTGACTATATGTTCTTGACTTCCTCCTTAGTTTGATTTGCAAGATGAAAAGTCATTAGATTTATTTCTATTTTGAGTATAGCTGTGGCCATCTATTAATATTTTATTCAGCAAACTAATTATAACTTGGGTGGTGTTGTTAGGGGCTTGGAAACCAGTGGTGCCATTTTGGGAGAGGGAGTTTTGTGAATCAGTTGGTCTCTCATGGAATCAAGTCTGTGACAATAACAATGAATTGGAAGGATTTGAAAATATTCTTTGGTGGGATGATTCTGCTGCCTTTGAAGCTTTTCAGATGGCCAAGCAGAGGTATTGGGCGAATCAAAATGGCCATCCTTATGATATTCCATTGCCCAGTGCTGACCTTTATATTGACGAAATTGACTGGAACTCACACTTGCAAGAAGATTGTGAGTTGCCCGAGAGAAATAATTCTTCTTCAGAAGAGGACTACAGAAGGCCATACTTTAAGCGAGGGGCAAGAGGACGCCAAGGACGCAGAACAAATATGTCTCGTCTAGAAACCCAAGAGCACAGGAAACCCTCTGATAGCAATGCACGTCTTATTGTAAATATGGCAGCTCCTACTGGATGGCCTGACGATACTAACAATGCTCCGAAAGATGCACAGATGTCAGGGTCAATGGAATGGAATGAAAATAGGAAAAATGCAATAGAATCGTCCAAAGATTTTACTCAGAATCCTGTTTATATTCAGCCTTCAGGGTGGGGAGATCAACATGATTCTGGATGGGATGTCAAGCAAACAGATCATTCTGGATGGGATGTCAAACAAACAGATCATTCTGGATGGGATGTCCAAGGAAAGAATAACATGTTCTCAACGGTTTGGGAGCAAAAAATGGATTCTGGATGGGCTAACCAGACTGAGCCAACAAGGAATTCAACAGTAACAAGTAAGACTGGGTGGACAGATGCTGGTAATGGTGTTGGTAATTCTGCAGGCTGGGGAGATCAAACTCAAAATGGATCGAATGTGGCAGTTGTAGGCTCAGGATGGACATCTCGTGAGGAGGAAAAATACTCAACAGGGCAGGGCTGTGGAAATGAGACCTCTGGATGGGGTTCTAAGCAAATAGGCAGAACAGGCTGGAATAATGCTAAGGATGTCTCGGGAGGGGAGGGTAGAATAGGCTGCACAACTCCTTTCATCCCTCAGGAGCGAGTTATTGCTACTGGGTGGGGGATCAGTTTCCCGAACAAGTTCATCCTTATTATCAGAATCATGCCAGTATGTCAGCACAGTGGAACTCTATGCCACAGGCCGGACAGCAGTGGCAGAATCAACCTGGCACATGGAACACAGAGCCTGCAGATATTCAATATCAATTGAGTGGGACCTGGGGAGGGCTGCCTTGTAATTCATTTCATCAAGGAGGTTCACAAGGCTGGTATCAGCCACCAGTATACTCACAGAGTGCATGGCATTCTAATCAAGGCATGAAAAAAGCACATGGTTTTACCTTTTTGGTGATTATATTGTGTCTTTACTTTTTCTTTTCTTTTCATCCAATAAATAAATTTATTCATTCTGTTGTTATTGATCTTTTCAGGTTATTGGCATCCGCAGTCCCAACATAAGCAGGTAGTTTATCCTGCACCAAATCATCACTATGTTCTGAAGAAAGAAAGAGATTACAGAGTTAGCAACAGACGTAATCAGAGATGAATACTTGCACTCATTAGCAGATATGAATACTTGGGTCTGTAAAGCCAACTCATGCAGGGAGGGGTTACTAAAAAGACTACTCTGCTGTACAACAGATGGTGATCCAGGCTATTAATATGGGATATTTTTGTGTGATCTAGTTTTGAAAGAGTATTTGATTTTTTGTGTTGCATGTACATATGTACCTAAACCAAAATCTTTCAGTAACAGAAACTTGTGCCTAAGCACATAAGCAGGTGAGTCTGTTGTGTATAATAGCTATTTTGAGACTCGCATTAGTTAGGAGATTATGTTTTTTCATGGGTGTTTTTTCCCCAACAACCTGGTGATTCATATATATGCACTATGAAATTAAGACAGGGAAGGTGAGGAGGTCTTTGCCATTTATATTATAAGGGCTCTAGCTGCCTAAGATGACATTTTAGAAGTATATGGAATTTTTCAACATCATTCTCAACTATATATTGTACAAGACAGGTAATAGAATCATAGGAGCATGCATTTTACTACTTGTCAGTTTTAGATTTACAAAAACTCTGCAAATTAATTTTTTATGCTTTTTTGGAAATCTCGGCTTCTAAATGTATATGTGCCTTTTGCCAAACTTTTCAAAGCTAAAGCTCAGAAAGTGAGAATTCATGAATTTAAGACATAAACACAACCTTCTCCTTCGACTAATGAAGCTATAAGTTTTCTTAAATCACACAGGAAGTTTCTGCAATCTCTTCAGCCATTGAATGTCTGTAAATGTTATGATTTCCTGGAAACCTAAGTTGTTACTCAACCATCGTGAAAGACTCGCGAGGCATGTCAACGCCAAGGAGAAGCAGGTTTGGAAATCTCAGCTTCTAAATGTATATGTGCCTTGGCAAACTTTTCAAAGCTAAAGCTCAGAAAGTGAGAATTCATGAATTTAAGACATAAACACAACCTTCTCCTTCTTTGACTAATGAAGCTATAAGTTTTCTTAAATCACACAGGAAGTCTCTGCAATCTCTACAGCCATTGAATGTCTGTAAATGTTGTGATTTCCTGGAAACCTAAGTTGTTACTCAACCATCATGAAAGACTCGCGAGGCATGTCAAAGCCAAGGAGAAGCAGGTTGGAATGCTTTTGAAGGACATCGATGGCAGTGTTGATCATGTTTGTTTAAGCATGGGTTTATATTTATGTTGAATTATAACCAGACCTCCCAACCTTTTGAAATTATATGCTATATCAAGTTATCAAGTAGTGCATTAACTTTTACTCAGAAGTATAATTCTTTCTAATGACTATTTTCTTCTAAGGATAAATGTCTTTTTGTTGATAATTATGCTACATTTTATAGATTGTCTTATGTCATTGTAATTTGTGCCTGGCACGGTTTTGAATTTGACCACACGGAAGCCTATTTTCTCTTTTCATTGTTATTTGGTCGAGGAATGTTTCTGGATTTTTTGTTTGTAATTTGTAAACAATATGAATGTCTCAATATCTTCTATTTTACGGCAGTGGACTGGATTGCTGCCCGTGGACATTGTTTTTCTTGCTATGGGGCACTGCTATTCAATCTTTGTAGATCCTCATTTTAATGTTTGCTCTAATTTTTGGAATGCAGTGATCAGAAGCTTCAGAATTTTATAAGGTGTTATTGTTACTGCCTATTGTTGTAAGGTGAGTCCCTTTTAGAGTGTACTTCATTGAAGAATAGTCGTCCATGATTCTCCTCCACACATCTTGAATGTGGCAACAGTTTCTAATGTAAGTTAATTTTATAATATATTGTCACTGTTTTTCATAATTTTTCTGCAGGATGGAGTCTAGATTTGAAATATCAAGTTTAACAGTGTAAAAGGGGCAAAAGTTGTAAAGGGCCATCAGAAGGGATGGGCTCTACATTCGCCAGGTAATCTGTACTGCAAAAAAGAACCAGATGTTAGGAATGAGACTAGCATGACATTGTTGGTTTTTGGCATTGGTCTATGATTACAAAGTATAATTCCCCTTGTAGCCTCCGATGAAGTTTACTTCTCGAGATTAAAAATCTCTTACACAGTTGTTTCCCTAACCTCTCTTTACTCATCTACAACGACGATGATGATGACTTTTAACGTCCTTTAAGTCAAATTGGTCTGCAGGTCTTATCAAAGTGTGTAGGACATCTATTCTGACTTTAGCCTTGTGGGGTAGGACATTTTTGGAGTTGTCCGCGTTTTTGCCATCCTTCTCTCACCTTGCCCTTCAGCTCCTCGCAAGTGCTCAATTAAGAAGTGCTTTTCTTTCTTCCCTGTTGCTTTAACTTTTTTGCAGGTGTGTTGTCCTAGAATAGGTTTGTACTAGGCAAAGCAGAAATTGAAAATTATTGAATTTTTTGGAGCTAGAATAATGCTATAGATTGGTTCAGCTTCTCTATCTTAGCACTACCCATATAGAGCTAGGTCACATGAAGCACAGAATGCATGTACAAGCAGAATAATGTATTGTAAGGGCAGTATGAAATATTCATCGGCACCCTGTCTTCTATGGGTTTGGTCAACAAATACATTATTATGATGGTCAATGTTAAAGCATGGCTCTAGTGTGCTTCATAGCACATTTGCTTTTACACATTAGCTACTGATTATCGCTCCTTGTTTGAAAAATAAAATAAACTGATTATGTAAGTTTTTATTTGGACGTGAAGTACCAAAACAGTTAAATTAATTCTGCTGCAGGGTGAAGACATTGATTTGTCAGCGAGCTTTCTTTCTGTTGAAGTACCTTTGTTTGTCATATGACTTCTGTATTGTTGGGGGTTAGAGTGGAGGTGTTGTTTTATATAGTTTGAATTCAGGGGTTTTAATGGTAGAAATATTCCTTTTTATTTCATAAATATTCCATATGTTGTGGTTTAGGTAAAGTTTGAACAGCTTTTGCTATTATATTAGACATGGATGTCTTGGACCTTTGAGCAGTTTTTGCTTGTTAATTCAGTTCTGTTCGACTAATATAACTATATTTGTTGCTGCATTCCATAGCATGCGTATTTGATCAAGTGTGGCTGCTTTTGGTGCTTGTTTTTCGTGTATAGTTGTGCTATCATACCGTCCCAACATTCTATGGACCATGTAATCATATTTTATCTTTGTTTCTTGTTTTTTTGCTCTTAGATCTCTACTTTCAACATTGATTTCATTGAAGAGTTAGATATTACGCAGGAAATGTGCTCTTATGGTATGTAGTTACAAATAAATATGCAATGAAATTTACTGGTTGATGCTTTTATGAACATTCTATATCTTGGTTTTTACATCTCTACTTTTTACCATTGATTCGGTTTTCTTCGTATTTAGTTAAGGAATGTGTTAAGATCAATTTAATTTAAATAATGGTCAGTAAACTATGGGTGCGGAGAGATAGGGATGGGTATGCCATTTTTCAGAAAAAATGGAGACGGATACTCTGAAGATGGCAAATAAAGTATAATACAGCCTAAGAAAAATACTAGTAACTTTTTCAAGCAAAGAAATTAGATGTCGACAAAAGAAGAGTGTAATAATTTATATTGATATTTGTCTTTGATCTTATCATATCTACGCTGAAGAGTACCTATTATATTGAAAGAAAACACTGAAATGCAAGTCTTCAAGATGAGTCTCTCATTGTAAACATGAGGTGCTGTGCAACACTGCTTTAAATCTATCATATGCCAATTCCGGTTGATTATATTTGAATTGTCCTTGTATAAATTCCATTCTAGTTTGTGAAAGGATCTTTCAGAGTATGCATGTTGAGTATTTATAAACGGTAAATCACAAGCAATTGAACTTGTGAATGTGAGCAATGTTTGTATAAGATCATGGTTTACAGGAAAGGAGTGTCCATGTTGTGGCTCCTGATTTCTAAATGTAAACAGAAATTTGTTTCTGGTGTAAATTTCAAAGTAGTCCACTGGAAACTCCAGCACAGGGGTGAGGACCTTGTCCATCCCCATACCCACATCTTTTGGTGACCATAAGATAGCTGTACCCTGATTAGAAATGGCATCTTCCATATCCGTCATTGTACCCTTCAAAGCTATGTCCCCCTTTGTTTGTGTGCCACTTAAGTAGACCCACTTTCTTTGATTGAGCATTTGGCTTCATGAGAAAACCAAAGTCAAATGGATTTTGAATTCAGATATTTCAATTGAATAAGATCCCAGTGGAAGACTGATGAATGCTAACCTATTGGCTATTTCATATGTAGTTGACCAGAATTGGATTGAATAGTGCTATAAGAAGTACTTAAATTCCATATCGGCAAAAGATTCCCTTGTGAGGATTTTATAGTTTCTTTCCTTGATTCCTTTGCATTATCTTGATTATGGAATGACAGCAATGCTAAACACCGTGTTTTGGTGCCACAACCACCAAATTCTAATCTAATCAATCTTGTTGGTTAGGCTAATTGCAGAATAAATTCAATTTTCTCATTCAAGGAGAAAGGAACTTGCATGTAATCCTTGGTTACAAATGCACAATCTTTGAATTCCACTTATTTTCATGCATTGGATTGTAAAATTATTGTTTAGAATTTGTTTGCAAAAAGGGCCTCATATGTTTATTATCATAAAGTAATTTAAAAGAGTTTGGAGAGTGATTTAGACTTCGACCGAAACCAAAAACATGTGCATTTGAGTTTTTTAACTCCTGTAAATCTTATATAAGGAGCAAGAAAGTAACATTGCACCATGATCTGTAAACGGGTGGTGGGTTTTAATTTGGAACAGCAGATCGCGCATCGCAAGATAAAAAAACATGCCTTAATTGTATAGAGATGGAAATTGTAAAGATCTAGATCAGTGGAAGTTGAAAATATCAGTGACTTTAACATGGTAGTATCACAAAAACATGAGGGTATCACAGTAGTGTATCTAGAAAACTAGACATTTGATTACATGGGTTTTTACTAGGTCGAGCAATTAGTCCTGCTACTATGGACCCTAGTACAATAACAAGAAGCCTATTGAATTTACACTGGTCTTGTAATGTTTAATAATTTTTTTCTGCCAAAAGCTGCATTTAACTACATAAAAGTTGATCATGTAGGGTAAATACCTTGAGACGTTTTTGAATATTTTTGAGAAACAAATCTTTGGAAGTGTAGTTTTGAATTCAGTTCAACATTCGAAGGATGCTATTTTCTATTTATAATAAAAACAAAAATTATCGTGCGATAAAAAAATCATGTTTCCTGTGCCTAGTTACACCAAGAAATAATAGTACCCATGGACTTTGTAACATGACCAAGCTATGATAACTAACAACTTTACCATGAAACCAAACAATGAACAACTACGGTATACATACTCATAAACCTAGGCTATATTCCCTAGGCCAATTTAAGAACATTAAAACTGGTGTCATTCATCAATGATGTGTTTCATTTTAAATAAAATGCTTGTTATAGTAGAACAATGTATCACACCATCTCTAATTAAGCATACAATACGCGACATCTAGAATTGTTGGATTGTTGAGGAACGTCACAAGGTTGAGACACATGGATTGTGAAAGGCAATGCCCTAAGCTCCATAATACTGCAAATTGCAAGGAAAAGGACGAAAAAGATTAGTGGGTGCATTTGTGTAAGTTGTTAGTTTTGGAAGAGGTGCAAAAAGGGGTAGGAATGGTGATAGTGAGTCAAGACCAACATAGCTTGCCAACATGAATGTGAGGTGTAACAAGTGGGTTGGACATCAATATTGACACAAAGGGGAGTGTATATAAAGTTAGGAAGTGAATCTTATGTAGAGAAGGATAAGACAGAGATTGTTTACAAGTCACATGAGAAGGCATATGTTTATCCGAATGTCATAAAACAAAACAAAATTGTTGTTGAGGCAAAGGAGGTAATTTAGAATCGTCAAAGAGGATTGAGAGTAGCGTAAGCTCAAGGACATATTGTGAATTATAGTGGGCTTAAGACAAATGCGTAGGAGAGTTGGTTGAGGACCTCTCATTGTTCCTAAAGAGTGATTGATATTCAAATTCAACAAAGTGTCGGGAAATCCAAGGCATCAAAACGAAATTGGTAAAAACAAAAGGGACTTTTGTAACATGCAACCTTGTGTATGACCAAGATTTGCTAATGAATGGGGAGTTCAATTATGAGATGGAGGATGTTTTTATTGATAGTGGCACAAATGTTAACATTGTCGCTAAGGATGTGTGGATCTAGATGGGAAGGCCTTCATTAGTATACTCGAAGAATGTGTTGTACATGGCAAACAAGACTAAGGTGAAGCCCATATGCAGATTGAAGAATGCGAAGTCAAAATTTTTGGAGGTAATGTTCACAACTAATTTTGAGGTCTTTGAACTTTTTAAAGGTGATAGTTATTTAGTGCTATTGAATAGGCCATGGTGCCATGCAAACAAAGGGTGTATGACAACAAAGATGAGTTCCCATTTGGGTTCTCAAATGTAGGGATCAAATCACCGTTTGGACACACAATGTAGATATAAATGTGCTCAAGGAGCACTAGATTCGCTATTTTAGAAATAGTGAACCCTAAAATAACAATAGGTTTCCAAGGCCTACACCTAAGATAAAGATAGGTATCCTACTAAGATTCAAAATAAATGATAGATCAAAACAAACATCTACTATAGTCTATAATAATGAATGACCAATTAACAACATACAAGTGCAAGATAAAAGATCAAGAAGAGTTAGAAATACTTACATGTAGCGTGTGTGACCATTGATGTATAATCCTCCCCAGAGATAGCACCGAGAGAGAATTACTATGGGTGGAAAAGGGGAAAGCTCAACAAGAAGACCTCTCGGTCTTAACTCACTATGGTGACCCAAATGCAAAAGAGGCAAGCTCCAAATCCTCAAGTCCAACAAGTAGGTGTGAAATAGTGCGAGCAATAAGTGCCTTTATGTATGATCAATTGATAATGAATTGGCAAAAATGACAAAATGGTGGTGGGGTATATGTACTGACGCCATCACTCCGCAATGGCATCGACTATGGAGAAACCAAACCTGACACCATCACCCAGGTGTAAAATGATGTTGGCCTTGGGGGAACCCTAAGGACAAAGGTGAAAAACATGTGAGGTGGTAGCTAGAAGCTGAATAGAGGTAACGACGAAGGTCTATGATGACCAAAAATAGGAATAATAGCACACAATAAACATAAACAAGTAGACATAATGAGACAAGTTGGCATGATGGATGTAATGTGTGATCAAATGGAAGAAATGAGGCAAAGGTAAGGGAATTATGGCATAATAGTGACATCTCTCAAATGCTATGGTGTAACCCATGTGACCAAGTGCAATCATATCCTAATCTTGACAAGCTCCTCGAGGCAACCGCTCAAAAGGAAAATGCATCAACAATCCTTGTACAAGAGAAATGGTTAACAAGCATAAAAATGCGGTGTATACACATGCCGCAATCGAAGATCATCATGTGTCACAATAGTGAAACATGAGGCAGTCTTGAGAAAAGCACAATGTAAGGTCAAAAATCGAACGTAAATGTTGAAATGAAAATAGTAATGAAAGTGTTGTAAAGAAATAATGAACTCCACCAAATAAAATATACCTACCTCATAATTACTAGCTAGTGTTGCTTGGCTTGCCTATGGTGGGTACAATAGCTTGGAAACTTGAAGAAGCAAGTTTGAAAAGTAACACTAAAAGATAATTAGTAAAATAAGACATAAATCACCTAGTTAGGAGGCCATGGAAGGGATGATAGTTGATAGGTGGATAACAATGCTCAAGAGCGTAAAAAACCACTGGGAAGATGTTATAAGGATTATAAAGTGTGATAAAAGGTGCTAACCAAGATGTAGTGTCGTGGAGTTCGTGGGCATGAAGAGATAGATAATTACCAAAGTATCCAAGGTAGGAAGAAATGGTTGTATAAACCCAAGCGGGGATAAAATAGTAGGTTGAAGTAGTTAATTTGAAGAATGTTGTTAAAGAGGTGTTATTCTTTGAAGATTTCTTGGAGTTGAATTTTTGATTTGAAGGGAGGGTGGGCATCGTGAGGTGCCCCAAAATATGGTGTGGTGAAAGAAGTGGCATCATGAGATGCCCCAAAAGAAGTGTCAATCATGTTGGTATTATGGTTAAAGGTATGCATTCTAGCTAGGCTCTTTTGATAACGAAGTACATCGAGATGTCTAGACGGTGCTTGTGACATGATGAAATCCTCAACATGGGAGGGAAGACATTGCATGTAGGTATGCTAGTTTCATTAGGGGTAATAGTGTTAAAAGAAGATTCTTTAGTAGAGATCCCAACTTATTGAAAGATCAAGAGGAAAGAGGTGGATAAGCATGGAATAGTTTGGCAATATTGAATTTGTTACATTCGAAGAAATTCTCTTTAAGGTTGTAAGAGGTTTTGGTTTCAGTAAAAGGAGGATCATCGATTCGATATGGAAGGAAATTGGTTCCATGCTAAAAAAATAGAGGAAGATGATCAGTGATGGATTGTGGTAGCCGGTTTTTGTGAGCCATGTTTTGTAGTTTGTTAGGCTCTTCGTCATATGAATCGTAAGAGTGTTGTTGAGCTCAAGTATGCAGTAATAAAACTTAAGATATGGAACACTATGCATCATAGGAGTAATAAGAATGTGGAAGGGATTATTGGGGAAGGGTACATGCATGTCCCATGGGTTAGGATCAACATCATGCTTATACCATTGGTTGTTATGAATGAATTGGTGGCATTGGTACCGGATGATGTGACTACGCACATGTGGTGCATCTAAGGTTTTCCTAATAAAATAATTTAAGAAAGAGGTTGATCCAGAACCATAAGCTTGGCATGCAGATGGTTTTGGGACCTAATTTTATAGGGATCCAAATACAACCAAACAATTTCGATTGGGTTTGTTAAATCCACGACAAGTTATTCATGTATGCTTAAGGTCATATTCAAAAATCATAGTTTTTGAATGAGAGAGTAAGAGAGAAGAAACATTAATTCCCAAGCCTTCATCCACCAAGACTCGTCTTACTTGGGAATTGTGAATGATGAAACTAATCGGGAAGGGTGGATCATTGGTATGAAATAACATTTCATCATTAATCATATCATCTTTGGGAAATTTTATGGCTATAAACTAGAAGATTGGGAAGTTGAGGAAAGGTGCTTTTTGGATGAGGCTCAGTTGAAGGAGCGAACTCATCCTTGAATTGTGCATGGGATGTATCGTAATTTTTGGTTTTGCAGGTGAAGGATTTTGGGTTTGTAGATGGGGTCCTTACATGAAGGCTTACATTGGTAATTAACTTTAACCACATTAACATATTGTGAATTGAGGTAGTTATGATCATAAGACCCTTCAATAGTACCTACAAAGTGGTTCATAGGTTCTTTATTATGGTTGGTCCTAGATTGGTGGTTCTCATGGGCTTGCATGAGGGATTGATATTTCCATCACATTCATGGATAATGGTATTAGTGTTGAATTGGTGTCCGATGAAGAAATCAAGGCGAACTTCTTAAGATCGCACTAATCTTCATGGGAGTGACCAATAATGGGATCACGCAACCAACAAAAAGGTCAAGAATAAATGAAGCCGATGGTTTCTTGGTTGGAGGCAAGATATGAGGAATATGAAGAACTTGTAATAGTTCACAATGTGACAAGGGTGAGTGGTGTGGGTTATGAGAAATAACAATTTGAGAGTCATTTGAAGATAAATGTGTGATATATTTTCTTTTAGAAAGGGCTTGAGGGTTGATGGAATTAGACATTGATTTGAGGGTGTTTGATAGCATAGAAGGTTGTTCAAATTCTGGCATAAGATAGTCTTGTTGTTTAGCTTGTGTAAGAGCCTCTTTCAACATGGTGGGAGAGAAGGATCAAACCTTATATTGGAGATTAGGAACAAGAGCTTTAAGGAAGATTTGACAAAGATTTTGATTATCAAGATGATGGTTAGCTTGATTAGATAAGATATTCCATCGCTTGATGAAATCATGGGCCAATTCATTAGGATATTGTTTCTAATGAAGTTTTTAAAGTTGTTTTTCGGGAGACCATGTTCTTGAAATTCCTTCACTAACGCTTGAAAAAAGTCTCTATATTGATGATATAGTTTGAAGGAAGTTGGTTATATCATTCTAGAGCATCTCCTATAAAGGTCTTTGTAAGGAGCTTAGTCATAGCATAAGTATTAGTTTGAATCCAATCCTTGTAGATGTTTCTAAAAAAATAAGATAGATGGTTGGATCAATTGATCCATCATAAGAAATGGTATGAGATATCCCCCTATATCCATAGAAGCTATGTAAGGAGCTAGGGGTTCATTTTGTAGTGTTTGAAGCACCTTATTGCGAATTCGAGGAAAGATAGGATTTCCATTAGCATCCAAATGAGAAGGAGGTGGTGAAGCTTGATTAGAACATATGGGGACTTGTGTTGATTGAGAAGCCATTTGTAAAATATGATTTTGCACTTGGAATATGCTAGAAGTGGTGGAAGATTGCATGATGGCTATTTGATCCAACAACTTGATAACCATGAGATTGAAATTAAGTGGTGGATAGGACCACTTTGGAGGAAAAATCCTTATCATTGTTGTTTTGTAAAGGAGTTTTTGGAGATTGATTTGGGATTTTTGTAGTTGTAAGAGGCTTGGAATGGTTAATGGGTTTTGAATTAGGTTTTAGGAAGATATTTTCCATGATACCCATACCTTGAGACACTTTGATTAATTTCCCTTCCTTGTTGGGTGTGAAGTATTCATTATTGTTCAATTTTTTTGATGGTTTGTTCGGGATCAATTTTTGAATTTTCACCACATTGCAGTCAATTTCAAGGTTAGGCCTCAATGGGATCGACTATGCTTTAGAGCATAGGGGTCAATGTCTTTGAGATGGGAGGAACTATTTTAGATGGGATCATCCTTGCAGATGCGGGGTGGAAAATTTTGCTGATTTGGATGGGTGAAAGGATGGGATCAAACGATATCCTCTGTGTTTTTTACGCATGCCAATGATATTAGGAGGCGATGTTTGGTCACAATGACTAATGGGGTCAATCCTGATGGAAGAAAGAATGGGTTCAAGTGGTGTTTTAAATAGTGCAATGCCGGTGTTCGATATAGATGAAAGAGTAAAATAACAATCCATATAAAACTTGAGTAGATTGAGATTGGCAATGAAAATCTTGAGAGGGGACATGATGAAAAGTGAACAAGATGATCTTTGAGAACAATACGTTTTTCCCCAAATCCTAACGGGATCAACCATACAAAGGTGCACAAACGCCGATAGTGTTAGGTTAGTAAAATTGAGACACAAATAGGATCCATAGTGTAATTAGTAATCCAAAAGTAGTAATGAAGTAGGCCAAAAGGTGATGCTTGATAAAAAGCAACTATCGTCAAATTACCAAAATGATCATTTATACATATACAAAGTAAATTTAACAAAAAGAGAGGTATTTAATTACTTTCATGTGTGGAATAAAAAAATCTACGTAATTTTCAAAAAAGTGTATATATTTCTAATTATTCCCATATGACTAAAAATGGTAATCTTGAATTTAGAAAATTTTGATAAAATTATGCTAAACAAAAAACGCTTTTGGTTTAATTTATAAAAATAGAGAAAAGTCTCCAAGGGATTTTAAAATAGAGTCGTTAATTGTTAGATATCAAATGTAATGTGTGATGGACAACATGAAACCCGAAAAGAGACATAAAGAGGAAAAGCGACCATGAGACCTTAGGGAAACTTGTGAAAAATAGATTTAGGACATGTAATAAATGAAAATTTGAATAAAAACCCTAGAATATTGATGAATCTAAAACCCTAGAGTGATAGATTTGATTCAAGAGTACCTAATGTGAAGATAAGAGATGAAAAATAGAAGAAACATGAAGATGACTCAATTAGAAGATGACTTAACCAAAGTGTATAAGCCAATGTGAAAGAAAAAAATTGAAGATGACTTAATCAAAATAATGAGTAAGATTCACATTGGGTTCACGAAAGTGTATGAAGTTGATGTGAAGATGAATGAGAAATAAAAGAAATATGAATATGACTCAATCAAAATATGGAGGGATATTCACATCGGACTCACCAGAGTGTATGAAGCCAATGTGAATATGAATGAGAAAGAAAAAAATTACGAAGATGAATCAATCGAGAAGATGGAGTAAGATTCATTTCGGGTTCACCAGAGTGTATGGAGGCAAATATAGGTTCCTGGGAGAGCTCTAAAATGTAGGGATCAAATATAAGTCCATACACACAATGTAGATACAAAGGTTCTCAAGGAGTGCTATTGTTGCAATTCTATAAGATAGTGACATTGACCCTAAGATAAATATAGGTTTCTAATGCTTACTATGACTCAAAATAAAGGATAGATTAAGGGATACAAAAAGCTAAGAGGCGTAATATAATAAGACAATACAATAAATCAAAGAAAACATACATCTACTCTAGTCTATAGAAATGAATGACCAATCAACAACATACAAGTGCAAGATAAAAGACTAATAAGAGTTATAAATAATTACCTATAGCATGTGTGTGACCATTGATGCATAATCCTCCCAGAGAAAACAACACTAAGAGATAAACGCTATGAGTACAAAATGGGAAAGCTCAACAAGAAGACCTCAAGTTTTAACTCACTATGGTGACCCGAATGAAAGAGGTAAACTCCAAATATTCAAGTCCAATAATTAGGTGTGAAATAGTGCGAGAAATAAGTTCCTTTGTGTATGATTAATTGATGATGAATTGGTGAAAATGAAAAAAGGTGGTGGGGTATATATACCCGACACAATTACTTGTGGGAAATGACGTTGTTTATTGAGAAAAAAACCCAAAACAATCACCAATGGGTGATGACATCAACATTGGGTGAACCCTAAGGACAAAGGGGTGAAAAACATGTGAGGTGGAAGCTAGAAGGTAAATAGAGGTAATGAAAAAGGCGCAGTTGACCAAAGCAAGTGATAATAGTACGCAATAAGCATAAACAAGTAGACATAATAAGACAAGTAGGCATGATGGATGTAATGTGTGAACAAAATGGAGGAAATGAGGAAAGGGTAAGGGAACTATGACATAATAATGATATCTCTTAAATGTTGTTATCTAGCCCACGTGACAAAATCCATCACACCCAATCCCGACAAGCCCCTTAATGTGCCCTCTCAAAAGGAAAATACATCAACATCCCTTATAAAAGAGAGACGATTAACAAGTGTCGAAAATGAGGTGTATAAAAAGAGGAAATGTAGTTTAAGTAGGGTTCATGATATTTTAGAATGATGAAAAAAATTAGTGATCTTGTTGAATAAAAATATGTTAATGTTTATAAGTTGTCTATATAAAATGAGGTTGGAAGGACTTTAACAAGAAAATGAGAATATTGAGTGGGAGAAATAAAAACACAAGTCGTCAAGTTTGGTTTATGCACAAAGTGGATTCAAGAATCCTAAGATTTCAATGGAAGGAATTGCGTAGAAGTGAAGAGGGGAAGTGTACACAAAGGTTTGGTGAGGAACAAGATGGTCAAATGTGTTATTACATATGTGAAAATGCAACAATGGGTCCCAAAATTTGAAAAGTTAAAAAGACCCATTAGAGTGAGAGTGATGTGTTGAGTTGCTAAATATTAGGCAACAAGTGAAGTCAAGAGAGCAAGAGGGCTGACATAGTGATGCCCATAGTCATATCTAACCCCAAAGTGAAAAAAATATTGGATCTTGGAAACCCGATGGCTATCGAATAATTCAAGGATCATAGAATTGATGCAATTAAGAAATTATACATATTGAATTATTTATTGGGAAGAAACAATTAAGTTTGAATATAAAACATTGAATACAACAAAAATTAAAATAAGAACAAATAAGACAATAAACACATATTTATGCAAGGAAAATTATTTCGGATAAAAACCCCACGGAAGCACTATCCAGATTTACTAATAACCTTTAAGATGAACATACAACCAGTCTGTATTACAAAAAATGAGAAACCATCATATTTTCTTCTCACTTCTCCTTTGCACATCCTAATATCTTACATGTAATAAATTATATCTCCCAACGTAAACACTTACCAAGGGTAAGTGTGTTTGTATAGTTGGGTAATTGGTTGCACCTGTTGGGGCCACACCGTTCCACCTTTTAAAATAAACATAGGTAAGTGTAATATATTATTACACTTTTTAATTTAACTCTTATCGAGGTCAACATAAATGAATCCCCTTTCGATAATATAAGTGGGGTCTACATAAATGACTCCCCAAGGATATAAAAGGGTTCAACATAAATGACTCCCCTAAATCTAGGTTTGTTATAATGGGGTCAACAAAAATAAATCTCCACAAAAATTGCATGTTCCAACACTCCCCTTTAATGTTAAGTGTGTGTACATGCCAATATAACCATTTTATATGTAAGGATTTATAAATCCATAAACCATAGTGAAGATTTAGGTTAGCATTCTTATGGAAAATATGTGATATACATTATAAGAATTATATTTTAATGTTATCGGTATTAGATGCCTCTAATACATACATGATGGGTGTCCCAAACTGTCAAGCGATATGCATTTAATATTATTCTTTTAGTAATCACATACTTTTTTACATCCTAAGTTTCTCATCAATAGTCATGGAGCATTTCATAATACAATGACTTCGTAATTACAAGTAGTGATTTTACAATTCTTTTACAATATAGAATAAGTATAGAGAAGAAGATACTTAAGGGTTGTTAGGAGGTAACAGTTTCATGCACACTCCCCTCAATGGAAGCTCATAAAGGCCTAACATTGCTATAAATTTGTAGAATTTTGTGGCACAGAGGTTTTGTGAAGATATATAAAACTTGATCATCGGTAGGACAAAATTGTAGACTAATATCACCATATAGGAATTTTTTTCTCTTATAAAATGCATACAAATTTCAATATGATTTGTGCTTTGATGTTGAACTAGATTCTCTTGTCAAAGATATACAAATTTGGTTGTCATATAGAAGTGTAGCACTTCCTTCGACACCCTTACGGAGTTCTTCCAACAATATTTTAAATCACATTTCCTCTTTAGCTTCTTCCATAACACTTTTGTACTCAACTTCTATGGATAAGATAGGTACTGATGGTTTCTTTTTACTACTCCAAATGATAACACCTATACAAAATTTAAACACATATCCCAAAGTAGATTTTCTATCTACAATATCACCATCATGGTCATAATCACAATTAAATGTACCTTTAATATACTTAGTATTATTTAATCCACTTTCCAATGGTCTTGATATGTATCATGCATGAATTTAGAAGCAACTTATACAACACAAGAAATATATGTCCTATTAATGGTTAGATAAATTAAACTTCTAACTTGTTGCTTTTATAAGGTAGGGTCATATTTTTCACATGTAGTCTTAAGATCCAAAAATATTAGCTTCAAAGGGTATATAAATAGGTTGGTAGTCAAGCAAATTAAACTTAATAAGTAAGCTATGAGCATATTGTGCTTGAGATACCAAAATATATTTTTATCTTGAAATATGTCCATGCCTAGAAAGTGATGAAGGAATCCTAAATCATTCATCTCAAATTATTGACATAACTTAGATTTATATTTAAGAATTAAGATAGTTTGATAGCTAGTTATAAGAAGATCATCAACATATAAAACAATAATAATAATATGATTATCTTCTATTTTGACAAATAAATCATTATCAGAATAAAAATTTGTAAACCCTAGAGTTTTAAAATAATTGTTAATATTTGAATACCAAGCTCTAGGAGCTTGTTTTAGGCCATATAGGAATTTCTTTAACCTACAAACATAATGTTCTTTATTAGGTTCTTCAAATCCCTTAGGTTGAGAGAGATATATTCTTCCATATCACCATTTTTAACATCCATTTTGTGTATTTCCTAACTTGGGCTACAAGAGCAATATGAATCCTAACTATGCCCATTTTTGCTACAAGAGAAAATGTTTCCACATAATCAATTCCCAGTTTCAGAGTGAAGCCATGAGCAACTAACCTTGCTTTAAATTGATCAATTTCACCTATGAAATGATATTTGATTTATATATCCACCTAGATCCAACAATACTTATTTTAGGAGGAGGGACTAGATCCCACATTTGATTCTTGATTAGAGCATCATATTCAAATCTCATAACATCCCTCCATTTCTTATATTGGTTGGCTTCCTCAAATTTTTGAGGTTCATACTAATACATGGTCATAAGAACATGTTAAGAATGATGACTTCTAGTCATTTTATTAAGATTACCAAGGTTAGAATCTTGCAAAAGAGATTGATCCCATCTAGGTATTTTAAATTGGTTTTGAGTTATCTCCCCCTCAACCTCATCATCTAGACTATCCATAATTGGATTGTCTTCATCTAAGTCATTGTTTTCTTCATTTAGAGAAATTTGAGGAGGTTCAGAGGAGGATACACAAAATGTTTTTCAAGGACATGGACAATCCCATTTCTAATGATTTATCATTTATATGGATCACATATTCTTAAACCTTAACGTTTCCTCCATACCCTATAAATATACAAGCATATGAAGTTGGATCAAGATTTTTTTATATTTAGGAATGAAAATAGAAGAATTTCTATCAAATATTTGAACATGAGAGAAATTTGGTTTCTAATTCATCCATACTTCTAGAGGAGTGGTTTTATGTAAGGATTTGGTAGAAACTCTATTTAATATATGATCAATAATGTTCATAGCTTTTACCCATATAAATTTAGAAAATTTGGCATAATGAATCATGGTTCTATCCATTTCAAGAATGGTTTAGTTTTTCCTTTATGCAATTCCATTCTGTTGTGGAGTGGTAATATCTATTTGAATTCCATAAGATATGATTAAGGCATCAAATTATTTACTAATATATTCACCTCCATTATCAGTTCTTGATCTCTTAATTTTATGATTAGAGATATTTTCAACTAGGGCTTTAAATTCTTTAAATTTAGATAAAACTTCATATTTTTCTTTATGAAGTATGACCATATCATCCTAGAATAATCATCAATAAATGTTACAACATACAAAGCACCACTAAGAGAAGCTACCTCAAGTGGTCCTCTAACATCACTATGAATAAAATCTAAAGGATGAGATGAATTAGAATCATGATGTGTTTGAAAGGGATTCTAGAATGTTTCTTACGACGTAAGCATCCATCAAAACATTCATAATTTTATTTTATTTTAGTAGTCTTATCACAAGATTGTACCTTGAAATATTATAAAGACTCCTAAAATTAATATGACCAAGTATTTTATGCCATAGTTGATTTTCATTTGTAATTTGAGAGGATAGACATGTTTCAATAGAAAAACCATAAATAAAACCCATTCTTTTGAATACCTTCAACAATAATGCAATCAAAATGATATTTGATAAACCATTTATCCTTAAGTAAAATAACAATTTTTAATCTCTAGTAAGTTGAGAAAAAGATAAGATTTATTTTTAAGTTTGGGGATAAACAAAACATCATTAATAAACCCATTAAATAGTTTAGCTTTACCTTGACTTTTTGCTTCAATGAAGGAGTTGTCTCCTAGATAAATTCTTTTATAGCATTTTTTGACATCTGTGAGGATGTCACTCATGTAAGTCATATGCCTTGAGGCACCACTATCTAGGATCCATTTATTATCATAAGAAGCAATAAGTGCAGTGTAAAGTGTAATTGTTTTCTTTGAATTCTAATTTAATTTTGATCATGATTTGAGTTCTAATCAATATTATGATTGTTAAAATTTCTAATATTCCTAAAGTTTCCACTACTCGAGAATTTTTATTTTGATAACAATATTTTTCTTTGTAAACAAAATTTCCACATTTGTTGCATTTTTCAGAATATGACTTTATAGTTATCATTCACATCTTTCTCATTCTCTTTCTAGTTTTTAGATAAAAGGGCCTAAGAATCATTCTCCTTAGAGTTAAAATTTATCATAAATAAATCTTCTTGGATGAGAAAAGAGGAAAATATATCAATGTTGGAAGCACAATCATTGAGAGGAGGGTGAATCAATGTCTTCAAAAACTTTAACTTTAGTTATCTTTACTTTTACTTAACTTGTATGAACCATTCAATACATTAACCATTATATAAGCAATGTAAATTAATTTAAAAAACCATTAAATAAACAAATCATCCATCCACATGAGCATGAAACAAGATATAACACATGAACACATCATTTAGGTGGGAAACCCTCAAAGGGAAGAAAACCCACCGATCATTGCATTAATAGAAAATAATCAAATTTAGTGAGGCACAAAATCCATAAGGAACATCAAACCCTAATTTATCTAGCACCAACAAGAATTTAGAAAGCACCAAATTGCAAGGAGGCACCAACCCCCTAGGGTTTTAGTGAAGCACCAACTCCAAAAGGAAGACCAAGCACTAACTCATCCACCTAAGAAAATTTTCCACCTTCTTCTTGTTTCCCACTCAACAAATGATGGACTTCTTTGCTTTTCTTCTTTCTTATTCTTAGTCCGCTCTCAATATCTAATGTATTAGTCACCTCAACATGATCTCAAGCTTCTATTAAGCACTCTAATCCTCAAACATCAACTTATCTTTATACCCTTTCTCTATTGCTCATGAAGACTCTTCAAACTGCCTTGTTTTCTCACTTGTTCATCTTCTTCTTCACCTTCTCATGATCATAGACAAACAACATTTCACAACAATACACCTTCAAAGTTTCAATAAGGACACATTCTTCATGGTATTTAGGACCTCATAGAAATATCTCTAGCCATTATATTTCTCTCATGTTCTCACACACACCTCCTCATGTGGTCTATAAGACCTTATTCTACCCTTACATATAACATTTAGATCACTATTTTTCTCTTCACACACAAGCTTCTCAAATAAGCCTTTATATACATGTCTTAAGATCAAACATTAACTAGGTCGGTCACATACACCTAAGACCACTTAGGTTGGCCATAAAAAATCTCAAAGAACATCAAAAACATAGGATAATCACACCATAGGCTTCTTTTGAACTGTCATGACCAAATTATGTCATTTCAATCTCCATCTGCTTGAGTTTTCTCTTTCTCTTCTTCTTAGTAGTTTACACTTTCCTCTTTACATCTCCATTTTCTCCAACAAAGCATCCAAGTTGGCTAGACAATAGAACATATGGAACATTTTAGTGCCAAAAATAGAGACTGTCGGCCAACAATAAGAAAATCACAAATTTGCTTTCAAATCCTTTGAAGGTCACCAAACATGATCACAAAAATTGATCCATCAAACTTAGAAATGTATTACATTGAGTTGTGAAACCCCGGGTCCCGGATCAAAGCAAACCACAAACTTCAAATAAAATTTGAATTGTTATAATATACTCCAAAGCAGACATCGAAGCAATAGAAAAGACTTCTGAAGCACTTGGTTAGACTCCAAAGCATTATGGTCATAATCCGAAGTAAATAGAACAAACTTTAGATATACTTTTAAGCTTTATCCTTCAATACTCTTTCAACAATCTGCTTTGTTTTCTTCATCTTGTTTGGTCTTCATGCTAGGAACATACCTTCATACATTTGTATCTTGTAATCCAAATGACCTAACAAATAATTGACATCCATCATGCAGACCTTAACATCATCATAAGGCATCATTTGTTATTAAATACAACTCACAACAAACTCTCCACATCACTCTGGTATTAACAAGGCATAATCTCCAATTTGACATCAACCATGCATAACACTATCAATCTGATATCAATGACAACACTCCAAACTCACTTTGACCAAGTTGACATCAATGAAAACTTCTCAAAATTCAAAACTAGGAATATCAATTTCATTTTGAAATATAGAATTTAAAATAGAAATGAAATTCCTAAAATTTTCTTGAATATTCATTTTAATTATGAAACACAATAATTGATCTTGAATCAAATTATAGTTCAAACCATCTAATTTTGATTTTATCAAGAAAGTTTACAACCTTTTCATCTCCTTTCATTGGAGTGGTCATTAGTTCTAGGATAAGTTTTATAATTTTAGATAATGTAGTACCTTCATGCATAGACTCTAGGTGTTTCTAGGATTCACTAGGAGATTCAAGGTTTCCAATATGAAGTAGGAAATCATCCTTAACACTTCAAAAAATAATAGACATGGCTTATTGAGTCCTTTATTGATAAGGATCAATATTTTCAGAGGTTACTAGTATATTAGAAGAGGCTTTCTTAGTCCCATTAATAATAGCCCATAATTTTTGAGCCATAAATTCAGCCTTAAGTCTAATTTTCCAAATATTATAATTAGATCCATTTAGCATTTGATATTTACCAACATGAATTTACTAGATGATGTTGTTTTTAGGTTTTACAATGATTTAAAAGAAAACTACACTTTTTGAAATTTAAAAAAAAAAATCAAGCAAAAAAAATAGATTTTTTCCAAAATTTAAACAAATTAAAAAACTACTTTCTAATATAAGAGTTTTCAAACAAGGGGTTCAATGGGATCAACTAACCAAGTTAATGTGGTTAATAGTGTACGAAAAAAAATTAGAAATTCAAACAACAATGACCATGTAAGGCTACAATGGTTGGAGGTGTAAGGAATTTTTTTTCAAATTCAAACAACAATGGCCATGTTAGGATATAATGACTGAAGGTGTAAGGGAAAATATATCAAATTCAAATAAAAATGGCCATGTTAGGATATATGGGCCGAAGATGTAAGAATAAAAATTCAATTTCAAACAACAATGAGCATACATGGCTACACCAACCGATGACGTAGGAGAATGTTTTTTTCAAAAATATCGGCCATGAAGTCTATAGTGGCCAATGGCATAGGAAAATGATTTTTTTTAAAAAAGAGTGGCCATGAAAGTAAACAGTATGGCCAATGGCATAAGGAATGAAATTAAAAAAATGAAAAATAAATATTGACATCTTAATGCAAGGTTAAGGTTTGCACATTTCATGGGTGCGTTTAAGTCTGTATTTTCTGTATAAAATGGATTTTTGCTTACTTTCTCTTCATTTGGCTACCACATGTCGAGGATCAACTGGATCAAACAGATGACGATTTTACCTTGGTAGGAGAGAGAGCAAGATATGTAGAAGAAAAGTTTTAGTTATGAGCAAGGATGCACACAAACAACACGGGATGGAAATTTATTCTACAACACACCGAGAAAACATAGAATGGTTTTATTTATTATTTTCCCTATATTTTATTAAAATAGGTTTGTAAGTATATATTTTTGTGATCTACTTCTTCTAAGAACATAGGGATATGGAATAAAGAATAAGTTCATTCAAATTACTTACATATACTTACATTTCTTCTACATGGTCGAGACAAGGAATAATTTTTAATTGGTTCTACCACTACAATTTGCAACATAATCTTCACACCATTTCCTATAACCAAAAACTCCCAAACAACACCACCTACTCGGATACCATGTCGAACAATTCAAGGATCATACAATTGATGTAATAAAGGAATTAAACAAGTTTAACTATTTACTATGAATAAAAATTAATTTTGAATATAAGCAATTGAATACAACATGAATTCAAATAAGAACAAACAACACAATAAACACAAATTTATGTTGGGAAAACCCTTTCGAGGTAAAAACTCCAAGAATCACTATCCATATTTATTAATATTATTTAAGAGGAACATACAACCCATCTATATTAGAATATGAGAACCTAACATATCTTCTTATCACTTCTCCTTTGCACATCCCAATATCTCACATGTATGTATGAATGTAATAAATTATATCTCCCAATATAAATATTTACCAAGGGTAGGTGTGTTTACACAATCGGGTAATTGGTTGCACCAATGGGGGCATACCATTCCACCTTTTCAAATAAACATAGGTAAGTGTAATATATTTATACACTTTTTAATTCAACACTTATTGAGTTCAACGTAAATTAATCCCCATATTGAGAGTATAAGTCGGGTCAAGATAAATGAATCCATAAGGATATAAAAGGGGTCAACATAAATGACTCCCCTAAATGTAAGTTTGTTATAACGAGGTCAACATAAATGAATCCCCATAAACATTACATGTTACAATAATGGCTAGGTCTACATGAAGAAAGTAGATTAATAACGGTGGCATTCAATCCACAAAATTTGTAAATTAAAAGAAAATTATATGAAACATGGAAATGGAAAACAATCCACACATAGGGTGTAAAAGAGTAGTTGATTGTCTCATGACGAATCTAGTGTGTAGTCCCACAAAACAAGTAGGCCCCAAATAAAAATGTTATCCCAAGGGTCTCCTATATCTAAGAACGGATGTAGGTAGAGTACCGAGTTTTTTTAGCTTTAAATAAAGGAGAGTCATAATAAGGTCAACAACAATAAACTACCACTCATACATTAGTTTAATTTATGTAATTTGTTTTGTTGTAAATCGATTATAAAAAATTAGTGAGATATTATTAAAATTTGTAGTTGTAATTTATAAAACAAATAATTATATAACCTAAGGTTAATTCGAGAGTGTTGCATAGGAAATGGTATGTACATACAAGTTATGCATGAGTTTTTAAGGAGAGTTTGTAAATCCATGTGAGTGAGACTTTATTGCATTTTCATGAAAGATGATTAAATTCCAAGAAAATTAGTTCATGGGCTAACTCAATTAATGGATTATTGTGGATGGTATTGAACTAAAAGTACATATATGCAAAGAGTGAAAACTTAGTCACGCAAGAGAAGCAAAGAGAGCATTAAGAATAAATATTTGAACATGTCCGATAATTATGTGAAATGGAAGGGTTAGCTTCATATAAGGATGGTTTCAAATTAGTGTTTTGAGGGAGATAAAATAAACTCATGTGACTCGCGATGAAAAATACTTGATGATGCACATGTTATGTCAAAAAGTAGCACCCTGGGATATTTGGTTATGGATCCCTACTTTTTTCTAACATGGGACCATCTCTCAAGCTGTGGGACTTACAAACTTGAGATGGTCCTCTGGAGAAGGTTGACTTCCTCTTCCTAATCCTAATGCTAAACTACTCCTAGAAGGGAAAATATAGCTAACTAATCCTAAACTAACCATTCCAAGGGACCAGGGAGAGAGAGGGGGTTAGAAAGATGCATGGAAAGAAAATCCTACACTAAAAGAGGTGATAGCATCAAGAAAAGGGGGAGATATACTCTATTAAAGGAGAAAGAGAGGGAAAAAGGAGTTGAGATAGGCCAAATCAATGTGACACGGACCCAAATCCTCATTCACCATCTACACTCCATGAAACACAACACCTTATGCCTACAAGTGAGAAATACATGCACATAAAGACAAACACAAAATAGAGAGGAAAGGAGATACAATAAAACAATGCAAGGGTTGAAATAACACCAAAAACACATATTTTATTGCTCTTTAAATATACACAGTCCATTACATGGTTGAAGTAGAGGCACAATTACGCTTGCCAGGCCCAAGAGAAGGTTTACAACTCAAATAATTTGAGGAAAAAAATCGGCAAAGTTCCCTCATGCACAAAAAATATCTCCCCTTCAAATGAAGGGGTTTTTACAATATATAGAGAAAGAACCTTGAATTTTCTTCACCAACCGATAGCCTGCATTTAATTCTCTGAAAAGTGGTATGGGCAGCCATACAAATTTGCTTCTCGAGGGTAATTTTACGTCGAAAAGACATGGGTGTCATACTTCATTAAAAATGGTTGTTGAGTTATCTTTTCCCACCTACCTTCACATGATCCGAGACTTGTCCAACCTCGTGAACCATTCGACCGAGGGAAATCGACTGTAACCATCTAACCCCAACAATGAGTCATCCAACCAAAGGGTCGTGAGTCAGTAAAACCATCATAGTGAGTCATCCAACCATGACAAACAATCGTCGACCTCGAGTGAGTCATCTAACTGTGGGGTCGACGGCCATCCAAATAGATTGGGTTGGATGACCATCTCACATCCTTCCAACCTCGGCGCGATCGAACAACTCCGAGACTCCCGAGTCGACTCGACAACCCAACTCATCTCCCCACCTCGCGATGCGCTAAACTCTATGCACCATGTCACTCCACAACACCACAAACAAAACGAGCTCAATCGAGCTCTAAACCTGCAATTTTCCTGTGGGATTCAACTCGCTTTGACCC